>JANSVA010000005.1:37599651-37617480 GCA_025504915.1 Erythroxylum reticulatum | reverse complement strand
CTATTCATTATACCCGAAATGTCAATGAGTGCATGTATAATTATTTTCATGTGTGCAAAGAATCAAATTCACATGCACTCATACTGACACTCTGCTGAGCATGAAATGCAAATTTTCTAACTCTCACATTGCTACTCTCTCCATTATTAAAATTTGGGTTCCAACCCTTAATATGGGGACGAGATGTTACAGAAACAGGACGAAAATACCTGTTGAAAAAAATGGTTGATTTAGGGCTGAAGAGTAGAAATTAAAATGAAATTAAATTTTTTTCCTTAAATTCCACCTACCCTAGACAATAAATTATGTGTTCTTAACGTGGCATCTAAAGACTAACTAGCCTGCATGTAATGACGTGTGTAAAACATGAGATAATTTTCATCTAAAATGCCTTAAATTAAGCAGATTTATGAAATTTTAGACCTTTTTAAGCAAGTTACTAGCTTAAGTCCTAAACTGATTAAACTCAAAAAGGTTAAGCCCCAATTTGTGCATTTAGCCCTCTAAAAAATGTCATGATTACAATTGGTGAATATTAAAAAAATAAATAACAATTTACTTAAGAAAAAATGGTCACACATCATTACCTCGAGAGATTGGACTTGAAGCTTCATTAGTTAATTATGATGGAAGTTTTGGATTCCTTATATGATTTAGGTGTCAAGAGTATGCAATATGGAAAAGTAGTTAAAGCTTTACATAATTCTCCATTTTATAGGAGGATTTTTATAAAAGGGCCAGATATAAGGAAGATGGATTAAATGTTTCATTTTAGATATATTTTCATATTATTATGTATTGAAGTCTTATTGGTTTAGACATTTTTATATTAAGAACTATATCATGGTTTGAATATTTTAAGTGTATGTTTTGTATAATGTTTGATATGAACCTTTTTCCAGAATACTTGATATGAACCTTTTAAATTTATATTAAATGACACGGTGTTCTATAATCATTTTATCATTTTTATCTAAATATTTTATTAATTATTTAATGTTGATTTGTATATATATGGCCTTCTTATTGGATTTCAAATTAGATTCAAAAGATAAACTAATGAAGATAGTTATTATTTCTTTAATAGGGGAAGAGAATGAATACTTTTATTTACACAAATAGCCACACAAAACTTCTACTCTATCTGGTCATGATTGGATATAGAAACCTTGACAAAAAATCCTATAAAATTTTTTGAGAACTTAAGAATGAGCAAGACAATTTTCTTTAACTTAATGAGTTAAAGAGTTTATGAGACTTAAAGTCAACAAGATATTCGATTGTGGAACAATAAGGTTGCAATTTTCTTGATGACTATAGCACATAGTAAGACAATTATAGAGTGCTTTCAACGTTTTACCTAGAAAACTTCAAAATATTTTTCACAAAGTCTCATATGTAATTAATCGTCTTATAAAAAGAGTTATTACTCTACCATCCTTTACTAATATACCTCCTGAAATTTAACATGATTCAAAATTCTTTTCGTATTTTCAAGTATATTTATATATTTAATCATTTTTTGATTATGTCCTTATATTTAATTAATTATTTCACCAATATAATTTATTTCTTAAGATTGCATAGGAGTAATAGGTAGTACATATATTGATGCACATGCTCAACGAACAAATATCATATAAGAGTAAAAGAAGTGATCTAACCCAAAATCTTATGTGCTATTGCTTATTTGAGATACGTTTCTCATATGTAATAATTGGATAGGAAAGTATTGTAAATAAGTCTCCAATTTTTCTAAAAACATTAATAAATTCAGTTAACTAATTTCTTACACCTCCATAAGGTATTACATTATTTAAATAAACATGGTGTTTACAATTAATTATTAATAGAATGTTGTTGACATTATGTTCTTTATCTATTTAGATAAATTCTATTTAGTTAACTTATGTTATAGTAATATGCATGAATTTCTTTCACCATATCAATGTGAGAGATCATCTGCGAGATTGTAAAGGAAGAAGAAAACCTTGGTCTATAAAAAATTAACTACATGCATTCTTTATTAAGAAATATTCTTAAAAGATGTTTTGGCAATCTAAAGTAAAATTTCCTATACTTTTGAACATACTGAGTTATGGTGTGAAAAAATAAGAATACATTTTTATTGCTTATTATGTAATATATTATTAAAAGAATGCATAGATAATACAATTAATTATTTAAAAATCATGTTTAAAATGAAGAGCAAATTATGAAAATGTAAACAGTTTCAAGTGGAGTACAATATTATTAAAGTAAAACTTTAAATTATGTCTCAAAAGTGGGACAAAATTTTTAGCCAAATATAGAATGATTATTTAATGAAAGTTCTAATTGATTTATGCTTCATTTTGTAAGTGATACCACTATTATATTTTAAATTATTGTAACATGATGAGTATTTTTATTTTTTAATTAGAATTACTTAATATAATTTATAGAATCTTATTATATAAAATTGATGTGTAAATTTTTAATTACATTTTATATTTATACCTTTTTTAGTATGAATGAGAATTAATTAAATTTCATCATACAATTTGCTATATTAGAATAAAATAAGTTAAAATTTAAAATCTAATACTATAATTAAAAAATTAAGATAATGAAATTAAATAATTTTTATTTTATTACAAATTTCAATCAAATAAGTTTTTATTGTTTTTTTATTACAAATATCAACCAAATAAGTTTAAAATTTTCACGAAAAAGAAATAAAAACTAAAAGCAACATCTAAACAATATAAGTGAAACCAAACGCAAATATAATTTCGGAAAAAGGTATAAACTCAATTATGATTTAAGTAATTTTTAAAATTTTCTTTATTCTTTAAGCTTTGAATTTTTTAAAATTTTAATTTATGAAAGTTCTTTTCTTATAGTTTTATTAGAAAACAACAATGAAGACATGTAATATGAATATTACTCATTATTATAATTAATTATTAATTTAAAAATATTTAATTAGTTTAAATTAAATTTAAAAATATTTAATTAACACATATGTAATTTTTATGTTTGGTATGTTTAGTTGTCATCTGTTTTTTTTAATAAAACCTACAAAGTTATTTTCTGAGATCAAATAATTTAAGCTATAGGAAAACCATATTTTTTCACCCTCTAAATTCCAAAAACCTAAAGAAAGTAAAGTTTTTTTCTTTTTATGTTTGTTAAGGTATATAGATACAAATGCTGTATAGCAGCAATATATATGCGTGTATATTTCAGTTGGTTCCTATGGGTTGCCCTGTTCTCTCTTTCTTTTCCATCATCCAATCTCTGCTTCTCTCTTCTCTTCTCCTTCTCTCAGTCTCTGGTCTTCGCCTCTTCCATAGTTTGTTCTTCTTGTTGCTGTTCTGCTGTTTGTTCATGAAGTGTGTCATCCTGCTGAGACTGAGTTGTTGGTTATTGAGTTGGGGGTTCGTCTTGTTTGGATTATGAAGACAAAGATTCCATTTTGTTATTGTTGATTAAATCAAAGCCTCATGATTTACCAGTCCTTGTTTTGTTTCTTCTGAATTTTACAATCTCAAGATTTTTATAGTCCATTGCAATATTGGGTTCTGTTGCTCCTCCTTATAATGATGAGGTCTGTTTACTCTTCTGCTTTGCTCTGCTTTTCTTTGATTCTTCAGATACATCTCTCTTCCTCTTTCTGTTTCTTTCGGTGATTTGATGCATTAAAACTTTGTCTTCGACCAAATTTCCATCTTATGGTCTTTGATGTCTCATCGTCAGTGTAATATAAAGAAAATCTAAGTGGTCTTTCGAACTGAGTTGATCTTCTTGTCTGGTGTTGCTGGATATGTGGTAAACTTAAACTGGTCGATGAATCGGTGGATCCACTTATAACTATTGTTGTATTTAGATATGGAGATTGGGTAGATTTCCAATAGTTCTGATTTTGTTGTGTGTGTTTAGCTGGTACTGTGTCCCTTCTGGTGAAATGGTTATTGATTTGCAGATTAGAGAAAAACAAAGCAAAGACAATGATCGTTACGCGAGAGAGAGAGGGGTTGATATTAACTCCTCAGTCCCTTTAGAACTTGGGATGAGTAAAATTATCCTAAAACATCTTTCTAGACTACGGTCGGGTGCTTAAATTCGTCTGTGTTTAGTCACAGCTGCAAGAATTGACGTCCCTTTATGTCCGTTAACGTTTGCAGGTACCAGACAGATTGTATTCCATTAACAAACGGCGGCAATGTCAAGAAATCCGATACCGATACCGTTGAAACTAAAGGTTTGGGACTCAGGTATCCCTCCAGAATCCTAGATCACCACCCCAATCGGTCGCCGGAAGCCTCCAGGAATCACTACGCGCATGCGATCCGAGGCGGCTCCGGCGACGTGCTGCTGCAATGGGGACAAAAGAAGCGCGCTAGGTTCTCGAGATCCGAGATCCGATCGTCGCTGGTTGAGGAATCATCCTCGTGGGCGGCGTCAGCTCAGTGCCGTCAATCGAGAAGAATGGAGATGAAGGCGGCGCCGCCAGCGCCAGCGCCTCCGTCTCGACAACATCAGTTGAATGGATTACTTGGGAAAGAGAAGCCAGGCGTTGATGCCTACTCTAACCGGTACCACAGAAATGAATCCGTTTTCTCTGCGTTTTGAATTATTTTGTTGGTGGATATCATATTATTATTAAAATTCTGAAATATATTTAATTAGTAGTAAATAGTAATTAAAATGAAGTATTCTTATATCCTTGATCTGTGGGCGTGGGGTTGATGATGCCGCCTGTTGTTCGTATTTAGGGTTTTTACTTTTCATAATCTGACACGTAATTCATGATATTTCTTCACTTCGCCGTCGTCTCTTTCCCATTTTACCCTTATAGGCTTGGGAAGAAGAGAAAACATAAGAAGTCTCCAAATCCAACCCTGAATTTTGTTTCGGGTGATTACGTTAATTTGGATTTACATTTGGGGGTGTTTTAGGTACTAGTTTTAAACTTCCAAGAGCTGGATAGATAGTAGACAGCTGCCCATGTCTAAAAAAGCAAAAGTAATTTTCGTTTTCTTTATAATTCTATTGTGTTAGTTATATTCCTTTGGTTTTCTTATAATTAAGTGTGCTGTGGTGTACCACTAAAGGCTAAAGCGAAGAAACTAAGAGAGACCATGAGCATATGAGCATCGACTGCCTATATTTGTTATTTTAGTTTTAGTTTTGGTTTTTAGTGAATCACAATCGCTTGCGATTTGGGTGGTGCGTGTGTTTGCGATGACCAGGAATGTGGAAAAGCTATCAGCTGGTGGAAGTGGGTCCCCTTCTCGGAACAACGGTGGTGCCAGCAACCGTCTGCCGTCTAGATCTGCAGGCAAGCGCTCTCCCGACAGATTCGATCGGAAGATGGCTTCTCCGAAGCATCACGACGGATCACAGCCTGCTGCTACGGCTACTGCTGATCAAGCTGATTCACAAGCTTTAGCAGCAACAATTACTAATAGCAATACCAATACTAGTAATAATGGTGGGGTACAAAAGATGGCGAGCAATGGGCAAGCAGTGATTGAATGGCCTAGAATCTACATAGCTTTGTCAAGGAAGGAGAAAGAGGAAGATTTCTTTGCCATGAAGGGTACTAAGCTCCCTCAAAGACCTAAAAAGAGGCCCAAGAATGTTGATAAAACTCTTCAGGTAATAATCATTCCCTTTTCAAAACCCTTTCTTTCGTCTTTCCTCAGCAACAATTAAACTCGTTATTGTATTTGTCAATCTAGTAATTAATTTAAATTTTCTGTTCCATGTCAGTATTGTTTCCCAGGGATGTGGTTGTCCGACTTGACCAAGAGTAGATACGAGGTTAGGGAGAAGAAAAGCGTTAAGAAGGTAAACTGAATTTATTAATACATATGTATGTATAAAACATAAAATATATGGTTGGTTGAGCATTGATGCTAAGCCTCAACCCACGAAGACCCCACTGATCGCCTCCTCCCAAACCTTTTGCCTTTTCCATGTGTTATTCGATCATTTAATTGATTTCATTAATTACTTATAGCTCTCTTACACATTCATCTTTCAATGCAAACATGAATAAATAGATGGACATAATTACCGTTACTGTCCTCCTCTATCGAAGTTTTACGAATATCAATATCATGATAAATTTGATTTAGGTATGAATTGAATTGTGAATCTCTAAAGACGTGTGTTCTTGTTTTTTTCTTCAGCAGCAAAAGCGCCGAAGGGGCCTAAAGGGGATGGAGAGCATGGAAAGTGAATCCGACTAGATGAGAAATGGGTTGGGTTTGGCTGGGATCATAGGAGGTCTGGACCCTTTATGGCCTTGGAGAGGCAAAACCGAAGACAGGATCTTGGGCTACAAATAGTGGTTATGTAGATTTCCTACAAAAGCCCATCTGCCTTACAACATAGTTGGTGATTGGGTTTTGTTGGCCTGCTTAAAACGACCTTTCTTTGCACATAGGGACCGGCTGCCTCAGCCTCAGGACATCAAATTTTTTTTTTTAAATTCCAAAAACCGTAACAGCTTTCTACTTCCTACTTCTATTCACGATGCACAACTTTCCAATCCCAGGTTCTTTGATTCATTTAGAAAGAATATATTATGCTTCATTTCTGTAATCTCAAGCAAAGACCCCTTCGTACGCGGCCCCCGTTTACTACGTTGCAATCTCCTAGTCCTACCAAGAAAGGTCCAATCTAGGAAAAGAGATTTGATTGGTAAAATGGAATAACCAAGACAATGCCCTTTTCTTTTCAACATTTTTCCTACACCATGCCTTAACAATTCCCAAATTTCATAAAAGTTTAAAATAAGGTGCAAGGCAAGTCATGGTAGGGGAGCCGACCAACGGCTAAAATGTCTCCAGTGTAAAAATACAAGTCCTTGATGTACCAGAAATTCAACAAGCAAAAGGAAAAAAGATTTAACATCTCGAAATGGGTTTGTGGCTTCCAGATAACCAGCTTGAAGCATGTTAGCCGACATAAGCAACATTTGTACCTTATATTTTTCTTTACTTCCTTTTGTTCTTGCTTTTCTCCTTTTCCCCTGTCAGTGGGGAGAAAGATATTAATGCCTGCAGCAACCCTTTCAATCTGGCCAGAGTGTTCTTCACCAAGACTCGCCATGGAACAAAGAGGAGCACCCGCAAGTCTACTCTTCAAGAAATTGAATTTGTACGAGCATCCTTGAGGCTCTACATTTCAGATTAAAAATCGCAATCACATTACACCTTCCATTATAATTTTGCTTACTGAAATTTGTTGGGAGTTTCCTGACTTACCAGTCGTTTGAAAGATCTATTTGGTGATTTGCTTTTCTCCTTTGTGTCTGGTTTTGCACGATCCAAGGCCTAAGATACAGAATATGCAAATTTATAAGAGCTATTATTATCTCAACATATACTTGGAAGAAAATCATAGCTCTATATGACATCTTTGTTGTGAGAATTCAGTTCATGTTAGCTATTGCAATTGATTTCCTGGCTTTCAGTGGCTTATGTATTACAAATGTCCTAATACCCAACTTCTGTATATTAATTTCTGAAAAGCTATAGGATTGTGGATCCTTGTGCAAATTTCGAGGTTCCATGAATTTCTAAAAAGAGATTTGAAAAGGGTTGCAAGCGCCATGAAATTTGCAGTCTGTGATCAAGTTAACTCTTATCCATAGAAAGAGTCACAAACTCTTGCCCTTAGTTACAAGTTTTGACTTAATTGACACCATAAGATTCACCTTTAGGTACAAGAAGCAGCCATTACCTACTAGTAATAGTGGTTGTATTAACAATTGCCTAGGAATAATGTCTTAATGGTGATTGACAGGGCATTGGCAATAGTTCGGGAATAAAGGGAACGCATAACAGTAAAAACATACATTACTTCTTGTCATCTCAACCAAAGTAAATTAATATAATAACTATGGCATCATAAGGCATGCTAATCCGGACCCAAAAAAAGAAAAAAAAAACCAGCACAGAACAAAAATTAACTTACAGAAAAGAGTAAAAAGTTCTACCTGAATCATGGATTCCACACGCCTTCGCATTCGTGTATGCATGAAACCTTCAGAGCACTATTAATAAAATAAATTGATGTGATTGTGTATGGGAAGAAGAAAGCGTTCAAACTAGTCTTACATTGATGCTCTATTTTAAAATCCATATTTCAGGTCAATAACCATATATGCTTCTACAGAGAATGGATGAAGATAAAACGAAACAGGTATAGAATTTGATGATTATTATACGCAATAAAAGGAAATTAAGATAATAATTCTTTTACCCACAACTTCAACAATTACAAGTAGCAAGGCAAGAAAAACTTTATTTTTTTTTCTGAAGCAAAAGAGTACTTAACATTTTAACTGGCCCTGCTAAGGGCTATCTACACGGTTGAACACTTCCAAGTCTCTGAAAAGTTCTAAATAGATATAAAAAGGTCTAATCACTATACCTTAACATGATAACTGACGTAAGCATGAAATGTTGATAAATTCCACACTGTACGGTCCAACTTTTTGCCTTCCACATGACGTGTGAAAATGACTGCATCATTTGATGCTTGTCACAGTTATTATTTCAAAAATCAGAATGGAAAAAATGATATTCATTCCTCTTTTGACATACCAAAAGATACAAATCCAGCATTTGCTTTTACTGCTTCAGCAGGAGCTTCATCCAACTCACGAGGAGGATTAGCAGACCACAAACAAGGAGGAGCATTAGTAAGCCCAGTCGCTTTCCTTGCTTGCACAAATTCCTGAATGAGACTTAAAAACTCATGTAGGTTAAAGTTAAGGAATTAAATAAAGGTGGAGGAAATACACAAACAAAATCTGATAAACATCAACAGCAGAGCTGCAATGCATAGTGACAAACTCTCTAGAAATAAACAAAAAGTATCAGCATTATCACATAAAAACAGAGGGCCATTTCTCACATATTCCTAATTGATAATTGTGATTTCTAAGAATTCCATGAAATAAGCAAGAACAAATAGACATGCTATACCTGTAGGAAAGAAGTTGCAAGAGCAAGATCAATGGAATCGTTGAATCTCATGGGATATACAACAGTAACCTTTTCTGCCTGTCATACATTATAGTTAGCTTAAATTCCAATGATAGTCATCTCTTCTGACAGACAATGTCCAAGAAATTGAAGATCATGACAGAAAGAAACCTAAATTACGGAGATGGTAGACACTCCCCATATCACGGTATGAAGGAGAATCATCCACTAGCGCATTTTGGTATGATGTATCAGGATCATGAAAAACCTAAACAACTACAAGCTGAAATAGGTCTGTACATAGACGAGAGAAATTTCCAAAAACATCAAAAGAAAATTTTGAAGTAGTTGTTGGCTTGTGCAACTGATCGGTTCAAAGTGACATTTCCAACACAACTCCATGATGTATGACACACTATATACATATTAGTGTACCTGAGGTATAACGAAAAAGGATTCATTTGGCCTATGCACAAGGGCAAGAAGTTGACCCATACTAGGTGCAATGGTCCTCACAGCAAGATGTTTTAGGATTAGTCTTAAGGGCGCACCTAAGACCACTTCCCTAACAGAGGCAATCTTTAAGAGAATAGCATTCTTGTAGTCTGCAAAATATAAACACAGTCACATAAAAACATCAACCACCACTACTAAAATAGGTGAAAGCCATAAACTCAATCACAAAATATGTCTGCACAAAGTGGGAAGTCAATGCCTTTGTAGCGAGACTTGCAAACCTCTACAAACAACAAAAATTCACCACTAAACATAACAGCCACTCAATTTTCAAACTGAAGCTTCAGAATATATACTATCTATATGGGACATCAATGGCCAATGCCAATTAGAGGAGTAAGAGGTACAATTTCAATACATATACTAACCAACATAACTCATTCATTTTGGAGTTGCAATCTTAAAATTATGCATAGTTGGAACCCGCTAGACAGTTACATAATTGGTAATACACAATAACATGGTAAAGCAGTTCATAAGTGACCTTAGGAAAAGAACTCATAGAACCTTCATCTGGAGGAAGTTTGTGGAGATTGAGTTTCAAAGTGAGACTGAAACCATCCCTTGGAGGATCCAGAATCTGCACAACAACGCCATATGATGCCTTTATTGCTTCAATTGCTCCCAGTGGAAGGCCGCCCACCAACACCGTTTCAGGTGGTGGGACGGGTAAGGATACCGACAGCAGCACCACATTTTGGTTCTTCATCGACACCTGATAAATAAACCCCATTCACGAACACCCACCAGCATATAAGACTTGGAGATGTGTAAAAATTCGATTTTTGCAAGTTCTCCCTAGTACTGGGGAAAATGAAGAAAATACGGTTACCTGGACATGGTAGCGAACATCACTGAACTCAACCCAATGGTAATCAAGCTCAACTGCTTTGTCAAGACTGAAAATACATTTTGATCAAGACAAAGAAAGAAAATGAATGCAAGGAAAAGGCAAAAGAGAAGGTGAAAAGACACGAACTTCTGAACCCGATTCAACAAAATCTGGAGGAGAAATCTAGAATGAGACTGCAACACAATCATCGATCCTAGAATTCCTCTTCTGCTCCTTAACTAAATTAAGTGTAGTGGAGTTTCGATCAAGATCTCTCCTTCCCGAGGCTGTATGTACCTAAAATCTGACCAAATAAATATTGTGCGTTTCAATTCCTTGCACGCACCTTCCCCTTTCTTTCAACGTACAATCTGACAAATAAGTCCTTAAAACTTATTTATATTATTCAATGGAGCATTCCAACTTTAATTTTTCCTTTCCAATTTCGAGTTCAACTTTTGCTCTTCTTGCAAATCAACCCAAAACAAGGGAGAGATGAAATTCAATTTTTAGAGCTGAGGTTTTCAAAATGAATTTCTTGGATATAAAACACGAATAAATGATACCCTGTCAAGAGAATGCAGAAAATCTAAATTAAAATAGCTCAAAGTTTTTGATTATGCGTATATTTGGTGCTTTTTACCAAAATTATTTTGAACATAATTTTTTACTTTTATTATTTTGATAAAATTAATTTTACAGTATATAATTATTCTTTATACAAATTTTATTGTATAATATTTTTAACTTTAAAATAAAAAAGTTCAATGCTTTTTTCAATTAAGCACATAAATTTCTATTTTGTAAAATATAACCAAAAGTCACAAAGATCAGTTAACTGTGCACACCTGAGACATCACTCATCATAACCAACCACAACAAAAAATGTTATAAATAATAAAAGAAATAAAAATAAAAAACTTTAGTATTATACTAATGAGTAAGTGTTAAGTTTTAACATTAAGTCTCCTGGATTCCAGTTTATTTTTTTCTTTTACATAAAAATAATAGTGTTATCCTTTTTCTAAAAAAATTTTAACATTTCATTCTTCCTATGGTTCTTGTTTTTTCCTTTCTTCATCTTTCGCTAGCTTTACGTTAACTAGGTTTTGTGAGTATTTGGAGTCAAGCACCAAGTCTTTCTTGGAGTTCTTTTTGTAAGCTAGCGGACGAGTTAGAAGAACAATTTGTTAAATTATTTAATGACCTAGATGACTTATAGATTTGAGTCCCATAAAAAGCATCCAAAATAATAGTTATTGTGTATTAACTAATAAATCTCAAATAGGTCAATGACTCTTTCCCTCTCTCTTTTAAAATGAAAGAACATGATGGTTGGTGAAAGAATATATAAGTTTTAGAAACTTATTAAAAGGTTATCAAAACCATTTTATTTACCATTGAAGATAAAAAATCCAAGAAAGAAGAAGCGGGGGAATCAACATCTTACAAAACATTCATAGATATAAGTATAATAAAATTCAATCGATCCATTAAATTGTTTTACATTTGGTATCATAGCCATGAGTGTTGCATTATTATTGTCTGCCATCCACCATGATTGTTTGTTGTATTTGTGATGATAATGTTGTATCTTGTAAATTGCTTACTTTATTTCGATGATGATATGTAATATGTATGGGTTAGAGTAAGAGAAATATACAGTAGAGAGAACCGAAATTATGATGCCGTGCTTGGAAAGATAAGGCTTGGGATAGTTTCTGATTAGGAAAAGAAACAAAACAACCATTTGATTTTGGTCTTCACTTCCCGTAACATCTTGATGTTTTTGGTCTAAAAACTATTCCAACCATTCAATGCCTGTAAAAGACATGTTTATGTTATGGGCTAGAGTGAGAGTAAGACACGGTAAAGAGAGAATCAAAAATACAAAAAACCAAACATCGATCCTCTATGTCTTACTCTAATGTTGGCAAGAGATGCTCTGGGTAAGAAACAAATAGTTTTCGGTATTTTTAAAAAACGAAATCAGTGTTGAGGAAGATGAGCGTCCTTGGGTCATATGCCCAAAGGAGCAAATGCTGACGCATGCAAATGTCTTGCTCCTTTGGCCAATTTATTCCTTTGGTCAATTAATTAATATTTGTGTTTCTTTGGACCTTTGGGCCATTAGTTGATTACATTAGGTTATTAAATGATTTTAGGCCTAACTTTATGGATTTTAATTCAAGTTATATTATGATTGATTATTAAATAATTAAATTATAAAATTTGACCCTATATAAAACCATTTTTTGTGATGGGTCATAATTGATTGTTTAATTCATAATTGATTTATTTTTTATGCATAATATAATTTTGACAATTAGTACCATATTAATATATTTTATTTGGTATTTTGAATATTTTATATTATGCAATGTTTGGAATTAAACTTTCCTATTGTATATTGAGTGTAATATATGACATTGTGGCAGTTTAGTATAGTTTGTTAGTCACCAAAGTGATCAAACTAATTAAATTAAAATTTGTCATGTATGATAATTGTCTAATTAAATGTTTATTGCATAGAAAGCTTGTTAGTCACCAAAGTGACCTAGCTTGAAAAGATCATCATTTAATTATGATTGTTTCAATTGTTCATAATGATATGATGATAAAATGACATAAAGGTTGAACTGAAGAATTGAGATAATTAATTATAACGCTAGGAGGTCACCCAAAGGTGAATCATTGCTTATAAGTAATGACATTAAAGGGAATTTATTAACATATTTAGTTAATATGATTGTGTATCCAAAGATAACATGCATGTTGACTAGAATATGATCGATTGTCTATTATAGTGAACTATATATATTCAACATAATAGGTTACAACTATGTATTTAAATTTCACCCAAAAGAGAATTTAAATACATAATCAAAGTGTATTAGTTAGTTTGAATCCGTTTAGGTTTACTCAAAGTATTAATGTGTGAGCTATATGTTGTGTTTGCAGCATCTACTAATTTGTTTGCTTTAGAAAATCAGCTAATCAAGTTGAATGGTCTGAACTATGCTGATTGGTCCAAACAAATCCAGTTCCAACTGGGTGTAATAGATTTGGACTTGGCCATAGTTTCAGACTTAAGGCCCGTAGCTATAACTGAGACTAGTTCTAAAGCTGACAAGTCTTATTATGAGACTTAGGAACGGTTTAACAGGTTGAGCTTGAATTTGTTGCGAATGATGATTGCAGAAAATGTAAAGTCGTCAATGCCTAAAATGGACAATGCCAAGGAGTTCATGTTGAAACTTAAAGAATACTCACAATCTGGTATAGCTGACAAGGCGATAGTAGGGACTTTAATGAGTGAGCTAACGACCAAGAAGTTTGACTAGTCACAACCCATTTATGATAATGAAATGGACCACTGGGAAGCTGCAAAGAAAGTTCTTAGATATTTACAAGATACAAAGGACTCTATGCTCACATATAGAAAATCAACCCCTCTCGAAGTGATAGGTTACTCGGATTCAGACTATATCGATTGTGTAGACTTATGGAAATCTACATTCGGTTATATGTTCCTATTAGTTGGAGGAGCAGTTTCATGGAAAAGTGGAAAGCAGTCTGTCATTGCTACTTCCACTATAGAGGCAGAATTTGTGACATGCTTTCAGGCCACGATTCATAGATTGTGGTTACGGAACTTTATCTTAGGTCTTGGTATTGTTGATGGTATTACTAGATCATTAAGAATGACAAATATTCAAAGGGTGTGAAACACATGGATTTGAAGTATTTTTCTGTGAAAGAAGAAGTGCAAAAACATAAAATGTCAATTGAGCATATTGGTATCGATCTTATAATAGCGGATCCGTTAACTCAAGACTTACCTCCCAAAGCATTTATTGGTCATGTTGAATAGATGGGCCTTATAGATAAGTCTTTGTTAGTATTGCATTATGATATGTATATATACATATAAGTGTTTTGCTCGAATTGTTATAAAACTTGTGAATTCAATTACAGTCGTATGTTTTTGCTCACTCATTGGTTATCCATATTATGTTGTATATCATAATTATTATTTGTGAGATAACAATTACAGAATTACCCACTTAAAGTTTTCTGAATTTAGTTGATTATGTGATACATGGAAGAAATCATAATATATAACCTGTGATCGTCATGATCTCATCATCTTAATTCAATTAAGGATGACTTGATCTATTCCATGTATTGTTTGCACTTAAAGTTTTATTGTTGAATCACCAAGTTGTAACATAGGCCAAGTGGGAGATTGTTAGATTATTTAATGGCCCATGTGACTTATAGATTTGAGTCACATGAAAAGCACCCAAGATAATGGTTATTGGGCACTAACTAATGGATCTCAAATGGGTCAAAGATCCTTTCCCTCTCTCTTTTAAAATGAAAGAACATGATGGTTGGTGAAAGACTATATGTTTTAGAAACTTACTGAAAGGTTATCAAAATCATTATCTGTATCATTGAAGATAAAAAATCAAAGAAAGAAGAAGAGAATCAACATCTTACAAATCATTCATGGATACAGGTATGACAAAATTAAATCAATCCATTAAATTGTTTTGCACAATTTTGTATGGGATTCGTGTTGGTATTTACACAATGTGGACTAGTAAATATTATGAATGAAGATTCTTAAGATGTAGCTTATAAACTATGATTAGTTAATTAATTTATTGAAGAAAATAATTAAAATATAACTAGTAAATACTATCCTTATGGGATGATACTCTTTTTATCATTATATTACTTATTCATGATAACGTATACTTACGTTAGAACATTCATAAATCCACACTGCATTCCTTATACCTGAGACAAAAGGAGAAAATTTTATCAATACTTAAACGTATATCATTTCGTACTTTATTTTTATTGAGCAACTAATATAAGGTAGAAATTAATATTCAAATTACGTGTAAGGATTGTGTTAAGGAAGAATTGTACTTTCTTTTCTTATCCATTGTGTTACTTAGAAAGCTAGAAATTGGCTGAAACATATGAATATAAGTATAAGGAAATATGAATATAAATTTGCTTTTGATGCTGATACTATTTCTCTTTTCTCTTTTTACGGTTAATGGTTTAGTTAATCTTTCTCTTATTATTCTAGGTTTTACTTTTGTTTTTATAGATGAAGGTGCTTTTGGTTGAAAAGAATTTTTACTACTAACAATGAAGATATATTTTCCTAATTTTTTAAATTAATAATTTTAATTTTGATGTATTTGAAATGCAATATATAGAGTAAAAAAAATGAAAGCATTGGAAAATTAAAATGCAACAATAAAAACAATAATAATTCAGTGAAAGTTTCGATGATTGTGGGATCTAGGGAGGTCCAGAAGTACGCAACCTTACCACTAACTGGTAGAGAAATTGTTTTCAATATGAATACAATAAAATATAAACGTAAAATCGTACTTATTCTATAAATTGATCCTTTATAGTGCAGTTCCCTTGAACCAGTTTTAAAACTCGTTCATTAGAACTAACACAGCTACACATGTATTCGACTTATAACATTATACATACAAAATGCTTAAAAGAACTTTATAAGTAGTGTAGAAAAGGGTAAGACAAGAGTGAAATCTCATTTCGAGCCTGGCTTATTTATAATAGGATTTGAACCTTTTAGTAATTTAGTTTAAATCTATTTTTAATTTCAATTTAACTTTAATTAAAATTATAATTAATTTTATTTAAATTCCAATTAGGCCTATATAAACTTTACAGTCAAATCTAACATATTTCATAAATAAGATCCAATATCTAAGAAACTTTATGTTCATTATTGGATCTTATTTATGAAATATGTTAGATTTGAACATAAAGTTTCTTAAACTTTACAGTCAGGTCTAACTTATTTAAATTACCTTTCTTCTCTTTAATTGTTCTCTGAGTATAGCCCATTAAGTTTGTAAATATGTCGGTAATAGATATAAATTATTATCTTAAATCATATTTCTTTAATTTATCTTTAATTATCTAATTAAATTATTTAGGTCTATAAATCAAGATTGACGTCTAACGACATATCATAACCACCTAAATATTAGAAATGTCCAAATGTTTTTGATTAATCTTTTTATACCTAATTTTTTCCATATAACTCAATCCTTCCATCTACAATGTTTTGATTAGACATGGAATGTAAAATTAATATCTACTCTATTTCAGTCCAATCATTTATCTCTCTACCATTAGTAATTGATTCAATTGATAATTTTTTAAAACAATTTTGCAAAGTTTTATTTCACCTTAGCCAACAACTTTT
Organism: Erythroxylum reticulatum; assembly: GCA_025504915.1. Lineage (NCBI taxonomy): Eukaryota > Viridiplantae > Streptophyta > Magnoliopsida > Malpighiales > Erythroxylaceae > Erythroxylum > Erythroxylum reticulatum. The sequence goes on along the minus strand of JANSVA010000005.1, from coordinate 37,600,868 downwards.
GAATCAATACTAATCGAGACTAACATAATATTCTCTTTAATTAATTTAGGGTAACGAATCCTGTATTGATTACTCAACTACCTTCATATAATTCATGCTATATCCAATAACTATAGATTGGGCTACCTTTGATAAGGATAGGTCATAAATAACATCAAAACATATCAATTTCTATATGAGATATTTTGGAGATTTCAAGTTAAAGGATCACTTATAAAATCATCAAAATGAGAATTTCTATAGATATACAAGTAATGTTCTAAATAGAATTCTCATATTAAGTTAGTTCAATGAACTTGTTCTCTAATAAGCACTCATACATTTGTTTAATTATCTCCATACTTTAGTCTATGAGATCGACTATTTTCTTTATAAGGAAGAAACATAACGTGTGTTATTCTTTTTCTTTTTACTCTAGTAATATCTGCTCTTAATACAACAATGCTAGTCTTTTCCTTACCTTTTACATTCCTAATTTGTTTTTAAGTATATGATTGATGTATATAACACATACATATATTTTACAAGTAATTTTCTTAGTTTTTATGTCTAGATTACCTTCATTTACTTAATTTATTTGATGCTTTTAAGTAATTAAGAAAATTTTCTTTAGGTTAAGGCTTGTCAAGAATTAAAGTAAAGGCATAAAGAAATTACAACTTTTGGCTAGATGCAACCTAGCACATGATTGTGTGCAAACTTATTTCCCTCTTAGAACATGTGAAGATGAAGATACAACCTAAAACATAGGTAAAAAAGAGACAACGTAGTAGTGAAAATTTCCAAAGAGCAAAATGGTCTAAGACATAGTCTTGTCTCAATTTATGTTAACTTTGAGAGAATTTATAGAGAAATATATGACCTAGGACATGAGCGTGTAAGATCTCATTCCCTTATCTAGAAAGTTATAAAAATACAATGTCTAAGACACAATTGTGTGCCAAACCATGTCTGATGTAGAAAAAAAGTATAAAAGCAGCTAGAAACCTTAATTTATGATATTTTTTCATTATAAACCTATGGTTAGCCACCTGGAGGTGTAAGAACCCATGAAAGATCAAATTTGAAGCCATTTTCGATAAAGAAGAACATTAAAGATCATTTTAACATATTGAAGCTAATTGGAATTGTTGGATCCTAAATTTTTCTAAATTTCTTATTAATTGTTTAGTGATTTATTCATGCTTGTTTGTTTGTTTAATTATCTTTATTATTAT
>JANSVA010000005.1:37553084-37593144 GCA_025504915.1 Erythroxylum reticulatum | reverse complement strand
AAAATAGGAGAAAGCATATGTAGATATTGTTCTGGAACTTTTACTAATACTGAAACTAGATATCATATAAATGAAAAGGAATTATTAGCAGTTGTAAAAAGTTGTAAAAAGTTTTATTACTTTTTACTCCCTAAAAGATTTTTATTAAAACTGATAATACTCAAGTTAAAAGATTTGAGGTCTATCAGTGTTGTAACTAAATGAAGAGAAGAGTCAATTGATCTTATCTTTAAGTGTTTAAGCTTTGGAAGCTAGGCTAGTTAATATAATAAAAATCTAAGCTCACAAGCTTCTTGTTATGTAACTAGACTTCTTTTGGCTTTACAAAGACTTAATTTCAAATATTATATCCCATTAATAGAGAAAATTCAAAGGAGACTAAGGAATTGGTGTAATAAAGTGTTGATTTATAGAGGGAGAGTACATTTGATAAAGTTTATTCTAAGTTCATTATATATTTATTAGGCATCACACATATTTTTGTCAAAGAGATTAATTAAATCCCTAAAAATGTTAATGAGGAATTCTTATAGAGGTTAGGAGCAATTGGAAATATCTTTAAAAGGTGAAATGGAAGGCATAAATAAACCAATACAAGGATGAATGGTGATAGTTTCTATAAGCTTAGTCAATAAGTTATTGATGAGGGAAAAGCTATAAAGTTTGATAGAGAGCAAAGAGTCATTATGGATAAGGTGGATCCATACTTACTTCCTAAAAGGCATAACCATATAGGAATTAAGCCAAAACCATTGCATTCATTCTTTATATCTCAATTATTAAAATTGGAAGGAACTTTGCAACTTATATGAAATTTAGGATAGGAAATAGAGAGAGAGAGCATCACTATTCTATGATAATTGGAGTAGTATTGGACCTTTAGTAGAGTCCCTAATGTTAAACCATTTACAAGATATTTTAAAGATTATAAAGGTGAATTGATGGATCAATAATGATCAGTGGAGTGATAACCCCTCAACTTTGATTCTAGCTTTACTAAATATAGTTTATGTGCAAAGAGGGAAGACACCTACATCAGGCTAGGGAACACTAAAAGGAAGTTCACAAATAACGCTTGCAAAGAGATATTAAGGCCTAAAGGAGCATTAATAGGGTGGAACAAGGTGGTTTGGAATAAATTATTAAACCTTAAGGTGTCCTTCACTTTATAACTAGTAGTATTAAAAAGATTGTTAACTATAGGTAAATTAACCTATCTTATTTTATCTAAACAATTTGTGTTATGTAAGCAGGACCAAGAAATCCATTAGCACTAGTTTTTCACATGCCCCTATTCTCTGAATATATAGGGAACCATAGAAGTGTTATGCCATATACAAAATTCCAGGTTTATATACATAGAGTTTTTTGAATGAATATAATGAAAAGGAAGGTTTAAAGGTGATAGTTGTAGATTACATCATGTTTTAGTGGGTATTTTGGTGTGTGTTTAGTTGTTAATTTGATTATTTAATATTTGTTTAGGTTAGAATTGTGTTAGTTTATTAAATATTTGTGTTTTACATGTTTTATAAGTTAGAACATGCTTTTGAGCTTTAATTATGTGTATTTAAGGTGCTTTGATGAATTTGCCATTATTTCAGGGTCAATATCGAAGAGTTTCAGAGAGAACCTGGGCTATAACACAAGCCCATGATTATGGCATGTAGGACACAATCATGACAAAAGTACCAGGATTAGCCCACAATTGTGGCCTGCATGCCATCATCATGACATAGAACTCACTTAAGGTCCATGATCGTGTCATATAGGCCACGATCGTGGCCAACGTTGGGACACACGTGGGAAGTTTTCAAGGGACTTTTTAGTCTTAGTTTACCCTAAATAGAAAAAACCCTAGGCCTTCCTTACACAATTTATAAAGGTAGTAGCTACTATACAAATTTTTCCCTCGACTATTCACGAAAAGTTATGAGCTTCTAAGGCAAAAGGTGGGAATTGGGACTGATAATCAAGAGCTTCCATCAAGTTTCCATTTTCCAGATTTTCAGATACACAAAAAGAAGAAAGCTACAATTGTATTTGTTTTTTCAGTATGTTTTGTATTCTGGAGGATATAGATATAGTTAAACTTGTTTCTATTATGAGTGGCTAAATTTATTATAAAGATTACTTTTAAACTACTTTTTGAACTCCTACTTTGTTGAATGAATGAATGAATGCTTTTGATAAATGTTGTGCTTAAACCTTATAATATATTAAGCAATTGAGTTGGCTAAATTATGTAGGGTTGTATAATGAGAGTTGGCACCCTATAGACTTGCATTTATCAAATTAATAGATTAATTAGAGAGAGATCTTGACTAATTAGTTGATTACCCATAGGATAACTTCATAACTAGTTAAATTGGTAGACTGATTTTGTAGATTGAAAGATTACATAGTCAATTCCATTTAATTTGGCTAGGGACATTTGATTACACCTTGAGAGAGGGTGATTGAAACATTAAGACATCTTAGGTGAGGCATAATTCAATCAACAAGGTAGAAGGGAGACAAGATAGGGAAAAAATGATCTCTAATCTTTAATCTTGAAATCAAAGTTTTTGCACTTTTGTTACATTATTTGTTTGTTGCTATTTTGTTTGAATTAGTTTATTTTTTCAGTTTTTATTATCAAAATTTGAGTCTTAAATAAAGCATAACCTGAATTAAGTGGTGCCTAAGAATAATCTCTATAAAACGATATCGACTTTTCACTACAAGTAACGACTTGCATACTTGTGATTTTTAGTGTAAAATAATTAATTTATTTTTGCAATCAACAAAGGGTGATAATGCCCCAACATATATGATAAATGTGGGAGCCTACATGTATAGATTATGGAAAGAGACAAATAAATGTTACTTTTAAGGGCTAGAAACAAGGGAGGAGGAACTAGAACACATCATCATCTAATCTATCTAAATGTAAATAGTGGAAAAGGAAATTACTACAACTTGTAATTAGGAAATAAAAGATTGATGGGGCTTATTCTTGAGGAACAACTAGGTACATGCATGTAGTCTTAACAACATTTTCATAATTCTAAATGTTACTAGTCACAACAATGAAGAGGACAAACGAGATAATTTACAGGAATAGTTGAAGAAAAACATAAATCAAGCAAGGAGGAAGCCTCCTCACACTAAAAGAGATCGTTGCTTAAACAAGGGAACTCCAACAGTAGCTATAGATACCTAGTTTAGGAACAAAGACAACAAAAGAGATGAAAAGAATGAAGGTTTGAGAAAAAATGTAGATTGAGGAAGAAAAAATGACAAGATACTTAACCAACTTAGCATGCAAAGAGAAAGTAGAGTGTAGGACATTTGTCGAGGGTAAACTAAAGCAATTAAAAGAGTTAAGTGATAATAGTAAAGTAGGGTTTTTCCATGTGAAAATTTAAAGGTTAAGTGACAAGTTATATTGGCCTTACCCAAGGCATTACACAATTAATAAATGGTCCATAAGAATAGTGCTAAATACTCCTTAGTTTATTTTTATATTAAAATCTATTTTGGAAATTTGATGGTACTGCTACTAATTCTTAATGAAATTTTTTAATTTCCTAAAAATAGCTTTAGAACTTTCTTATTTTAAGCTTTAAGGGATTTTAGGTAAACATGATTGTATGTTATAGTGTGTTTCTTACTATAGAAAACAAATGGCAAGATGATCAAACATAGCGTGGCACACTCAAGGTGTGTTTAACATTAAAATGTTGGTGCAAAATACACAACCTGATGCATGCCTAGGTTAGAGCCTATTTGATATAATACAGAGATATAATATGATACATGACATAGGATATGGGCTTCAAAACCCATCTCCTCCTTGTAGGAGTGACAGTAAAGTTACACCATAAGACATGACTTGGGATATAATAATGTCCTAGACTGTGCTTATTATAGAAATTGAACATGCCTAAAATTTAAAGCGGTTAAAAACCCTAGTTTATAAGTTTGCTTTTAAGCTAGATTTTGTATTAGGTTTTGTTAGGATTTAGGATAGATATTCTCTTTCTCTCTCAATCTTCCACTCTCTTTTCTTCTATATAGCCCTATATGGCTAAACTTATACACTTGTTTAAAGAAAACATAAAACTTGGGACATATTAAAATGTAAGATACGATTTATTTTTTATGGTTTGACTTAGATTTTGAGTATCGAATGTTTTTATATGTTTATCTTTTATAAATGTGTCATTCAATCATTAAGATACCTACAATATATTATTTATTATAATATATTAGTATATTATTTATTACATTTGTAATTATTTAATTGCTCTAACATATGAAGTAGTTAAGATTTGATGAATTGTTAGGTTAGAAATGTTAGACCCTAAGATGGACAACCGATCAAATTAAATGAAACCATATATGTTTATGTTATTATATTTTATTAACATTTCTAAATCTTAAGTTACTACTAAATTAATTATAGGCAATAATTAATTATATTAATTATTAATTGTAACGATGATCAATATATAGTTTCACTTATATCAAGTTTTGATTTCTATTTCCTTCTTTGCATTTTAATTTGAATTATTTTTAGTTATATTTTTATATCATTCTCACCACAACTCAAAACCTCATTTCACTTGTATTCACAAAAGTATTAAACAAGTAAGTTACTCTCTATAAGATATTTATTCAAGCTACTATACTTTTTTAAGAGCATGGTTTTTATTTTAAGGTAAAGATAAATGTACGCCAAAATTTGGCACTATTATTTGGGAGTTATTCTAGCTAATTTTGTGGTTTTTATTTTTGTTTTCTTATTTATTACTTATCTTTACCTCCTTAATTGTGCATGTTTGTTCCTCAAACTTCTAATCAAGGTAAATTATAGTTTAGTCTAAAAATAGGAAAAACCTTGTGCTAGTTAAAGAAAGAAAATTAAAAAATCATAAGAGGATAATCAAGATTCTAATTTCTTATTTGATAGCAATTCAAAGCTAGAAGGAGAAAAGACTATGGCAAAATGTTAACTTTAAAGGAGTTGGCTGCTAAACCTAAATCAATAACCTTTGTGTATTTCCTATTTTAGATGTCATTTTTTAATCCAAATTAAAGCTAGTACATTTATTGCCTTCCTTTTAAGGTTTTGCAAATGAAGATCTACTTGAACATTTAAAGGAATTCTATGTAGTATGCTTTGGCATGGAGTCTTAAGGAATGAAAAAGAAATCTCTTTTCTATAAGAGAATATGCTAAAAATTGGTTATACAACATGTCGTCGAGTTTAATCAATTCATGAAATAAGATGTAAAATATGTTTATAGAGAAATATTTCCCTAAATCCTATTCTACAAATAGAAGAAAAGAAATATTTGGCACAAGTCAACACCACAAAGAGACTCCTTTGAGTATTAAAAGTAATTTACGAAGATTTATGCAAGTTGTCCACAACATTATATCAACGACCAATTGTCAATGGATAGAAATATGTAGATGCTGCAAATAGAGGAGAATTAGTAGATAAAACTCCTACAATTGCCAAAATTTTGATTTTGATTATGGTTTCCAATTCTTAAAATTTTAGTATAAGATATGATGCACCAATCAGAAGGTGGATAAGGTAAATACTTCCTCCATTAAACAACAATTATATAATATCATATCTCTTATTAGACAATTGGATATAGGGAATGCATAACAAGTCAATGATTGTGGACTATGTTTTACAATAGGGCATCCAATTTGTCAGCTCAACCGCAACTTAGGAATCAACTCAAAGTTGTTAAGAACTTAGGAAATTTGGGAATAATGGTCAAATATGGCACCATCATGGGTTTGTGTTTGTGTTTGACTTGATTGATCATTTAAGAATTTGATCCTTTATGATACTTTCTTATTTTGAATTTCTAAAACTTGAATTCCATATTTTTGAAATTATATGTAAGATAAATACAAGTATTAAGGTAATTAAGGCACTTAAATTTGAGTTTAAGCCAAAGTGCTTGCCTTTTATACATTACTCCATTAGCAAACCTCTTTTGAGCTTTATATGAAATTTTAATCTTCTTCTTGGTATCTTTTCCTAAAGAACCTTGAGCTTAAAAGAAAATTAAGTATCTATACTCTGATTCAAGATTAGTAAAGCTTTTACTTATTATTTAATGATTATTGGGAATGGTATGCAAGGAAATAAGTGTGAGGGAGACAATAAAGTATATAAAGTGGCAATAGAAAAGGAAAATTAGCATGAAAAATATATAGAATTATTGTATAAAATGTAATTAATATGTAAATAAAATTGTAAAAAGAATTTAAAATTTTGATAAAAATTAATCGGCCTGGATTCTCGTACTTGAAAAGAATGAAGGAAAAGGAGGATTTTTGTACGATATGATGAGTTAATGGAGATTTTTGATCAATTTCTTATATTTTTGCTATTCTAATTGTAAATATCTTTGTTTTTCCATATCTTTGGTTTTCATATTCCATTCCTTTCTTGGCCTACTTGTCCCTTTAGCCTTATTATAACCTTATCAAAGAGCTTTTGATTTTTGCTTGTATATATATATGTGAATAGTGAAGATTAGATGATTTTGAAGCTTATAGTAAGTTTAATTTTGTAAGATGATAATAAGAGTACCTCACTAAAATTTCAAACACTTGTATGAATGAATGATACTTTATAAGTAAATTGCCAAATTAAAGTATTCAAACTTGATGAAAAAGGTAGTATAATGTTTACTTTGTCTTCTTTATAAGGTGATTTACATAAGAAATATTATGTGTTTTAAATTTTTTAATTCAATCGAGACTTGTTGTTTACTATAAAGCTAACTAAAGAGTTTAGATCAATGTTTATAAGTAGTATTTAAGTAAACTCTTAAGAGACTATAACTCCTCTACTAGGGACATCTAAGTGTTTAAAAGCTTATGTTATATGCTAAATGCTACCATAAACCTAAAAAAGTGAAACTAATTCTTGTTTCAGTTAGTTATGTCTGGTTAGTTTGGATTTACGGTTTTTAGATTTAACATTTTATAACATGTTCTATATCAAATTATATAATATTATCTTATATTTGATTTAGCTTATAGTTTATTATTCAAGGAGGAAACAAGAGTTTAAGGATAACTTTCCTTATATTTGTCCAATCAAGGTGATCTTGGAGTTATTTGAAAGCTAACTTGAAGGGTAACAACTTTTTCATGGAAGTTAGAGATTTATTCTAGCTCAAAAATGTCGAGAACTTAGGGAAAAGTGGAGAAGTGGTCAAATATGTAACTAATATGAGTTTGTTTTTACTTGTGCTAGTTATCTTGTTTTCCCATTTAAAAAATGGGCATGGAACATAAAGTATAGCTAGTACCAGACTTGAGATTTGTATTCCAAGGATGTACAAAATTACAAGTTTAATCACTTTACAAGTCTTTTATGTAACTCTAACCTATAAATACTCTACTTAAAGGTCATTAGAGGTAGTTTTTGGAGATGGAAAAGAGCCAATAACAAGCTCTTGGTAACCACTTTCCATTAGTTCATAGGTTTAAGGTTTCTAAATATGAGGGGGATTAGTGAGCAAGATTAGAGGAGGGGACTCATTATAATTAACTCTTCTTCTATCTCTTCTTCTTTTCTTTCTTTGATATTAATTTTTTTATTATCTAGTTTGTGTTGGATATTTCAACTATCAATGCATAACTTATTATTGCTAGGTTGAATTTATTATTTTTTATCTTAATTTTGGATATGCGTCTAGCCACCATAGATTCAATCTTAGGGATTTTATGAAGGATTGAGAGGTGAAGTATAATTTGTGTATTAGGAGAATAAACATTATAGATCTGGACGATGTCGTAAGATATATGACAATCACCTTATATTTTAGTAGATCCTATACTAATGTGATAACTAAATAGATTAATTATACTTCATGAGTTTGATTAGGCTGAATTATGTATCATGAGTTAGTAGTAACTAATTAGATATACCTATATGTTGTGAAAGAGGGCATAGATATATTGGGTTAATTGTTATGTCAATTATAATAGTCAATCATTTATGGTGGTTCAATTATCTTAATATGGAAAAAGAACTTTATAAATCACTAAAATTGCAAGAAAATAAAGTTATTCAACATATGCTTTGTGGAAGAACTCATACTATTTTATAAGGCATATATAAACTTTGGCAAGGCAGTCTCTAACTTCTACATAAATTTAGTAGCTTATTTATAATTATAATCAAGAACAAGAGCTGTTTATTTACCTCATAAGGGAAGCCATTACTAATAAATCAACTAGCTCAGCTCGTAGGGATGAAACTATAAAAAAATCCCCTTTGTATACCTAAGTGTCCTTATAATAACTATTAGAATCACTTATTATAACCACTAATATTTCATTGATTGTATACACAAAAGGATTCGGAATTAGGAAATTATATTCCTAACTTGTTATGATATCATAAATGATTATATTAATGTTGAATAGCGTGCATATTTACTGATGTCCTCACCTTTTTTCCAATTAAATAATACAAAAACAACTGAAAGAATCATTAGGAACTTTCTGTAGATAGGAAATATGATAAACGCTACTAAAGAAAAAAAACAATTTTTTTTAAATATACATGCTTGGGGATAAAAGATGTATAGGAATCCATTCTATCAAAACTATGAACAAAGTTCTTCAAGCCAGGAAAATATGGAAGCTCTATACAAACCATAAATCAATATAGAATAAATAGGTTCACCCTCAATTTTTGAATGCTTATGGTAAATCAAAACCTAAAGTTGACACCTCTTAGACTCTAAAGTTGATTTTGAGTCTAAGAGAAAAATATTTGTAATGAAATGAAAAGAATAAGAGCATATAGTTATCTTTTAATAACTAGCATCCACAAGGCCCTCCTTTTAAAATTCCAAATGATAAAGCACTAATGACTAATCTACCTCAGTTTGCTAAAGTATAAGCTATAATTGATAGCAATATATGAATTTATCCAACCAACAACTATAGAGGGTTTGCTACTATCAAGGATAGTCTTCCAAGATATAACATTAATTTTTATAAGGAGGATGTTGTTATCTGTTTAAGACACAATTTAAGGAATTTTATAAATAAATCATGCATATTTCTTTTCAATGATAGCCATTAATTTGTTCTTTAGAAAAAGCTGATTTGGTTTTTCAACAATCTGAAAAGCTTCTTTCATGAAGTGTCTACTAATCAAACAAAGTCTCAGGGCCACATATATTCTCAATTTTAGTTCCACCTTTGATCTGTTTTATGTTTTATGAAACTGAGAGAATAACTCACATATATATACAATAACAACAACAACAACATCCAGTAGAAATCCTGTTGAGACGCGGGGTCAAGGGAGGTCCGATAGTATGCAACCTTATCCCTAACTAATAGAGAGGTTATTTCTAAATCACATAAAAATATGTTTTACAAAATCCATGACTCCTCAAAATTTTGGAATAAGTTATAAATTATTTGCAATTTGAGTTGTAAAGCATTTGAATGAAGGACATAGTCAACCAAGCAAGTAAGGTATAATTATACAATAACAGAAACTCCATGCTCTTTAAATTAGCATTCAGTTGTATTATCTATTCCATTTAGATATAAAAAAATCACAAAGTCTTTAAAAATGAGCCGAAGATCATATAAGCTTTTATATATGAAATTTTCAATTGGATTAGGAAGATGTGTACGGATAATGAGATTAGTGCTAAAAAAAACTAACTATTAATTAGAACATTCTATAATAGCCAGAGCACATTGTTTCCTCTAAAATTAATCATTGTCCATATAGGTTATTTTTAGGTTATTCTCTCCCTTTATTTCTTTGTCAATATTTTAAATCCTTATGCTCACCTTTCAAATTTTTTTAATGCAATTTATTCAGTTTTAGAAAAGACACTCTTTTGAATATTAGATTTTAAGGTTCACTTTATAAACCAAACCATTGAATACTACTTTGAGTATAATTTCTAGTAACCTAAATTTAATTTACCTATTCTTATAAATAGTATTAGACACCAAAAAACTAACTTATCTATAAGAATTTTTCTTAGTCGTCTATACTTTTCATACGCATAACAATGATGATGACTTAGACTTCATTAATCCCAAAATAAGGTAAATATTCTCTTGTTGATCCTTTTACTCTCTGTTTTATTGACATGGACCAACACATTTCTTATTTTCATGAATTTTATTATTAAACTCTTATATATAATTAGAAGATTTTGACAGAAATGAGATGTGGAAATAGCAAATTTATTTACAAAGAAAAGGCTATAAGTTTAAAATAGGTTTTTAATGTGAAATTCAAACGTTATGGTTAGATTGACAAGTATAAGGTCATATTAGTACGCTAAGAGGTATAACCAAGTTAAATGAATCGATTATAAGTAGAGTATTTAAAGAGTTGGTAAGCTAGTAAATTTGGTTGCTTTATTAGTTTAGAAACTACCATATTATGATATATTCATTAAATTAATTTTAACATTGCCCTTTTACATAGTTATTTTGATAAAGATGGTTATGCTAAGTTATTAGAGTGTTTATTGATATTTTTCTATAGTTTGAAGTAAGTATCAAGACTATGACGAAGAATCCACCAGCTTCTTTGTTTATCTAATCTTTAATAAATATGGTTTGTGTGTGTGTGTGTAGGCAGGTGGGTGGATGTGTTTTTGTGTGTGTCTGTGTGTCTGTGTCTGTGTGTCTATAGGGTTGATATTATAATTATAGGTACTAAAAAGAGTAAGAATCAAAGAGTGAAATCAACTTTACAAAACAAGTTGATTATTAGAGAGTTAGGTTATTTACATAGAAATTGTATTTTGTAAGTAACAAATTTTAATTAAGGATATCTTACAGTTGTTAACAATAAATCCTTTAATTTTTCTTATTTAAAGTTCTCAAATTATATTTTAGGAGTTGAGTTCTATAAGATCTAAACAGATAGATAAGACTGATAGGAAAATTGATATATTTTTATATAACTAGGAATTATTCAATCCAATATATTAGTTAATTTAAACTATAATCAAATATTTTGATCATATTATGCAATTTCTTCAATACTTGAAGGATTATCTTACTATGACTAATTCAAAATAGTTAGAAGTTTATTTTGAAGTTGATTAAGTTCATACCACTTCTTTGACAAATCTTTGATAAATTTTTGTCTTTTTAACAAAAGGAATTAGTTTATCAGAAAAGACAATTTCTAATGGAGAATGAATACTATAACTACTTGTTAATTATTCTGCATTTTCTAATGAAAACAAAATTAGATCAAATCAGTCAGTTAAACTATATTTATCAAGAATTGACCAATTAATTAGTTCATTTTAATCATTAAAACTTTTAATTTTAAAACTTTAGAAAAATATTAAAAATTTGACCAAACTAATTAAAGAGCTTTTATTTTAAGACTCAAAGGATAACTAAAAGCTTTTGATGTTTCCATCTCTTCTTCTTCCTATCCCCTTCAAAAGAGTGAGCTCCTCATTTTATTTGAAGAATCTAAGAGCTTTCGTTTAAGAGAAGGAAAGGTTACACATGCACTGCCATCGAAAAGTAGGAGGTTGGTTATCCATGCCATCATAGCTCTCCTTTTATCTTAAGTTACTAGCTAAAATTCCATGTCGCCTAATCATCATTATAAGGATCACAAGATTCTTAATTCTTTTTAGAGTGGCTCATCATTAAAGAGGTTCTAAAGAGAAGTAAGCAAGTTGTCACTTTCCCTAATAAATACCTTGTCTTTAATGCTTTCATATATAGTATCTCTTAGGTTTGATAACAAATAGTATAAAAGAAGTGAGATTCATTAAAACAAAGTAGAGTTATCCCAAACATCAATTATATATCAACATGCATGTCTAACCTGAGTAAATTTTATTATTGTTCTTATTTTTAATTTTTGGGTATCCTTTACAAGTAGTTTATTTTAGGGATTTGATTCTGAATTTTATGCCTCTTAAATGTTATAGTGTATTTAAATGTTCCTAGGTTTAGAATTATAAGCTCAAAAAAATCCCAAGTTACTATTAATGTGCGTTTTTAGGACTTCAATTTTATTTAAGTTTAAGATCTTTTTTTGGGTCCAAATTATTATTGAGTTACACTTTAAATGATATGGTTACATTAAAATTCCTGTCAAATATATTCTTAGGAAGTCATATGGTTGTTTCAGTATTAGTTTCATTGTGTTTTTCTAGTTTATAATAAACTTTATTTAGCTTTATTTTGTTTATTATTTAAAATAGTATTTCTAGAAATGCATTTTAATGCCTCTATTATTGGATCTTGCCATTATTAATGTGTCCTACCATTAAGGAAGTTTTGATAGGTCTTATTTCATATCTTAGCACTTACGTACAGATTTGAGTGTTTTTATATGATCATCAAATTTTTACTTACTCTTTTAATATGATTTAATTCATTTATAGTTGATAGGAGATAATATTACACTAATAATAGTAACCTTCTTATAATACCTTAGATCATTTATCAATATTTTGGTTTCACTCATCGTGATATGTATTTGTTTTAATGTATTACTTTCATTGTGCTAGTAAATTTAGTTTTATGTGCTTGGTCTTACGAAAAAGGTTCTTTGCTAATGATCATAATGCAATTTTGTCATATCCTTGATATCATATATAACCAATGTTAATTTCGTACTATTTATCCATTTTCTATATATATTACTTTCCTTAAGTTAATTATATAGTTGTAAATAAAGAGAAATAAACCTTAGATAGATGTAAAATAAGGAGAAATCAACCTTTAGTCATATTCATTTATTTATTGAATGAAATCAAAGTGAAATGGCATTGAGCCATTTCTTTACAATTCATATTATAGTATCAGAGCTAGCCTTTTAAAGTTTTCTTTTAGATATTTATGTCTTTGATGATTCTTTTAGCTCAATAAAAAAGTCTCTAGCTTTATGGGTTCTCTTTTTTGCAATCTAGCCTCACGCTACTGGTTTAACATTGAGCTAGTTTTAATTTCTTTTATTTTGGTTAAGGTTTAGCATGATTAGTGTTTTGATTTCTCAAATTGGATTCGAAAGTTAATTTATAGTGATTCAATACTTTAAAGTTCTTTTTTTATATTGTTGCTGAAGATGTAACTTGATCTAAAAAAGAAAATAAAAAAGTCAACTTGGATGCATTTTTTTCCCATAGAGTAAGGTAAGGAGGAGAGAAGATGACTTTTTAGGTAACCTTTCGAATAACTTTGTCTCTCTATATTTGTGTTATTGGTATATTATTCTTTGGATGAAAATGACTTGTGGCACTCTAAATTTTGTATTAAATTTACTGGAAAGAATTATTCAATATGGGAGTTTCAATTCCAACCACATTTTACTATAAAAGATTTATAGTTATATATTGGTGTCACTGTCCCAGCTCTAGGAGATGCTACTCAATTAGCCTAATGGAAGATCAAATATGCTATTCTCAAATTTTTTGAATTTATGCCCCTATAACATTGCTAAAACAAAGTGGGAATATCTAGAAAAGGTTTATAATCAAACTAATTCATCTAGAAATTTTAGTTGGAGTGAGATTGTAAATTATACTCAAGAGCGTCTAACTATTTAAGAATAATTTTCTAGTTTTCAAATTTTGTAGGTTAAATTTATTAAAATAATTTGTTTTAAAGTATCTAGGAATTCTCTTATTAGCATATTGTTTATCTATGAGATTAGCAAGCCTGATCAGTTCTTAATGAAGCTATGACTAGAGTATTTAATTTGATGAATTATCATCTAACTCCTACTTTGATGAGTGTTTCAGTTAATTGTTTCATGAAGAACATCTTCACACTTTAACCACTTTGGAGTAGGAGAAATTAACTACAATACATATTGCATTTTTGGCTCCTAGAAAAGGCAAAGATAGAGATATGAGTAAAGCTTAGTCTTTTAGTTATAAGAATTATGGTCATATCATTATAAATTGCACCAAAAATTGTAATTATTACAAAAAAATTAGGGTGCATCATCAAAGATTGTCTAACTCTTTCACAAAACTGTCAAAAGAATGTTTTTCAAGCAACTATTAGCAATTTTTTCAACTATTTAGATTCTTTTTGGGACCCTACCTCCATCAACAATCTTTCAAAATGCTCAACCAAATGTTATAACTCCTAAAATGGTGAAACAAATGATAGTTTTGACATTTTTTAACTTTTATGCTTCAAGGTAATGGTAAGCCATCGTCTAAGTCATGACTTACTTATTTTGGCATATCAAATCACATTACTAGTTCAACTAACTTGTTAAAAAATGTTTACCCATATTATAGATCAAGATGATTCTAAGTTGCTATTGGAGATAATATATGCATTACTATTGTTGGTGATATTACTCCAATCTTCAATAATGTTTATGTCTCTTGTAGGCTCTTTAATAGTCTAATTTTAGTTTGACAACTAGAAGAAAAATTGTGATGTACATTTTTTCTTGTGATGGTTGTTGTGTGAAGAATTCAGTGCTAGGATGGAGATTATGAAGGGGCCTAAAGTAAGACGCTTTTTTCTCTCTATATTCCTATCACTATAAATATTAATTTAGCTTGTTCCACCATAAAGTGAAGTTTGGCATAAACGTTTAAGGCATTCTAACTATGTCATTTTGTCTTATTTATTGAACTTTAGTTTATTGGGTTGTGATGATCAATTTCCTAGTCTTTCTTTTGAATGTTCAACTTGTAAATTAGGAATAAGTTAAATTCCTCTTTTCTCTCTTATTGGTAGTCATACAACAAAATGTTTTAATATTATTGACAATAATGTATGGGGGATTAAACTTGTTATTTCTCACAAATATTATGAGTATTGTGTGGCATTCATTTATGATTACAATTGGTTTACTTAGGTTTGTTTTCTTCTTTCTAAATATAAGGTATTTTCAATCTTTCAAACCTTTGTTGCATATGTTGAAACTTAATTTTCTGATGCTATTAAGGTACTTCACTATGATTCTAGTTAAAAATACATGTCTAATACATTTTATGATTTTTTTAATGAAAAAGGTATTTTCTCACAATGCTCTTGTTCATATAAACCATAATAGAATGGTGCAACATAATGAAAAAATTATCTATTAGAAGTTAATCATACTTTATTACTTGATAAGAGTATGGCATGGATTATAAGGAAATATGTGCTCTAATGGATAAAATGACTATTGTGCCAATAATTCTTGCCATTATTTCTTCACAAGATTGACCATTTCAATAGGTGGACATAAAAAATGCTTTTTTACATGATAAAAAGAATATATACATGACACCTCCTCCTGGTTCTTTTCATCTTCTGCTTCAGAAGTTTATAAGTTCAACCAATCATTGTATGGTTTAAAATAAGCTCTTCATATATGGTTTTATAAGTTCATATCGACCTTACTTTAGTTTGAATTCACACAAAGTCAATATGACTCTTCCTTATTTCTTTATAAAATCATGAATGACACTTTCATTCTTTTGATTTGTGTGGAAAATATTGTTATAACTAGATTAGATTTTTTAATTGATTACTCAACTTCAACATCACCTTCTCACTTCATTTCAAATGATAGATCTTGGTCATCTTACCCATTTCTTGGGGGTTGAAATTTGTACTAACTCTTCTAGCATATTCTTACATCAATATAAATACACTAAAGATATGATTCCTTTGGTTAGTTTTTAAGATTCTTCATTTATTGATACACCTCTAAAAGTAAATGTAAACTATCACATTGAAAAAGGAGAATTACCTTTTGATTTGTTATTATATTGACAATTAGTAGGTAGTTTGAGCTACTTGATTACTACTAGACCTAATATCTCCTTTGTTGTCCAATATGATATTAAGTTATGCATTCTCTACATCATCTTCACTTAGAAGTAATTCATCATATCATTCATTATCTTCGGGGTACTCTTTTTTATAGTTTATTCTTTCTTGCCCAAAATTCGATACATCTTACTACTTTTAATGTTGTTGACTAGGCTATATGTCCAAATACACATCATTATATCATTAGTTGGTGCCTATTTATTAAGAATTCTTTGATATCATAAAAGAGTAAAAAGCAAGACCGAGCATCCAATTCTTCCACTAAATTTGAGTATTGTGTTATGTATGTTGCTTACTTTGAAATTACTTAGCTTAGGGACCTATTTACTTGGCAGTCATTTGGTTCCACTTCTATTTTTGTTGTAGTTTCCAGTTTTTGTTTTCTGTTTTTGGTTTCTACTTTTTTTATTAAAAAACAAAAAATTGTTTGGTTGATATTTTAATATAAAAACTAAAAACAAAAACATGTTTGGTTTTATCATCCTGTTTTATTTTTAATTATGATCTTATATTAATTATTTTTAATATAATATATTATGTTTTTAATTAATTAATTTTCATTATGGTTAGAAATAAAATATATGCATATTTATATAATTAAAGAAGTTTGCACATTAATTATATATAATAAAATTCTATAAATTAGAAAGTTATATACTAAATCTTCTTAAGAATGAAATATAACAAAACTTTGAGTACTCTTTTTTAATAGTACCAGAGCCCTCCTCCTCAAAAGTATTGATTTTTTTTCAATAATTACTAGTTTTACATTTTGCCCTTGAAAAAATTGTCAAAAGTAAGTGAAGCCAAAGAGGACTTTTACCGAACAAGTGCAATGCGCTCTTGCTAAATTAATTACTTGAATTCCTAGCCTCAAATCCCAAAGCACCATCTCTCTTCACATTTGCTCCATAATCTCAACTTCCATCATCTCCAAGCCTAAAAGTTCTATCTCAGCAACTTATTCTGTCTCTAACCATCGTTGAACTATCATCATCATTGTAAGAGTTTCCATCTCCAAGTCTATCAGCATCATCACCAAAGGCTCCATCTCCAGTGATTCCATCATCATGGTCACAACCACCATCTCAATCAATCCCTGCACCTTAGTCTAAGGGGATTAAGAGCAATAGATTTAAGGAAATCAGGGGGAAAATGTCTCCATATTCATTCAACACAGAGAATTGTCTAGTTAAATTTTGTCTATAACTATCTATTAATGAAAGAAGAAAGGAATGGACATGTTTTAGCAGCTCTGTTACTTTTTGTCCAAGAAAACATGTTGTCAAAATTTAGGGAAACATTATTTTCTTGTTTTCATAAAAATGTTGTGGTTTTTTATTTTCAGAAACAAGAAATTGCAACAGACCTAAACATATATGTTTTATTGACTTGTTTTTCTTTTTACAAAATAATAACAAAAATGGAAGAAAAAAAAAGAAACAAACAACTCTTTAGTTTTCCTCAACTTGCTCGTACTTCTTTTATTATTCAAATTGCTATTAATCATTATTATGTTTACTAAATCTATTCCTTACCCATTTCATGAGATTATATTGATAAACTAATGCTTCTTCATAGATTGTGATCAATTTGAGGAGATCAAAGGAAGATGAGATAAATGAAGTGGTAGACATGATCAAACAACTGGAAGCATGACTTACACTAATGGAATCAATAAGGGGAAAGGTGGAAAAATAACTTTGAGGAAGAAAAGAAATTGAAGACACCACCAAAGAAGGAGGATCCAGGGTATTTTAATATCCCTTGTTATTAAGGGTGTCAAAATAGATAGAGTCTTTACCGATTTAGGAGCCAGGAAAAACATGATGTCATATTCTTTATATCAGAAGCTAAGGTTCAGTGAGATAGCACCCACCAAGATACTGGTAAAAATAGCAGATAAATCAGTTCATCATCCAAGGGGTGTCATATATGATGTGCATGTTCGAGTGAAAAAGTTCACCTTCCCTATGGAATTTTTCATACTGGACATAGAAGAAGACGCTGAAATCCCAATTATCCTCGAGCAGCCATTTTTGGCCACTGCTCGATTAATTATTGATGTAGATGGGGTGAGTTGATTCTAAGGGTAGAAGAGGAATAAGTATCTTTCATCGTAATCAAGAATGACAAAAGTCCTCTCCAACCCATGGCCAT
The DNA here is from genome assembly GCA_025504915.1 of Erythroxylum reticulatum. Taxonomy (NCBI): domain Eukaryota; kingdom Viridiplantae; phylum Streptophyta; class Magnoliopsida; order Malpighiales; family Erythroxylaceae; genus Erythroxylum; species Erythroxylum reticulatum. Next base: position 37,575,132 of record JANSVA010000005.1, on the reverse strand, counting down.
CATAAAGGGAACAGATCTTGGTGGAGAAAGAGTGAAGAATAACGATGAAAAGTGTTCCCTGACAAAGAATAAACCTCACAAAAGAAGAAAAAGGAAGAATCGAGAAAAGGAAAGTGGTAACATAAACAACTAGGTGGCTCGCGTGCATTTTATGAAATTGATAACTGAGTCACCACTGAAGAATTCTCTTAAACCACCTTGAGCAAAGAAGAACCTTAAGCTAACGATGTTAAAAGAAACGCTACTTGGGAGGCAACCCATGGTTTTTAAATTACCAGTTATTTCTTGATTTTAGATAGTTTGAATCCTGTAGTTAGGTTGTTCCATTTCTAAATAAATATCATGGAAGAGTAAGGCATTAATTTTTTATAAAGATCACCGAGAAAGAAAGTATAATGAGGTGATAGTGCTAAAAAGAAGATAGGAACGGATCGCAGAAGGCGTGAATACGCACAAAAGACGAAAAAAATCAGAAATTGGTGAAACTATTGTAGGCCACGATTGTGGCCTGCGACAGGGTAAACCTATCCATGCAATTTTTAGTTGAAATTTTTACCATTTTATCCTTCCTTCACTATATTCATTTCCTTTCACTCACTTTCATTTTAACTTTATCTCTCTAATTTAGGAACCTCCAAACACTCTCAATTCTCTCTAACCAACTTCCAAATTTCCACTTTATTCCAACTTCCACCTACTTGCAGTCTATTATGTCGTGCATTAAGCAGTCAACGAAGCACAACCAATCATCAAGAAGAAATCAAGTCTCAGGCCAAAGGAGAAGCAATAGGGCATTAGATTTCGGAACACCCTTCCCAATCTACACAGAGGAGGAAGGTATTTGATTCCAATCCCTTAAAATTAAATAGATAGTAGTCCTAAAACACTTTGATTTTGCTATGCTTACTAGGCTAGAATTGCAAGATAGAGGCAAGAATTTAACAGAAAGAATTCAGTAGATCAAGTTTATACACTTCCAATATCCTATCTACTGAGATCTCACCCTCGAATTCTTGACTTCCTTTCAATTTGAACCCAGTAAACTTAAGAAAATGTGGTTTAGGTTGCAGGGACACCCTTATGAGCTAAACATTGAAATTATGTATGATATTTGCAATTTCTCTAAATCTTCCATTGTTGATCAGCATGATGATTTTTGTGCTTCCCGCTATTGGAATGAGCTCACTAGGTTAGAGCGGTTCGACATCAAGAATGCCCACAACAACGTTATACAAAGCCATAAGCATTTGTTGTTACATAAATTCATGTGTCAAATGGTTTTTGACAAAATAGAAACTAACAAGTTCTCAATGAAGGAACTTTTTCTGTTGTGGTGTATGGATGACAGCATTTCAGTGTGCACCTCCATATATGTGTTGAATGTTATTGTTGTGACTCCACATAAGAGTGACAACAATTTGGGTATGGATTACTTAGTCTCTTCCATTGTTAAGTATTATGGCTAATGTCTGTTAGATTGAGTCATAATATGAGAATTCATAAAGTTCATTTCATTTGCATACATCGTATTTGCATATACATGTGAATCATGATCTATAAACATTGTAAAAATAGTACATGCACTCACTGATATATCCCAGGGTATGAAAGATCTTAAATGACTATGACGTGCTTCTGCATTAATTATGTCTTAAATTTTGTTTTATGAATTATAATTAGTGAATTGAGAATTTATTTTTCTAATTAAGTGATTGATAAAGTGATATGTGCATTTAGTTTAAGAAAAGTGTTAAAAGGGCAAGAAAAAATGATATATAGGAATTTAGGTTGAATGAGCCTATAAGATGGTGATATATGGCATCAATAATAGATTGACAATTGGCTTAAATAAAAGAGTGACAAATGGAGGTATAGTTGAGTGACATATAGTCTAGAGATTAAATGACAAATGGACAAATAAAAGAGTGACAATTGTGAGTGTAGAAGAAAAACACATAGCATGGCTCTTAGCTTAACACTTGGCATGACATATGTCCATTTTCTTCATCCCACACCTTACCCACACCTCTCACACTTGCAAGGCCACCTTCTTTCATGATTTGGAAAAAAAAATTTCCTCTTCTTCCTTTCACCAACGACACTCTCACACCATCTTTATAACCCTTAAATTTTTGTCAAAATTTTGTAACCATCATCTTGTGTTTAGAAACCTTTATCCCATTTAGTTCTTAGAGTATGTTTGAATGCTTGGGAGGCTTGCTTAGCTTATTGATTGAGGAAATCTTGAGATAAATAAGTAAGTATTTGATTACCTTATTTAGTTATATATGAGCATAACATCCATAAAGATTGGTTAGGGATGAATTGAGATGAATTGCATATAAGGCTGATGATGAGATGTGCTTGAAATGTGATGAATAAATTGGTTTTGTTTTGATGTATGGAAAACCTAGGTTGTCAATTGTTTTGAGAATGAATTAGGTTAAGATTAGAGGTATGTTAAAGATAAATTTATGCTAAAGAAAAATGCTAATGTAATGTTCTTGGAATGGAAAAGAACTAGGGTGTAACATGTAAGATAGTAAATGAAAGCATTTGTTTGATTGATGATGCCTAAGAGATAAATTGTTTATGAATTGTCAATTGAATGATTTTGTCTTGGAGTTTGAGATGAAATGATGATAAATTAAAGTATCCTTGAAGTATAAGTGAGGTATAGTTGAAGAACTATCATGAAGAAGTTAGAATTTGGAAGACAGATTGAAGGAAGAGGGTGTTGAATTCTCAAATCACATATCCCACGATCGTGGGAATTGTATGGTTCCTTTCTACGGTCGTGGAAATGCTTGTCAAAAAGGAGAGGTTGTGTTCTATGTTCTGGTTAAGTAATATATGGATAAAAACATTAGATATTGATAATTTTAGACTTGATTAGGGCTTAAAATGAGCTTAGTTTGATGTTGAATCAATTGATTAAGTGTTTGATGAGTTCAGGTTCTTAAATGATGTCAGAATTCAAGAAATGAGTTGTTTGATATCAATGCATATGAATTTGGAAAGTATAAGATGTTAACAGTATAAGGATGTTCTTGTGAACACAAGCTATGATGAATGAGTGAGTAAGGTTTGTGTATAAGGTTACATACCTGGGATAGTCAATTGAGCATGCATTGAACATAACACATATACATGTGTAAGAGTGATCACTTATTTGATTAAAAAAGTTAGTAATGTGTAAATATGTGTGTATTGCATGATATAGAAGCACAAATTGACCAACAACATCCAGAAATTGCCGGATCGTTAAGGCAATAGCTAATCTGGAGTAAATTGTGAGTAACCTAGATGTGTGATCTCAATTAGATATGTGCTTATGTTTGAATTGTTTTTGTTTAATCCTTATATCTATATATATTGAAATGATTTTGATATGATTGTGATATTGATGATTTTGGACAATTGATTGTTCGACGAGTTCAATTTTCTAGATTGTATAGGAAGTGCTTACTGACTGTATGTGAATGTAGGAAATAAATTCTCAACTGAATGTTGAATGCGGGACTTAGGTCCGACAAATGTGATAAATGACTGTGTACACTAGATGAAAGTGATTGCTAGCATATTACGTGAAATAATGCATGTGATGACATTGATATGCATGATCAGATAAAGAAGTTGTGATCAAAGCAGCCAAAGTGAAAAAGGAACTTAAAGCTCATAAACATGTGCACAGAGCCATATACTCAACGATTAATAAGCCTGGTATCCACAATAAGAACGAGAAAATATCTGAAATGAGCCCAGTATCTGCAACGAATATAGGACAGTTAAATAGGCGTTCGGTTACATCAAAATTAAAAAGAAAGTGAAGTCACATGTGCATTTGCATATATATGTTATGTGAATTGTTGTGAGGAATTTAATGAATTATGTTGAAATAGTAAATATAAAATGTTTGTGTTCCCAATATGTTTGTTAAAATGTGAGATACATATATTGTGATTTGGTAGACAATTAATTGATGTGATAATTAGGAATTGATTTTAAATAATGTGATGTGTTTAAGAACTTGGATTTTATATGTTTGCGATATTGTGTCCTTACTTAAGTGAACATGTCAATGATGGTTCACTCACTGAGTTCGCAAACTCATCAAAATTGCATTGTTGATTTTCAGGTACCGGGACCACCTAGTTCTAATACAATCTAGTAGCAACCTAACATTGTTCATTTTGGAACCAAATGGATCAAAGATCTGGTCAGTTGATATTAAAGTGTCTATATAAAATATTTTAGTCAAGTACCTAATTTTTTGTTGTACACATTATATAGAGTTGTGAACTGTGACATGTCATGTATTGTATAAACAGGAGTTATAAGTGTAATAACACAATGGATATTTATGTTTATGAATCAAATGCGCAAGGAATGTAATGACAATGTATGCTTATGTTCATGAATGAAATGAGAGAATGTAGTTTTTCTGAAATGTTTATGTTCTATATGATGCCAAAAAAAGTGATGTGACAGCTCTAATAAGCCACTTCCATGGGGTTTGTGCTCAAATGTTGGGTATGTGCTCTATGAAAGTGGGATGTTACAAAATTCTAGAAGGATGAAAGAGATAGCTCGTACACAATGACATTAAAGCCAGGATATACGTCGGATTCATTAATACTTCAAGGCTCAAGGCATACAACTTCCACATCCGACACCATCCCCGCCTCCGTCATCATAAGGTTTTGTTTCTAACTCTTTTCTTTTAACTTAGACTTTATTTTGTTTTATTTTATTTTATGTTACTTCCTTCCATTTGTGTTTATTTGTCTCCTTCTCACATTAAGGACAAGGTGTTGTTCAAGTGTGGGAAGGGTTGTGTGTTTTGCTTTGAGTGTAAATTTTACATATTGTTATGTTAGTGTGTTTAGGTTACATATTATGAAGTGTGTGAATGTATCGATCGCTTAGATGGATTGGAATTCATTTAATTTTGAACATAATCTATTAGGTTATGAAGAGTCATTCGATCACGAAATTGGTAACTGGATTCTTTAGCTAAAAGATATAAATTAATTAGGATTTAGTGTTAGTTACTATAAGTTGTCACATTCATTCATAATTTTAGGTCTTTCGACAAAGTAGCTTAGATAGTATTTTTTCATAAAAACGAGTAGTTAAAGCAATAAGGTAGGCTTTTAAAAAAAGTGTGTTTATAAATTTTTAATAAATAACTGTTTCATTAGCCTTTGGTTTATGAATAGAGCTAGTAGACAGTTGAGAATATGATGGAGCTGATTTATCGGATCAACACGCATCATAAATGTGTGTGTTCGAATCAAAAGGCTATAATGACATTCCAACTAAGCAACTTAATAAAAACATGACTTAGTCGAGTAACTGGATTGACATTCATCACCAATGTTTGCCTCCGTGTAAAAAGACTAGGTCTATGTCCATAAAAAGTAATTAAAAATGTTTTCTAATAAAAACCTATCAAACTTGTAAATAGCTTAACTTTTCATGAAAACATACTTAGGATTAGTTACAAAGTTTGAATAAGCAAATAATTATTAATGTATGTGTACAATTGAATAGGGTGAATAAACTTGACATTTGGGTCTTGATTAATATGTATATTAGTGCAAAGCTCCTAAATGCAAATTTGGCATGTTAATGATTTGGAATAACTTGAATCATATGTTTAGAATTAAACTTTTTTATAAAGTTGAAGTCATTGCCTCTTTATTTCATTATGTGCTTTTTGATTTTGTGTTGTTTTTTGTTTTTTGTTTTGTTTGCATGAGGACAAGAAAATGTTTAAGTGTGGGGATGTGATAGGTGTAAATTGCATCGTGTTTTAGGGCATAGTTTGATATATGTTTAGCCATTAATTCGATCACTTGTTATATGTTTAGGTTAAAATTGTGTTAGTTTGTGATTTAATTGTGTTTTAAGTGTTTTATGGGTTAGTACAAGTCTTTGAGCTTAAATATTATATTTTTAAGGTACCTTGATGTATTTGCTAATGTTTTAAGGTCAATATCGAAGAGCAAAGGAGTTTCGGAGGGAATCCGGGTCACAACATAGGCCCATGATCTTGACAAGTAGGTCACGATCGTGACAGAAGCTCAAAGAATGGCCCATGATCGTGACTTGCATGCCACGATCATGACAGAAGGCTCATATGTGAGCACGATCATGGCCTACATCAGGCAGATGCGCAAACACTCATGAACTTCATGTTTTGACGGAGTTTTTGGACCTTTCGGACCCCGAAAAAACCCTAAAGTTACCTAAAATACAAAAGAGTATAAAAAGAACATAAAGAGGCAGAGAAAAGGAGCTTCCGTACAGCCACTATCGAAACCTTAAAGGGATAATATCGAGAGAGAGAAAGAAGAAAAAGTAAGAGGAAGAAAGGAAGACGAAGTTGACTCGATGTGCTTCCCAAATCTGGAGGTTTTCTGACATCGTTGCCTTCCATCGTCTATTCCAAATTGTATTTCCTTTTCATTTTGATTTTATTTATGTATAGAACTGAGATGGATAGTATGATGATAGGATTTGGAATATTGATGATATTTTAAAATCTCCTTCGGGATTTTATGTTGATTTAATTATAATCTAATCAATTATGTTTATTGGATGAATGTCATGATTTAATTACACTCTTGCATAATTCAGTAATAAACTAAGAGGATGAATTAAATGAAATATGATTAAATTATATTAATGAGAGTTAGGCAATTTAATAGAAATAGTAATAAATCATAATGGCAGTTGTGCGAAGAGAGATCTCGTGTGATGTTCCAATAGTTTATTAGAGTGCTTCAAATCTAATTAGGTTTTGGATAATTTATGAATTTAGAGATTGCAAATTCCACAATTTGATTAGGGTTTATAATTTAAGGTTTAACAGTTATAACTTGAGAGAAAGTAATTATCCCTAGGATAGTCTAAAACTGACACTCCATTGACACATAATCGACTAGGTTAGTATTAATGATAAGTAAAATCCCCTTTCTCATAAATTGGTAAATTACTTAGGATGGTTTCTATTTTTATTGCATATTGCTTAATTGTTAATTCCTTCATGTTTAATTTTTGATTCAAGTGGTTGAATATATTCTCGTGATTACTTTCCGTTGCATTATTTATTTTGAGTTTCATATACTATTGGCCTTAGATTTTAGGATCAGATTAGTCCCCCTTCTCGTAAGATCGACACCTCTTATACTACAATCACGACCCGTACGCTTGCGGTATTTAAGGACTTATAAATTTTAAAGCTCGAAAGATATGATCAAATTTTTGTCGCCATTGCCGAGGAGGGTGAAGATTAGTTTAGCTCTCTTAGTATAATACGTTTTAGTTAGTTTTAAGCTTTTTTGTTCTTCCCATTCTTTCCGTATATGTTCGTGCTCTTGCATAAACAAAAGAGTTACAAGGAGTTCGAGTTGTATAGCTAAAAATGTAGAACTTGACATCACTCATCTAGACGTTTAATTAGAAGAGCTCGATGTGAAGAAGAAGAAGAAACCAAAAAAGCAGCAATGGCTGAGGAGTTTCAACAAGAGTTAGGTCAGAAGAACATATAGAATAACCATGCCTTAGCCACCAGCCCCCTACTGCCACCACCACCAACAACACTCTCCATATACTCCAACTATTACTAACAAAACTTCTCAACAGCTTTCTCTTCCAACATTTAGCATCCTTTTTACACCCCAAAAAGAACCCTCAGCCTTCACAGACACTAACATTCCACCCCATCCCTACATTCCACACATAACCACCAGCCCCTTACCGCCACCGCCACCAGCCCCCTATCTCCACTGCCACCAACAACACTCTCCACAAACTCCATCCACTACCAACAAAATTTCTTAACAACTTTCTCTGCCAACATTTAGCATCCTTTTCACACCCCAGAAAGAACCATCAACCTTTACAAATCCCCACATTCCACCCTATCCCCACATTCCACACACACACACCTGCAATCACAAAATCTCAAACTTACCTCCATAGCTCCACAATCTCAAACTCTCTGGCCCTCTTCTTTCATTTCTTGATCTTGTTCAAACCTGCAAGAAAAATCAAAATTTTATTCCAATATGAACATTGAGTTCCCAACCCTTATTTCCACCATTCCTAACTCTAACCCTAAATCAACCCCTCCCTCCCCCACTAAACTTTCTGTAGCACCCACCCCTTCCCCTAATTTTTCTACAACCATCCCTCTCCCTAATACTATTGACACACCCAAGGGTTTGGCATCTACTATTGCTGGAAATATGGCTAAAGGACCTAGGAAAACATGGAAACAAGTTGTGGGTGATAACTCAGATTCCTCTCTGGTGTTCAACCCTCTAGTTGAGGTTGAAGGTAAGCTAATGGAGGCTCCTAGCCTAGATATTTTACAGCAAGGTGCTAAGACATGGGAAGCTACTCTTGTTGAATTTTTCATAGATAAAAGGCTTGCATTTCCTATCATACAAGCATGGGCAACATGAAATTGGAAAGGAAGAGTACTAATGGAGGTAATGCTAACAAAAGAGGATAATATAATCTTTACCTTTTCTTCCAAATCGAAAGCTCAAAAAGTAATAGAAGAGGACCTTTGTCATATCTCATCATTCCCCTTATTTCTACAAAATTGGCAACTGGGCATGAAGTTAGAAAAAATTAGAATGAAGAACATGCCCCTATAGGTGAACATCCATAATATTCCCTTAGAATATTGGACTACAAAGGGGTTGAGTATGCTTGCGAGTTATTTAGGGAAACCTATATGCATGGATGAGAATACTGCTTTAAGGAAAAGAGTAGGATTTGCTCAATTATGTGTGATTATGGACATCTCCAAGGAAATGAAAGATAGTATCCCTATCCTAAGGTTAGCTTACGAGAACTCTCTTAGAGAAGACAAAGTATTAGTTACTAACCCATGGAAACCATCTATTATAACTCAAGGTAAGGAATGAAAGGGGATTATTGGGAAGTGATGGGAATGGATAAGAGAGAGTCTGAAGATTACAAAAAGATGAAGGAGGCAGAACAAGTAATGAAAGACCATAAGATGATCCAGTCAGCAAATGTATCTTTGAAAATAAAGGAGTACAATCCGAGGGAGAATAACTTTGTTTCAGTATAACAGAAAGAAGATCATTATAAAAAATCAGAAGATGTATGCAAGATTTCAGTGAACAAAATAGGAAATGAGCTAGAAATTAGTGCTATTAATTCAAGTGAGGGAGCTTTGACTAGTCAACAGATGGAACAAAGTCTTCCAAAGGCTGATTTGCAAAATGGTAGTAATCAAAAGGACCAATTTGAATAGGTCACATCTGGGAAAAGTATTAGGAGCAATAGGAAAAGCTCCAAAGGGAAAACAAATTGCCTATGACTTTGATTGTATGGAATGTTCGTGGAATAAAGGAATGTTCGTGGAATAAACAATCCTTCAAAGCTTAAAGATTTAAAGGATTTTTTTAAAAAAAGAAAAGCCTAGGGTCTTTCGTATGTTGGAGAAAAAAATTAGAGAAGTTAACTTGAATAAATTGGTTTGTCTAGGTAGTAATTGGTAGTTCATTACAAATCATCACTGTTATGTCTATGGAAAGATTATCATAGCTTATGATGTTGAATTTTTGAAGGTGGACGTTCTGGAATCAAGGCAACAACATATACACACTAAGCTCTATTCTAAAATGGAGAATTCTTAGGTCTTAGCTACCTTTATCTACGAATTCAACACAGCGTTCCAAATATCTGACCTCTGGAATGATCTAAGAAGGATTAAGACTTCAGTAAATTTCCCTTGGGTGGTGTGTGGGGATTTTAACTCCATTGTGTTCAGATCAGAGGCTAAAGGTAATTGTAACCTTCTTAACTACTCCCCTGATTCGTTTGATTGTATGCAGGAGGTGGAACTTATAAACCTAAAATCTGAAGGCCATAAGTTCACGTGGTCTAATAAGCAAAGTTCTACTTGGCACATCAGGAAAAAAAACTAGATAAGGCTTTGGTGAATGTGCAATGGTCAAATTCCTTTTCAAGAAGCACTATAAATTTCCTAGACCCTAGCATCTTTAACCATACTCCTATAAAGATTGATAACTTATTCACTACCTCTAGAGTGCATCATCCTTTCAGATTTAACAACTATTCGGCTAACGTGGAAGGATTTCAAGAAGCAATAGTGAAGGGATTAGAGCATGGTTGTTATGGTACTAAGCAGTACATATGTATCCAAAAACTCAAGGCTATAAAACTGGAGCTGAAGAATCTTAACTGCAAAAGTGGTAGGAATCTCTCTAAAGAGGTTGAAATAGCAAGAGATAAACTCTCTTCTATTCAAAAATCAAACTCTCTTCTATTCAAAAGTCACTGGAAGAAAATCCCTTGGATGGAGTTCTAGCTGTAGCAGAAAAGGAAGCTCTGAAGAATTACTTAGAAGTGGTGGATAACCAATGTTCTTTATTTAAGCAGAGAGCTAGAATTAATTAGCTGAAAGATGGAGATAGATGCATTAAGTAAAACTTAAGGCTATAAAACAGGAGCTGAAGAATCTTAACTGCAAAAGAGGTAGGAATCTCTCTAAAGAGGTTGAAATAGCAAGAGATAAACTCTCTTCTATTCAAAAATCAAACTCTCTTCTATTCAAAAGTCACTGGAAGAAAATCCCTTGGATGGAGTTCTAGCTGTAGCAGAAAAGGAAGCTCTGAAGAATTACTTAGAAGTGGTGGATAACCAATGTTCTTTATTTAAGCAGAGAGCTAGAATTAATTAGCTGAAAGATGGAGATAGATGCATTAAGTAAAACTTAAGGCTATAAAACAGGAGCTGAAGAATCTTAACTGCAAAAGAGGTAGGAATCTCTCGAAGGAGGTTGAAATAGCAAGAGATAAACTCTCTTCTATTCAAAAATCACCGGAAGAAAATCCCTTGGATGGATTTCTAGCTGTAGCAGAAAAGGAAGCTTTGAAGAATTACTTAGAAGTGGTGGATAACCAATGTTCTTTATTTAAGCAGAGAGCAAGAATTAATTAGTTGAAAGATGGAGATAGATGCATTAAGTACTTCAATTCTGTTTTAGTTTGAAAGAACACTAACAAAATCTCCTCCATTAAAACTGAAGCAGGTGTGGAAGTTTTCAAACAATATGAATTAGCTAAAGAAGCCATGTTCTTCTACAAAAATATAATGGGTTCAGAAGCTACCCCGTCAGAACATGATCATGATCTTGGACAATTTGTTACTCCTAAAATTCCTGAGAATGAAGTGGCTTGGTTAACAAGACCTGTCTCATATCAGGAAATTAAGAAGGTGGTCTTTAACATGAATGGTTCTAAAGCCCCAGGACCTGATGGCTTGAATCGGTATTTCTATTAGAAAACTTGGAATAGTTTAGGGGAGACAATCAAGGAAGTTGTTCACGAGTTTTTTCTAAAAGGGGTTCTACTGAAGGAAATAAACAAGACATTTCTATATTTAATCCCTAAAAATTCCATCCCAGTTACTTGGAGTGACTACAGACCTATTTCGTGTACAAACTTCCTATACAAGATAATTTCCAAGATTTTGGCTAATAGGATGAAGGAGGTCCTAAAATTTCTAATTAGTGAGAATCAAGAAGCATTTATAGCCAACAGAGATATATGGGATAATATCCTTATAGCACGGGAACTTCTAAAAGGGTACAATCATAGGAGATGTCCCCATAATTGTACCATTAAAATAGATTTACAGAAAGCTTTTGACAGTAAGAATTGGATTTTCCTACTAAAAACAATGGAGATAATGAACTTTCCCCTAAAGTTCATACAATGGATTCAAGAATGCATTTCTACTGCTTTCTATGAAATTTTGATAAATAGGTGCCCCACAAAGATGTTTCAAGGCAAAAAAGGTCTTAGGCAAGGGGATCCTCTATCCCCTGACCTATTTCTAATTTTCATAGAGGTTCTCACTCAATTACTGAAGCACAACACCTCATTAGACCCTAAATTCAGATTCCACTCCAAACGTAAGAAAATTTCTCTAACTAGCTTATGTTTTGCAGATAATCTTATTCTCTTAAGCAGGGCTAATCTCTACTCGGTCACTTTGTTGATGAGATCTCTCAACTTATTTAAGGGGCTATCAGGGCTTTGTGTGAACCAAAGCAAGAGCTATCTCATTCTCTCCAAAAGTGCTATTCATCTCTCAAATGCTTTATCTCACACTACGGGTATGGAAACTAAAGATCCTCCTCTCCTCTACTTGGGGATTCCTGTCTCATCAAGGAGGCTTAGGTTCTATGAATGCATTCCTTTAATTGAAAAGATCCAAAAAAGATTAGGTGCATGGTCAAATAAAGCACTATCTTATGGAGGGAAAATTCAGCTACTGAAATCAATGATCATATCTATGCATACCTACTGGTGTTCATATCTTTTTATCTCAAAAGGGCTTATTAAAATGATAGAAAAATTAATGAAAAAATTTCTATGGGGAAAAAGGAATGGAGACAGAGGAATAACCAAGGTTAGTTGGAAGAAAATCTGTCAACCAAGAGAGGAAGGAGGATTAGGACTGGAGTCATTTTCCAGTAAAAACAGATTTCTTTACATCTAAGAGGATTTGGAGAATTCTAAATGAAAAATAGACTATGTGGTTCAACTGGACTCATTCTTATCTATTAAAGGGAGGGAGTTTAGGGGCTCTAAAAATCAATAACAACTACAGCTAGTTTTTTAACCAACTTCTTAGATTGAGAGAGGATATGTATCAACATATTTCGTGCCAAATTGGGACAAGGGAAAGAATTTCCTTATGGTAGGATAACTAGACAGGGAATGGACTATTAATACAAAACCAACTGACAAGATCACTATTAAACCGATTCCCTAAGGATACTAAGCTCCAAGAAATAGTTAGGAATAGGAATTGGTCCCTTCCTTCAGATGAGGTTAGACTGTTACTCCTACCTCAATTTAGAATCCAGGGGGAGAGGGATGTTTATTTATGAAAGGTTATTCCTATCTTAGAGATTACTACTAAAGATGTCAAAAGAATGAGGAAGGGGTCTGCAAACCGTGTAGGATGGGACAAATTAAAATGGAATAAGGTACTTAGACCCAATGTTAGCTTTCTATTATGGCTAACTATATTGAATAGATAAATTACTTTCGATAGACGGAATTTCCTAAGCTCCTTTAAAATATGTATCCTATGCAAACAAGAGGATGAAACTAGAGACCACCTCTTTTTTGATTGTGTCTTCTCAAAAGAAGTTTGGGTAAAGATCTCTAATCTAATTGCCCCTGACTACTCCTATGGAAGACTCACTAATATGCTACAGGGTATACCAAACTTGCAGATGTCTAAACATGATAAGGATATTCTGCTACTTTTGGGGGCTACATGTGCTCAGGAAATTTGGAATGAAAGGAATAGAAGAAGATTTAAGGATAAGGCTAATTCGCTCCACTATCAACATAAAGGAGCAACTGATCATTTATCAGTTGAACCTATACTGTAGTAGGAGAATGGAAATTGTATGGAGATTATAATAATAGCCTATCAGAACTCTCCAAATTTCTAACTACTCAATCCGCACAACAGGAAGGAAAATCAGCAACAGCTCAACACAAGCACTTTACTCATTTATAGTAACTAAGAAACAATTGTTACTATTTAAGAATGGAGTTACCTAGAATATTTCATTTCTAGCTTGAATATTGATTGAGGATTCATCATCTCTAGATAGCCCAAATCCCTTCAAGAAAACAATATTCGGATTAGTTAAACTTCGATTTGACATGTCGTAAATAATAGAAGAGATCAAAATAGTATGTTACCGGGGTTGAGATTTTTGGATGAAGTACTGAGGGTGAGAAGACGGTTGTATGAATTGTCTAGGCAGAACCTTATCATTCTAAATAGAGATTCTCTGCAAAGCTCCAAGAAAGGTTGTGAGAAAGGAAATTAAGATTGAACCAAAAATTGATCATAATCGAGCAGAATATACTTATCTGAGCCAAATCCTCTTATTAGTAACCCCAGAAAGCCTCCCCTCCCTCTGATAACACTAGATCTGGATAGCTGAAACATAAAAGACCATACCCTAATCGCAAAACTTTCTGTAGTTGAGAAAGTTTCCATAGTGATTTACCTTATTGAAGAACACAATGTGCAAATCTCCAGGGTTTTCCATCTTAGGCAGATCGTATGTTCTATTCTAACCTAATCGAGAAAGGGATCGAAGAGCTGAGAAGAGCCCTAAGTCATTATACCCATTTATTAAAATGTCTTTGTAAAATGTAGTGTATTGAGTTTTTAATTCTAAATGACGTCGTATGCTTCCTAGTGAACTTCAGTAGTACAATTGGGTATATCTCAATTTGGATTAACCCTCTTTGAATTTAATCTCCAACATTTATTAATGAATCTTTTAAATTCTCAAAAAAAACAAGAGTTTGGTCAAGGAATGAACTAAGGGCATCAACCGAGAACCCTTATAGACTTCATGAGACTAGGCTTCAATGCAACCAATCAAGGTGTAGCTAGGCCATCCATGCAAGCAGCTTCCTTTGAAATCAAACTAGCTCTTCTAAACATGCTTCAACAAAATGTGCAATTTTATGGATTAATGAATGAAGACCCGAATGCACATATTGTCAATTTCCTTAAAATCTGTAATACCTTATGTCATCATCAGATGTCAGAGGATGCTGTAAGAATTAAACTCTTCCCTTTTACCTTAAAGGATAAAGCAAAAGCTTGGTACCATTCCCTCAACCTGAATAATATCACCACTTGGGACCAATTAGTTCATGTCTTCTTAAATAAGTATTTTCCCTTTACCAAGATTATGAAGATTACCAAAAAGATCATAAACATTCAGCAGGGTGATGGGGAATCGATTTATGAAACATGGGAGTGATACAAAGACTTACAAAGAAAATGTCCACATCATAACCTACGTAAAGAATTTCTTTTACAAACATTCTATAACGGAGTAACTCCATATACGAGAGGCACAAGATGCAACGTTAGGAGGATCATTTATGAGGAAGATGGTAGATGAAGCAGAAGAGTTGTTAAAAGAAATGGCGAGTAATAGCTATTTATGGACGAACGAGCGGAGTAGACAACCCATAAATCTCCGTGAGCAAAAAGGAGTTTTAGCTTTCGATCGAATGACAGAAATGTAAGCTAAAATTGATAACTTCTCTCGAAGGCTAAACAACATAAAGGCTTCTTCCTCGAATACAGTAAAAGTTGTTCAACTGAAGTATGATTTTTGTAGGTAGATGGATCATGATACGATCGATTTCTTCTTGATGAAGGATAATGGATCAGAGCAAGTAAACTACTTGGGAACCCAATACAATCGAGGAGGGGGAAACAATCCTACTCCAACACACACAATCTTGGGTGGAAAAATTACTCAAACTTCTCTTGGTCAAACAACACTGGAGGATAGTTCAGATCTCAAGGATCACCAAGTTTCCAATAAGACAAATTGAGTTCTTTGGAATCCAAATTGAACAAAGTTTTAGATAAAATTGGAGGAATATAGGAAGCATATAAGAGGTTAGAAGGTAAGTTTGAGCAAGTTACAAAGAATCACACCTCCTTGATACATAACATGGAAGTCCAAGTAAGTCAATTGGTAGAAGCAATAGCAACCCGAAATGCAGGAACCCTTCCAAGTAACATCAAGTCTAACCCAAAAAAATGAATCATGGTCATTACACAAGCAACTGAGGAGGAATCGCACCAAGCTGAACACAATGAAGGGAAGGATAAGAATAAAGTTGATAAAAATGTTTTTCAAAGTGAACCAGAATTACAAACAACCCAGATGCATCAACATAAAATTCCCTACCCTATTGTGGAAAAACAAAAGTCAAATCCATTCAGGGATTAGGGGAAGGCAGAGGTGCAAGAGAATAAGGAAGGTTCTCTACTAGCAAGGTATAATTTACCTGAGATAAAGAAGTACCAACCCCAATTCCATTCCCAATCAAAGCCATGAGGAAATAAAAGGAAGTTGAGTTAAATGAAATGGTAGACATGATCAAACAACTGGAAGCATGGCTTACACTAATGGAATCAATAAGGGGAAAGATAGAAAAAGAATTAGAGGAAGAAAAGAAATTGACAACGCCACCAAAGAAGGAGGGTCTAAGGGATTTTTATATCCCCCGCATTATTAAGGGTGTCAAAATAAAGAGAGCCTTTGCTAATTTGGGAGTCAACATAAATATGATGTCATATTCTTTATATCAGAAGCTAGGGTTTGATGAGATAGCCCCACCAAGATACTGGTAAAAACGGCAGATAAATCAGTTCATTGTCTAAAGGGCATCATACATGATGTGCATGTTCGAGTGGAAAAGTTCACCTTCCCTACGAACTTTTTCATACTAGACATAGAAGAAGACATGTAAACCCCAATTATCCTTGGGCGACAGGCCATTTTTGGCCACTATTTGGTCAATTATTGATGTAGATGGGGGTGAGTTAATTCTAAGGGTAGGAGAGGAACATGTATCTTTCATTGTAACCAAGAATAACAAAGGTCATCTTCAACCCGTGGCCATCATGAAGGGAACAAATCTTGGTGGAGAAAAGGTGAAGAATGATGATAAAAAATGTTCCCTGATAAAGAATAAACCTCGCAAAAGAAGGAGAAGGAAGAATCAGGAAAAGGAAAGTTCCAGCATAAGCAACCAGGTGGCACACGTGCATTTCATGAAATTGATAACTGAGTCACCACTAAAGAATTCTCTTAAACCACTTTGAGCAAAGAAGAGCCTTAAGCTAAAAACGTTAAAAGAAGCGCTGCATGGGAGGCAACCCATGGTTTTTAAATTACTGATTATTTCTTGATTTTAGATAATTTGAATCTCGTAATTAGGTTGTTCCATTTCCAAATAAATATCATGGAAGAGTAGGGCATTAATTTTTGATAAAGATGACCAAGAAGGAAAGTATAATGAGGTAATAGTGCTAAAAAGGAGTTAGGAAAGGATATTAGGGGGTGTGTATAAGCATGAAAGACGAAAAAATCATAATTGGTGTAATTATTGCAAGCCACGATCATGACCTGCGGTAGAGTAAACATATCCACATGATTTTCAATTGAAATTTTTACCATTTTATTTGTCCTTCACCTATATATTCATTTACTACTTCACTTTTTCACTCACTTTCATTTTAACTTTATCTCTCTAAGTTTAGAAACTCCAAATTCTCTCACTTCTCCCTAACCAACTTTTAAATTTCCAATTTATTCTAACTTCCACCTACTTGCAGTACATTATGTCACGCATTAAGCAATTAGAGAAACACAACCAATCATCAAGAAGAAATCAAGTCTCAGGTTGAGGTGAAGGAATAGGGTGACAAATTTCGGAGCACCTTTCCCAATCTATATAGAGGAGGAGGGTATTTGATTCTAATCCCTTAATGTTAAACAGATAGTAGTCCTGAAATACTTTGATTTTGCTACACTTGATAGGCTAGAACTGTGAGATAGGGTCAAGAATTTAGAAAAAAGAATTCAGTGGAGCAAGTTTATACACTTTCAATATCCTATCTACTAGGAGCTCACCCTTGAATCCTTTACTTCCCTTCAGTTTGAACCTAGTAACCCTAAGAAAATGTGGTTTAAGTTGCAGGGACAACCTTATAAGCTGAACATTGAAATTATGTATGATATTTGGGGTTTTCCTGAATCTTCCATTGTCAATCAACATGATGACTTTCGTGCTTCTCGCTATTGGAACGAGTTCATCAGGTTAGAGCGATTCAACGCCAAGAATGTCAACAACAACATTATATAAAGTCACGAGCACTTATTGTTACATAAATTCATGCGTAAAATGGTTTTTGACAAAATAGAAACCAATAAGTGCTCAACAAAGGATCTTTTTTGTTGTGTTGTATGGATCACAGCATCTCAGTGTACACCTCCACACATGTGTTGAATGATATTATTGCAACTCTACGTAAGAGGAGCAACAATTTGGGTATAGGTTACTTAATTTTACCATTTTTGAGTACTACGGTATAGATTGTAGTGGTCTAACCGTCTATCTCCCTAATTTTCTAAATCACCATCACTTGTGGGGTGTTGAAATCCTAAAATCCCATAACATGGAACTAGGGGACATCAGCCCAAAAACTTATGTGACGATCAAGGTCAATTAGGTGAGTTCTAACATAGCGTTACGTCAGTAGGCAGAAGAGGACTCGACTAGCGAGGAGTTCGAAGAGGAAGAAGACATAGAAGAACCTGGTTAGAAGAAAGTGATCGATACAGTCTCCGCTAAGTTACAGACACACTTGCAAAAAATTCTAGAATGATGAAAGAGATAGCCCGCACACAATGACGTCAAAGTCAAGATATACGCTGGATTCACCCATACTTCAAGGCTCAAAGCGTAAAACTTCCACCTCCGACACCACCGTAAGGTTTTGTTTCTAACACTTTTCTTTTATCTTTAGTCTTTATTTTTATTTTATTTTATGTTACTTCCTTCCATGTGTGTTTGTTTATCTCCTTCTCACATTAAGGATGATGTGCTGTTCAAGTGTGGAGAAGGTTGTGTGTTTTGCTTTGAGTGTGAATTTTGCATATTATTATGTTAGTGTGTTTAGGTTGCATATTGTGAATTGTGTGAATGTATTGATGGCTTAGATGGATTAGAATCGATTTAATTTTGAGCATAATCTATTAGGTTGTGAAGAGTCGTTAGCCTACGAAATTAGTAATCTAGGTTCTTTAGATAAAATATACAAGTTAATTAGAATTTAGTGTTAGTTATAACCCTATAAGTTGTCACATTCATTCATACTTTCGAATAAGTAGCTTAGCTAGTATTTTTTATGAAAACGAGTAGCTAAAACAACAAAGATAGGCTTTTTAAAAAATTGTGTTTATAAATTTTAGATAAATAACTATTCCATTGGCCTTCGAGTTATGAATAGAGCTAGTAGCCAGTTGAGAATATGATGTAGCCGAGTGATCGGATCGACACACATCACAAATGTGTGCCTTCACATCAAAAGGCTATAATGACGTTCCAACCAACCAACTTAATAAAAACATGACTTAGTCAAGTAACCAGATCGACATTCATTACCAGTGTTTGCCTCCGTGTAAAAAAACTAAATCTATGTCCATAAAAAGTAATTAAAAATGTTTTTTATTGAAAACCTATCAAACTTGTAAATAGCTTAACTTTTCATGAAAACGTACCTAGGATTAGTTACAAGGTTTGAATGACCAAATAATTATTAATGGGTGTGTACAATTGAAAAGGGTGAATAAACTCGACATATGGGTCTTGATTAATATGTATATTTAGTCCAAAGCTCCCAGATGCGGATTTTGCATGTTAATGATTTGGAATAACTTGAATGATTATGTTTAGAATTAAATTTTTTCATAAAGTTAAAATCATTGCCTCATTATTGCATTGTGTGCTTTATGATTTTGTGTTGTTTGTTGTTTTTTTTTTTGCTTAAGGATAATCAAACGTTTAAGTGTGGAGATGTGATAAGTGTAAATTGCATCGTGTTTTAGGGCATAGTTTGATATGTGATTAGTAGTTAATTCGATCACTTGTTATGTATTTAGGTTAAAATTGTGTTAGTTTGTAATTTATTTGTATTTTAAGTGTTTTATAGGTTAGTACAAGTCTTTGAGCTTAAATATTATATTTTTGAGGTACCTTAATGTGTTTGCTAGTGTTTTAGGATCAATATCGAAGAGCAAAGGAGTTTCAAAGGGAATTTAGGCCACACACACAGGCACATGATTGTGGCAGGTAGGCCACGATCATGACAGAAGCTCCAGGTTTGGCCCATAATCATGACAGAAGCTCAAGAAACATCCCATGATCTTGATAGAAGGCTTAGATGTGAGCCACGATCGTGGCATCTATGTAGCAACCCCTTATCGCAATATACACACCTAGACGCCCGGAGGTCGTTTCGGTATATATCCTATGATAAGTTTAAGCTAACGTTTGATCTCTACATTAACTTCACATGGCATCATATCAATATTCAAGCATCAAGCATCAATAAAAAGACTACAATATTTAAAAACCAATTCTTTTCCTAATTTCATTGCACAAAACCGAAATTCTATATTGTGTCTTCAACTTTTACTACAAAAACATCATCAGCCTAGTACAAAAGTACTACATGAAAAAGGAAAATCTATATATATAATCTATCTAAGCCATCCAAAAATCCCAACTGACCGAAATTTGAGTCATGACCTCTCTTGCCAAACATATTTTATACGGAGGGAAAATCCTCTCAGTAGCTAGAGTCATCTCTCGATCTTGAAAAGACAATGTTGCAATTTTGGTAAGTTTTGCGAACTCAAATGAGACAACCATCATCGATGGTTCTCCCAATTCATGCAACACATTATTTCACGTAGCATATAAACACATATTGTCCTTTACATAATATCACAATTCTACTTAGGCATAAGCAAATTCGACCTTTCAATCAATCAGACATACTTGATAAAAATGCATATGAAATGCTTATGAGATACTTTCCAATTATTACATTGTTGTGATCGAATGCCTGAACTGTCCCGTATTCATTTTAGATACTAGGCTCATTATTAACTGTCCCTTATCTGATAAGGATATAGGGCTCATTATATATAGTGAGCCTTAGGCTCCTATTCACTGTTTGAGCTCGAGGCTCTTTTCTCTCATTGAGCTTTAAGCTCTAATCAGTGGCTACTCTGGTCACAACTATCATTATCTTATTATGCACATATGTATGGAATACATATGCCATAGTCAATCGCATTATAAAGCACTTCAATATACATTTCACATTTTACAATCATTGAACCTCCTGTCCGGAATCAACAATCAAACTCATTCATTCATCATTCAAGCATAATTTAAGCAAACAATAATTAAGAGAAACCGTGTAAGTTACTCACAGGTTGCTCCTGAAGCTAATGCTTGAAAGTTCTGGTAACGTTTAGGGGTTGATGTTCCAGTTGCTCCTCTATATCAATTAACATATACAATATCACAATTTGTACAATCATAAGTGTTTAATAATGCACATGTATTAAATGAAATACGTACAATGCATGTTCATGATAATCTCAAGTATTTTTACCATCAATCTCATCAGAAGATCATTTTCATATTCAAAACTCATCTAAGTATAATTAATACTTAGGTTTCTGCCCCACTAAAATCATTAAATTCACAATTCGACTTCTTGAGACAATTTGTAGGCCTATATCTCTAGTTTACTACAAATTAAAAATCATCTCATTTGAAATTCTACGAGATATCATCAAAATACAAGAATATGTTCAGTAAAATATCCAGTTCATGCTCTTCCAACTGATACCCTTACTTTGATTAGATCAATATTTTTCAAGTTAAAACCAAAAGCTATAATTTATATAAAAAGAGATAGAGAAATGTGTTATGAATCCAACGCTTCAAAAATCAGGTCATTTGGAGGTCAGAAGACAAAGTTATGGCTGAAAGAATCCATCAAGGTTCTGTTCATAAAAGACTAAACAAAAAGCAGACGGATGCCAAAAGCAAACGAATGGAAAGAGCAGACGAATGCAAAAACAAACAAATGCCAAAAGCAAACGAATGGAAAGAGTAGACTAATGTAAAAGCAGACGAATGCCAAAGCAGACGATTCGCCAAAGCAGATGAATGGAAAGAGCAGACGAATGCAAAAGCAGACGAATCAGATGGTCAACTTAAGACGAAGCAAAATTCAACCTAAGACGATATAGAGGGTCAAATTAAGACGAAGCAAAAGTCAACCTAAGACGATACAGATGGTTAACTTAAGACAAAGCAAAAGTCAACCTAAAACGATACAGATGGTCAACTTAAGACGAAGCGAAAGTCAACCTAAGATGATACATCTTTACACCCCTAGACTCAAAACTTTTTTCTTGAACATCTCTAAGTTTTCATCAATTCACGTATAACACCTATATATTCACACTTGCATAATGAAGAAACAGAGCCTATCACCTTTCCATATCTAACTCTCTACACTA
>JANSVA010000005.1:37522165-37540476 GCA_025504915.1 Erythroxylum reticulatum | reverse complement strand
AGAAATTTCCGAGTAAATAAATTGAAATCCTCCTCAAGAGTCTCAACTAATTGAAATAGCAGTTACCTCCTCCTCCTTTTTTTCCCTTCCAACTTCGCGAAAGGTACCACAGTGCAACTGTGTGTTACGCGTATACTTGTGATTTCTTGTTTTAATTTGAGCTTACTTAATCAACATAGTTTAACGGATACACAGTTAATTACGAGTTATCCATTAAGCACGTTCGATTTCAATAATTTATTCTTGAATAATAATAATAGTTGTTGTCCATTCTTTGGTTATTAAAAAACAAAAAATAGATTTTGTTCTTTCTTATCAAAGAAAGGTCAGTGACGTAGGTAAAAGAAAGAAAAGTGCTTCCTTCTATTGTTAAGGAAGTAATATAGATGAATTTGTTCCACGTTACTATTAAGTACGGGTGGCGGACATAGCAAAACATGGAGAAATTATAGCCACTTCTAGAGAGTGAGAATCAGAATCAAAGTACTGGGAAATCTGGACAACATTTGACCATTGGACAGTGTGTGATTATGAAGTGAGACCCTTGCCTAGGACGAGGCAGATTTCTAAGAGCTTATGTGGATCCATGTAAATCTGACGTGCGGACGTGGACATTTCAGTGCAGTGCACGCATCCACTTCACATGATAAACTAAAACTCGATTATGAAATTATTTTATTTTATTCTAAATGACGAGTCAAAGACTTCATCTTCCTTTCTTTAACTTCACACATTTATTTTTGAAATTCAAATTACTAACGATGGATCCTGTGTTAGAAGTGGCGTGGTTTAAATTTTGCAGGGAAGGGATACAAAGGGTATTTTATTTTTTTAATTTAAACATGAAATTTGACTTTAAAAAGTCGACTACGTCAACAACAACAACAACACTCGTTAAAAACTTTGGTAAAAAATAAAGAGGTTATTTTTGAAAGAGGTTTGAAAAAGTGAAAATTAAATATCACACTCACTCTAGTTAACTTTAAAAAAAGGTAGGTTTCTGGTCCGTATTAAATTCATATTTGATTGTGTTTATATTATAATTGCATTAGATAAAAGACAAAAAATTGTAAATTTAAGGATAATTACGGAATAAATTAAGATAAACTTATTCAAGTTTCCATTTTTTAAAACCGAAAGTGCAAAACTGAATAATACAATATTAGCAAAAGAGATGACAATATTTTATAGTTACTGTAACCTGCATAGACAGATAGATAGATGGAGGAGAAATGGTGGTGGGATGTCCGCCGTTAACAACACCAAACATGTCAAAACTATCGGTTGTTTTTGCTTTAAACCTTTTACAAATTTTAATAAGAATTGGTTCCATTCACACGAAAAAGAAATGGGGGGTTTTGACAGGCTTAATTAGCGCTTCTTTTTTCCTTTTTCCTTTATGGTTTTTCTAAGGTTGGTTGTTAGGTGGTTTCCTTGAAATAAAAGGATGCTCATTTCTTCTCTTCCTTTTTGGCTTTTGTTGACTCCAGACCACAGATCACTCCCTTTCATCCCTCTCTCTCTGAAAATACTGTTTATGTTTGTTGAGAAAACCCTTATGGAAATGGATAAATTTGACCTCAAATCAACATTAGTTACCAAAAACTATATATCTATCTATCTTAGAACTTGACTGAGACAACAAACTTAGGACACCTCCATCCAATGCCTGGTTAAGATATTGTTTTGTTGTTGCTGTTATAAGTCTCGATTCAGGGATTCCGCGTTATCAAGCACTTTCGGAAAGCGTAGCCCACCTGAAGCTTTTGGTTGGTTGTCTGAAATGGTTCCACTTCACATTTGGAATATGCTTTGCTTCCAAACTAGTCTCTACTCATCCGAATCTTTGTGTCCTGTCCTCGATCGGAGAACTTGGGACCTTTATTTTTCTTTGTGGTACTCGTATCATTTGGAATTGAACCAGTGCTAAGGCCTAACAGACAATTTTCATACCATAGGTGATGACAAAATCAGATGTGTGAATGAATGATGACGATTCATGGCCAAGTGGGGTAAGGGTAATGGCAGTAGGCTTCTGATTTTGTACATGTTTATATTTATATGTGCTAAATTGTGCCTTTCACTCAACAAAATTAAGGTTGGGTGACACTTCCCTTACATTTTTGATCTGCACCCATACTTATCAATGTACCAAATCCAATTATAGCTTGGCAGTTGGCACTAACATCCACAACCACCCTCTCCATGTTCTCCAGTTTTCTTCTCTTCTATATATTATTCATGAAATGTCATTGCCAAACTCGATCGAATCCGGTTTTTGACTCCAATTGAAATGGCTTTCCTCTTTGATTATAGTTTAAATCCTAATATTTGTGTTCGTATACTAAAACCAAAAGTAACAATATTTACCTTTACTATCCCCCCAAAGCAACTATTTGAAAGTATGAGGGCTGTTCCTAAATTTTAAGTTGGATATACATTAAACGTTTCATACGTTATGGCTACATATAGGGGGCTATGCGCTTCGACCCTTAGGATTTGTTGGATTCTTTTAATTTCTTTTCAAATAAAAAAAAAAAGATTCATTAAGTTTTCTGTTTCTGTTTTTGTTTTTATTTTTGGTTTCTTCCACATTTTCATAATTTAATCATAAAAACTGGATTTAGGTTTATAATTTTGTTTTTGACATAATTCGATTTTATATTTATTGAATATTAATTTTTATTGAAATTAAATTATCTGAAAAGTTTTTAAAATGGATAATTATTTGATAAATATGTTTACATTTAAAGTATGTATCATTAGATATATAAAATTCAAAAAGTAAGTCATTTTAGTGATCCTATTGACAAATAAACTTGTTTCTTAAAATATAACAAAAACATAAATAAAATCAAACCATCTCTTAAACTTTTTAGACATCATAATGGGTGGTAGCTAGCTATTATTCTAATAAATAAAACTGATAAAAATATTTTATTGGATGAATATGGAGTATCTTAATGGTTATACATATATAGCAAAAATTTTGTATTTTTCATGCAATAATACATTATTTTAAAATGAAATATTTGTACTAATAAAGTCAAGATTTAATTTTTCTTATTTATAGACTGCTTAAGGAGTTGTTGGTTAATAATTACCAACTGCCGCCCTCTCTTAGTAAATGACAACATAAATTATCTTAAGCATGCTTGTCCAATTCATTTTTATGCACGTTATTCCTACATTACAATATGCTGCAATTGGGGACAATGCGATGCTGAAAATGTGGGAGTGTGTCTGAGGGGCACGGGCATGGGCACGACGAATAAATCTTTTTGCATATAAAATAGAAACCCTGGAGAGCGGAGACGGTGGCGGTGAAATCGTCTCCGGCCTAAATTGTTGTGTCATCATTGCTAGATTCTAATTGGCAGAGTGGCTTTCATTGATATACAATTAGTAAACCTAATCTTGCATATTATTTTTTTAAACGAAAATAAAACACCTGTTCTCTATTCCCAATTTTACTAATAAGTTAATGTAACCTCTTTTGCATATCAAGTTACTTAAACTGTTTTTATTTGATCTAAGAGTAATTAACCTGGAAATCAAACCATAGATTATGTTTTGTGCTTTTAAGTATTCATTCAATTAATAAAAATTAAGTTGATAAATACTGATAAAATAATGTAGGCAGGAAATAATCAGAACATGCATGTGAAGTCAACTAATTGTTACTCTCCTCTTATCTTAGAAAAAGAAAAGAAAAGAAAAGATTGTGTGATTTATGGGCCTTTTTCACTTTTTGCTTCAACAAATGTAAAATGAAAATGGGAGGGAAGGGGAAGAGATAATAGGAACAAGGAGAACCATATCGTCTCCTTTTCCCCACTATAAAAAAGGGTGCCGTTGCCAAGCCAATATTTCCAGTCCAACATCAAACATTTGCTTTCTGGTTTTCAGCGGTCTTAATTATTTATCTTCTTCCTCCACTTCCCTAACCCAAACTAAACGCAAGATTTGACTCTACTTCTAGACCAAGTTCACAGCTTGACCATCAAGTTCAACTTGGTCGACTCATTTTGCTTTTCTCTACACGGGTGGATATATATATATATATATATACCGATTATCAGCGTCTTCTTTAAACCAAGGGAACAAGTCTACAGATAATCGGCGCTTCTTCTTCAGTCCAAGGTTTCCATATCTATTCTTAATACCACTTCAGGTACTAGTGCTACTGCTATTAATATTGCTGTTTTTGTCTTGATTTTGTGGTTAATGAACCCAATAAAACATGAAACCATGAAATGAAGGGGCATTAACACTGTGTTCTAGTGATTAGATAACTTTAAAAACAATGAGAACCCACTTGTGTTTGTCTCTTTTATGTTCTTTTTGTCCAATGGTAATCTCTCTCTTTTTTTTTAAAAAAATTTTTTGTGGGAAGAAAAGAGATCAGAGAGGAAGAACAAGTAAGAAAGCGGGAGAAATGAAGAAAATGAAGTACGTGTTGGTCACTGGAGGTGTAGTAAGTGGACTGGGCAAAGGAGTGACTGCTAGTAGCATTGGTTTGCTTCTTAAGGCCTGCGGACTTCGTGTTACTTCCATCAAAATAGGTCTCTCCCTCTCTCTCTTCTTCTTGTCCCTTCTAAAATTTTCTTCACTGCTTCTTAAATTAGTTTTGAGTGCATATGCATTGCTTTAATTTTACTGTTTGGCTAGCGCTGTTTTTTCCTTCAAACCTTCTTTTCTCTTCCATATCTTTTCCGTGCCGTTGAAAGTGAGAAAAAGAACTGTCCTTTTGGGAGATGAGGTTCATCTCACAGCTCTCTTTCTATCTGTTTCCCGAAAACCCAGAAAGGAAAACGAAAAGGAGGCATTATCGTGTTTTTCTTTTACTCTTGTTCATTTAACTTTGGGTTGCAGAGGAAAATAAGAGAACATGTTCTCTTTCATGTAATTTTCAGTTGTTCTGTTTTTACCTTATCAGGATAAGGTTCTTCTTGGCTTTACTTTTTGTCTTATTTTAGTTCTCCATGTTGATCCAACTTTAAGAAGTATCCGTCCCTTTTCTTTTATCTTTTCCTTTGCCTATCTTGTGTTCACATTGATTTCTTTTCAAACTTTTCATGATTTGGGTTGTTTTCGCTCACTGTTTGTCAATCTCTAACCCCTTCTTTCCCTTTTTTGTTATTTTTTGGGTTTTTTGTTTGTTGGGAAATAATATCAATTCAGATCCTTACCTGAACACGGATGCTGGGACAATGTCACCTTTCGAGCATGGAGAAGTGTTTGTTTTAGATGATGGTGGTGAGGTACGCATCTAAGTAGAAAGCTTCTTTTATCACCTAAACCAATTTCTAAAAGCTTAAGGGGGTAAGTTTTGTAGAAGGCTATACGAGCTTTCTATGCTTTTGCTTAGCATTCTGTAATCTCAGTATCTCAAAATTTTCTACCCTTCATTACCTTCTGATTGTGATATTCAGTTTTGAACTCTGTCAGCTTCTAATCGATCTGATGATAAACTTTGGGGCTGATTATTTTGTTTAAATCTGAAAATTAATCAACAACTACGAAAAGGTTGATATCCAGTTGATACTCATCGGACCTTCACAGTATAACTTAATATCAATGGGGAAGTGATTTTATGAACATAAAACAAAAGGAAAGAAAACGTATCCAAGTTTTAGAAGCTAACTTGTTAATTTGATGTTTGAAGGTGGATCTCGACCTTGGAAATTATGAGAGATTTCTAAATACCAAACTGACGCGTGATAACAACATTACTACCGGAAAGATTTACCAGGCAAGTTTCTTAAACGGGATAAGTTCTTATTGTTTCATAAATTTGATACCTTATTAATCAGTCCTTTTGTCGTTAATTGTTAGGCTGTTATTAATAAAGAAAGGAGGGGAGATTATTTGGGGAGAACTGTGCAGGTTTTCATTTCGTTTCTGAACTCATCAATAGAATTGGTTGCTACTTACCTTGTCGTTACATGTTTATGTAGTACTCGTGCATTCTTGCAAATTCTAGGTTGTCCCCCACATCACGGATGCCATTCAAGAGTGGATTGAACGTGTGGCAGTGATACCAGTAGATGGAATGCCTGGTCCTGCAGATGTTTGCGTCATTGAATTGGGTGGAACCATAGGTAATTTATATTCAGCTTTCCCCATGTTTTTCTTTCAGTCACAACTCATATGCAACGTTCCTGCGTTTAGGGGACATTGAATCCATGCCATTCATCGAGGCTTTAGGACAGTTCTCATACCGTGTGGGTAAGAACATTGTTGTGACACAGTTTATATGTTTGCCTCTAGCCTTCCACTGCTACCAAGTTCTTCTAATTACTATTTTTTATTTCAGGTGCTGGTAACTTTTGCTTAATTCATGTCAGTCTTGTGCCTGTTTTAAATGTCGTTGGTGAACAGGTGAATTTCATGACTCAATATTGTCATAACTGTATGGGTAAATACGTCCACTGAAGCTTCTGAAATGCTATTTCTCTGCAGAAAACGAAACCAACTCAGCACAGTGTTCGAGGATTACGAGGTCTAGGATTGACACCAAATATCCTAGCATGTCGCAGCACAGCGGTTGCTTCCTATCTCTGTCTTCAACACTCACTGAGATGACACACAAAACCACATTTTAGTTGGCTTCATTTGTGTTATAAGGTTGAAAATGTCTTGCAGGCACTTGATGAGAATGTAAAGCAGAAACTCTCTCAGTTTTGCCATGTACAGGTATGTTGACGAGAATATGAATTTTTCTTACATATCACTTCAGAAACTTTACCCAAATTACTGAGATCAAATAGCATATCCAGGCAGAGAACATAGTCACACTCTATGATGTTCCCAACATCTGGCATATTCCTCTACTTTTAAGAGTAAGTACTTCTATTCCAGCTTTGAGATTGTTTTTAACGTGTGCTGCAGCTTCCAACTTTAGAATTATAATGTTATTTTGTTATCCTCCTTTAGGATCAAAGGGCTCATGAAGCAATTCTGGGAGTTCTGAACCTTAATGGGTTTGTCTAATGAACCTACACTTCCTTATTTCTACTTTTTTGATGCATAGACCAAATGGTCTTCAGTGATATCTTCTATTTCCTGACACCCCTATACTATTATGCCTTCTAATTTGCAGAAATGCAAGGGAACCAAATTTAGGAGACTGGACTAGAAGGGCTAAAATGTGTGACATGTTAGATGAGCAGGTAAGTCCTGAGAAAGTGTCGACTCAACTATTTACCAATTGTCACTGTTCACTTGTTGAGAATGGCTTCATTAATTTTTACATAATAGGTTCGAATTGCCATGGTTGGGAAGTATACGGGCCTTACAGATGCATACCTTTCTGTAGTGAAGGTACTTTCCGCATCATGTTCCTATTTACTTTGAACTTTTTTTCTGTCAAAAAGTTTGTCTGTTCATATGAATGAATTTAGCAGAAATGCCAGGTGCTATTCGTGTTTTATAATAATGCTTCTTAGTATTTTTAATATAAAAACTAAAATTTTGTATTCTTAGAGTAACTACAAATATTCAATTGGGACTTAACCAGTTTTAAGTGGCTTGAACATTTTGCAATTCTCATTATGCTCAAGAAGAGAAAGACAAGTGATGCTTTAGAGAAACTCTGTTAAAAGTGAGTTAAAAACGCTGTGAGCTTGCAATAAACAGTACCCAATACTAGCACCTGTTTTGTTTTTCCATTACCTCATTATGGATAATTGTAACATGAAGGGAAAAAAAAAAGTCTACTGAAAGTCTTCCTATCTTGTCAATTCTTATGTTATAAAGCCGTTTCCCTTGGAAACTTCTTCCTAATCATTATAGAGGTATGGAATGACCCGCTTGCTTGTATTATATGCTTTGATCAAGTTTTATAGCAATGTCTAAGTGTCTGAAAAGTTGTGCAAGAAGTGGTGTAATTTATGTAGCCAGAGAATTGGGATATCTGTTACTGTCGATTACAAAATTATTTTTGTTCTTCACAGGCTCTTTTGCATGCATCTGTTAATCAGCGCAAGAAACTTGCTGTGGATTGGGTAGCAGCTACTGACCTTGAAGAAGAAACAGCTAAAAAGGTCATTAATTTGAAGCTATAAATGTTTGCTTGATAGATCCTTGAAAATTTTAAAAATCTCGAGTTTTTTCTGTTCTTGCAGAATCCTGATGCTCATAAAGCTGCATGGAAATTGTTAAAGGTTTGTACAGCTATTGCTTAATTTCTGATATTAGTGTAAGGTAGAAGAAACTTTCTAAGCTTCCTTAAGAAATGCCAACCTCATTGTGCAGCCTTCTTAATAGCTTCTATTTTCAGGGTGCCGACGGCATTCTTGTGCCAGGGGGATTTGGTGACAGAGGTGTGCAAGGGAAAATTCTTGCTGCTAAGTATGCGCGAGAGAATAAAAAACCATTCCTTGGCATTTGTCTGGGAATGCAAATTGCGGTTATTGAGGTTGCACGTTCTGTTCTCGGTCTGCATGATGCTAACAGCATGGAATTTGATCCCGATACTAAGAATCCTTGTGTGATTTTCATGCCTGAGGTTCTGACATTTAACCAGCTTGAGATTACCCTATGAAACCTAATTTTCTCTCATTTTTCGCGCTCAATTTGGAACTTTTGCCTTCCATCAGGGTTCAAAAACTCATATGGGAGGCACCATGCGTGTTGGATCTAGGAGGACGTATTTTAAAATCATGGACTCCAAATCTGCAAAATTGTAAGCGGCATCAATTTGTTTGTGAATAAGCTACTTTGTACAACTCTGTTAAAGTAGTCATATCATAAATCTCGGGGGAAACACATGCCTAAGATGTAGTTGTTCACAAGTTAGCTGGAACTCCTTAATCTGAGAAATAAATGTTGTCAAAGTTTCTGCTCCGCGGATTTGTCTGAGATTAGCTGATCTTTTTTTGCTCTACTCTGTCAGATACGGCAATAAAAGCTTCGTCGATGAAAGACATAGGCATAGATATGAGGTATGGGAGTACAAGTTATTTTACACAAGTTTTGTAGGATTTGAGTTGACCGACAAAGGACAAACTGTAGTCTTCCTAAATCAAATAACCTTATATCAGTAGAGAATACAAAGCTATATCAGAGTACACATGAAGTAAACAAGAAAAGGTCAAGTCTCTGTCATTTAATAGAAGTATGGCCGATGTTTCTTTTGCAGGTGAATCCAGACATGGTAGCACATCTGGAGGATGCTGGTCTCTCGTTTACAGGCAAAGATGAAACTGGACAACGAATGGAGGTATTGACTATCCTTACTATTTAATATTTATTTAAAAAGCATTTTGATCTGGAATTAGTTTGAATAGTCTGGAAGTGATTCTGAGTTGCATTTTTGGCGTAAAATTGAAATTGCAGATTGTTGAGCTGCCCAATCATCCCTATTATATTGGTGTTCAATTCCATCCAGAGTTCAAGTCTAGACCCGGCAAACCTTCTCCCTTGTTTACAGGTACCTCTCTAGATGCCTGATTGTATTTCAAACTTAGATGAGCACCTTTGTTTGGTGTATTCACGCGGTCTCTGGGTTGACCCTCGGAAGTACGAACACAAGTCCATAACCTAACATTACCTTGCTGTTTATTGCTCTGGACTTGACAAGTGTTGAGCTTGATTAAAAAATTGTGATTTCAGTTGGCTTTCACGTTTCCATGAATGACATTTCATCTTAAATGCAGGACTCATTGCAGCATCGTGTGGACAATTGGACCCTCTCCTGCAACCTCACAAGTTCCCAAACGGAGTGGATAAAAGCATACAGAAGCTGAATTTCTACCCGAATGGAAATGCCACTAAGCTTGCAAAACTGTCACCAGATATATACAGCGAATGCAGAATAATGAACTACTGAAACTCCCTGATGCCTTTTGTTACTCTTTTTATTGCTGGTGATATAGTTATTCTGCTAGTAGTTTGTCTACCATCTTAGAATAGCTACTGTACAGCGACTGAAGCATAGGTAGGCCTTAGTGGTTTTTTGAAGCAGAGCTGCATCCTAGTTTTTTAAACGGGACAGTCTGTTGGTATTTAAACACCAGTTGAAAGTGAACTTTTCCAACCTCACCAGATGGAAATTTCCAGTCAATGCTCATTGCAGCTTTCTTGTAGCACAATTTAAAGTACCAACAGAGTAGGCTGTGTTATACATTATTATACCCATATTTATTGCAATCTACATACAACCTAATTTTGACAAGAAAATCACACTAAAAAACATAATATTTGAATAAAAATAGATCACGTCAAAACTAAGTATTTGCAACCGAAAAAAAAGGGCTTATGCTAGGATTTGTAACAGACAACCATGCTGCCAAGGTGTGATGTGAGCAGAACAATGCCAATCAATGTCTCAGAAAAATCCGTGGCATAAATACGAACTCATGTAGCATTATAGAGCTAGTCATAAATTACATGCAATAGCTCAAGATTGGAGAAAGTCAAAAGTCTAACGTATTCAGTACATAAGACTTTTCACTTTACGAAGGTCTAGAGGGGGTTATTGATATATGCAACCTTACCCTTTTATTTTTACAAAGAGACTATTTCTGTGATTCGTATCTGTGACTTTCTGATCATAAAGGGGCAATTTTTACCGGTTGCTCCAAGGCTCTCTCTCACTGAAAAATTGTTCATTAATAATAAAGTATCTTCTAATGTGATCCGTTATACACATCTCAGCAGGAAAATCATCCATTCCCACCAGCTTACTTTTCAAGATTGCAGTACGATAAAGGTGAAATCATAATACTGACAACATAATGCATAACAGTAAACGTTATACGATTCAGTAGGACAATGTTCTGTACCATAAGTTTTTCTTGGTCATCTCGTGTAATAATCATCTGGATGATTATTGAGTTACAAGAGTCGCACCTTTTAGTGAAAGCTTAGCCAGTTGAACAATATAATATCTATCAGTTAACAGAGCTACAAGGCCTCCATTGCATAACATTTTCACTCAAATGCCCAGGAACTGCACTTGACCACGATGTCAAATCTGGCGAAGGCCCTGTCAGTGCAAGATAGTTTGCGCCTTTGTTTTCTGACATTTTTTTCCAGCTCAACTGCTAGTCAAAGTTCAAATTGTAAGCTTACTTCACTTTAGTATTGTTAGTTAAACAAAGGCAGAAAAATGAAACCCTCCTCAGTTCAGTTTGAAAAAGTTGCTTATTTCTATCCACTTCACCTTTTTGGTTCTTAATTTAATTGATGAACTTGCATAGAAACAAACACTTAGCAGAAATCTTGCATGTTCAATGCAAATTGCTCCAACAGGTTGTCTATAGCTGTCAAGCAGTTGTTAGATGCCTCAGCACCCATAAGCTCAAAACTTGCTCACCTAAATGTGACAATGATTTGAGTTTCACATGAAATTTGAACTTACACAAAGAAGTTGCATTTACAACCACAATGAAATGACTTCATAATAACTTTTTAAGTTTAAAAAACGTTTAGATGCTAGATAACTTTGTAACAATATGCTGTTTAACGCTTTCTGAAAAATGAAAGAAGTCCTATAAGCAAAGCATAGTAAATTATACAGCTACCTCAAGGAGTTAACCACATGCTTGCACTTTTAACATATAACATCTCAATAGAATTTGTCTGAAGTTGCAACCATCCATTACAAGGAATTTGATTTGATACTTACGAGTAAATGCTCAATGGCTTAGTGAGAATAACTAGGAAAAACAATTTATGGAACTGCAGGGTCATTTGTACTTTATAGAGTCGTTTCATACCCATCAACAAGAGCAATTGGATTGGTTTTATGGATTAATATCAACTATGTTACAAAACCCAAGCATTGCTGGCTAACAAAAAATTGAGAGAACAACATACTTGTCCAGGAAATGCTTTAGATAGTGCCTTGATGGTAGAATTTTCAACCCACATGCCATCAACTGATTTAGAAAGGTGTCTAGCATCTATACTATCTGATTCTTCATTGATTCCAGAACAATTCACCATGATGCGACCATTGGGAGCTAATCTACCTTTCAATTCTAACCAAGTTTCTACCTGTCAAATGAATGTAGGAAATAAGGGATGAATATAATAAAAGGAAACAACATTTCCAATACATAAAGGAGTAGATGTAGCCTTTCTTTCTGGAAAGAACAAAACCTATCTATGAATTTCAGAAAACAAAGATAATAAGTTTCTTACTTCAGGCAGAAGCAAATGTGATCCGTACATATTTGTGAAAAATTTCAAAGTCAAAATGTGAACTCATTATCATCTAGGAGCCTTGATCTCCTTAATTCTTCAGACGGTTTGCTTTGATGGCAAATCTTTCAAAAAGCTCAATGCTCTGTTTCTCAAATTGCCAGAACCCAAGGTGTACATTTGCGTACGAAAACCATTCGGGTAAAAGAGACTTTCTGATTCTACTTTGTACAATTTATTCAGAGCCTACACTTCCACTGGAATTACATGTTTTATTCCTGGAGATGGGAAAGTGCACATGCTAATCAACTATGCTTGTCTAAACTTATGAATGAGAGTAATGCACCCAGAATGACAGCTTTCTTTCTTATTTACATGATGGGACTGCAAATCATGCAAGTAGCAACTTAAATAACAGATAAGGCGTATACCTCTTCCAACTGTGGCAAAACCTTTCCCTCGCAGAACAAATCAATGATAATGCCTGAGGAGTCATAATTACTCAATGTTAGCAAAAGCTTGAGCAAGGAAAGTGATACAAGTAAATAAATTAGAAACAATTAATTTAATGCCAGTCTAGAGAAGGCTAACTAGAGTAACTCTAGACAAAATAAAAATAAAAATAAAGATGTCAAAGTGTGCTCAATCTGAAATTAGAGTATCCATCTGCAACGTGAGGATTTTGTGCTTCACTGGCCTTAATGACACCCAAAGAGTTGTGTACCAGCTCTAATAAGAGTCAGGTAAATGGAGAAAGAATTCATTCTTGAATTATGAAATCATAAAGGACACTCACCGGCATATCTTTTACAATC
Organism: Erythroxylum reticulatum; assembly: GCA_025504915.1. Classification (NCBI taxonomy): domain Eukaryota; kingdom Viridiplantae; phylum Streptophyta; class Magnoliopsida; order Malpighiales; family Erythroxylaceae; genus Erythroxylum; species Erythroxylum reticulatum. Next base: position 37,527,508 of record JANSVA010000005.1, on the reverse strand, counting down.
AGTTCCTGTGGGAGAAAGGGCATCATCAATTCGAATATTGAGTACGCCACCGCTTTGAGTATGATTCTCAAGATCAGATAGCCCAAAGAATTCTCTAGCTTTATCAATTAACTAAAATGAACAAATATCCAGTAAGGAGGAAATCTCTGCTTTCGCTGAGAAGCAAGCAGTAGTTTTCTCTCACAGATTTATGAAAATTTGAATTTTCACGAGAATATATTATGTGGACAACATGAGCAAAACAAGAAGATAAATAGTTTGCAGTAACTCAGTTCTGATGGTTACACAGAAAAAGCCAATATTATGAGAGAAATTTCCAACACTAAAGGGAAAATTGGGTGTCATAACTATTCTGTGTAGCATATCTGCTAAAAGATTTCTCATAAAGAGCATTATCTTCAGCTCATCAGACTAATCCATGAAGTTCACTGGTAGCATTTCTCAATTGATGATTTTTATCTAACAAAACATATATCCTAAGTTTCTTTATGGGATTTCAAACACTGAAGTGGAGAAATATCTTACCACTACTGCCTTTGAGTACACCTAAATCTTAATGTTTGCTTCATAGAGAATTTCCCCAACTTTCATATTAAAGACTGAAGAATAATATCTTAACAGTTTCAACATCGAAATTACAGGTTCCTCACAGGCTGCAAAAACCACCGATTCTGAAGTGAATAATGATGAACAATAGTTGAAAAGGACCAAATCAAAATGTAACGGATTGAAAGAAAATGATAGTTCGATTTACCAAGGGAAAGGCTGTAATATATAGGAAAAGAAATGGATTCTTGAATAGTAATAGAATAATCAATTAAAGAAAGGTAATCGCCCTTACAATTTCATCAATAATCTATTAAAGAAAGGTAATCTCCCTTACAATTTCATCAATCTCCCAACCTTCAATCTCTAATGAAGGCCATACATCAAGCATCAGGTGAGCAGCAGTACCACCACCCTAAATGATTAAGATATTCACTTTCAAATACGAGCCGGCAAGATACCAACTGGGCCGTTGATATGAAACAGCGACGGAAATGAAGAAAAATTACCAGGCCAAAGATTGCAATTGGACCTTCTGGAATAACAGCTGGCAAACTAACAAACTCATCCTGCATAATGATGCAGTTTGTTTCAGATATTGAAGGGACACACAATTTACGTGTTCTTTTACCTCTTAATATGCAAGATGATATACATTCGTAAGAGAGGTTTATAGAAACGCTCAAAGAAAGAAAAGAGGTAATAATCATCAAATAGAAATGAGTTAAGTTTATGATCAACAATCAAGGTAATAAATAATTTACAAATGAAGATCATAGAAAAGATAGGAAGAAAGGACAAGGACATGACAGAGGCTTCTTCATAACAATTACATACCCAATATGATCCAGTCCATCGCTCCCCCTCTTTATTAAGGATGCTGTGAACATTATCTGAATGCACAAGCCATTAGCTATACTAAACAAAAATAAAGGTACAATTTTTTTTCCATCTTGCGAAAATAAAACTCACAATCACTGCGTCATTAAATTGAAAAGCAGGAAGAAGAAGAAGAATACGCAAAAGGGTAATTAAGTGGGGAGCATACTAGTAGAATCTAAAAGCAACATCCTGGCTTTAGCAGTGTCGACGATTATAATGTCGTTGAACTTGCTTCTCACGGCTGTCAGTACTTGATGCTCTTCTTCTTGCTCGTGTTCCTCTTCTCGTACTTCTTCCCTAGAACCTAGGGGACTATGAACATGTACCTTGGCCTTCCGTCTAACCCATGAACAAGTTGAAGTTACGGAGACAGCTCGTGGCAGTGGAAGATAATTGTTAAAACTTGTTCTGTTATTGGGAGCATAATATTTAGAGGTGAAGAAGGTCGAGGAAGAAGTAGAAGAATGGTTTAAGAGTTGTGATGACATTGACACCTGAAATTTGGTTAATGGCAAAGGCAACATGTTAAGCTCTTCTGAGATGATAATCTTAGAGGTTGGCAACTGATAAGGCTACTTCTTGTATTGACGTAGTCAGTCACGAACTTCTGCTGACCACCACCAATGAAAAGATTTTGGTACGCAAGTCTTACCAAATTAATAACAATTTGATTAGATTACTCTTTTCTTCCCAAAGTCCTCAACAAAATTTCTTCAAGGATTGGGCTTGGATGGATGATAGCCATTAAGAATGAGCTGGGCTTTGGTTGTCGATGAACATCTGAACAATCTTGGCCCAAGGTCACAAGTGCTTGTTTTCTCATTTCAACGTCTCTGTTGGTGAACTCTTCTCCATTTTCGCATAGCTCAAGCCTTAACTAAGAAGAACAAAGCAGCCTTTTTTGGTATTACAATTTACACAGCCAAGCTTGGGAGGTTCAGTTGGGTGAATTTGGATTCAGCTCTCCATCACTTCTGGTCTCACTTATAATGGTTATGTTTAATAATTTTCTTCGATCTTTCTTTTTCTTTTGTTTGATTTACTAAATTCCCACTTCGATCTGAATCCATTTGTTTGTTTAAGTCTTCATGATCATTTTGTTAGCAATTATTGATTTACATCTATTAGCTTGTTTATGGGTTTGTCTTAAAATATTAGTGTTTGGATAGATCTGGCATTCACATCAAAAGGATTTTGATTGATGAGTAAATTTAAGATTAACTGATTGCTATATCCTTCCCCAGACCCCGCGCCTCAGCGGGAATGCAACTGCATGTTGATGATGATCATTGCTACATCCTTGCGATTTGTAATAATTACCTGTTAAGTTTCCAGCTTATATGTGTTTTCTGGTGTGGAGGTTTTATAAGTGTTTACATGTTTGCATTTTTCAGATTCACTTTGTGCTTCTTATTAGTCGACAAGGAAAGGTGAGGTTAACGAAATGGTACTCACCTTATTCCCAGAAAGAAAGAAGTAAGGTAGAGCTCGCAACTTCTCTGACTGCAGATCTTTATTCTGCTTAATTTTTTTTTGTTGTTCAGCAGTTTATAGATTGTTTGCCTTGGTAGTACACCTTACAGAGAATGATTGCTATTGACACATAGTTTGTCTTCCTTCATATCCTATGCCAGTAGATTTTCACCATATTATTGCATCAGATTTTCTTCCTCTTGTTTGACTATGATCTGGAATTATAACTGATGTTTCACTTAATAATATGCCTAATTGGTGCATGTAACACTATTTTGACCAGGTTATTCGGGAGCTCAGTGGAGTAATTCTGACTCGAGGACCCAAGCTTTGTAATTTTGTTGAATGGAGAGGATTGAAAGTTGTCTATAAAAGGTGGAAAAAATAATGAGCCATGTTCAACCTTAATGTAGAATTTGATTAAAATTTTTGTTGTATGTAAATTTGATCAACTATTCAACATGTATATTATGCAGATATGCCAGTCTTTACTTCTGCATGTGCATTGATCAGGACGACAATGAACTAGAAGTTCTCGAGATAATTCATCACTATGTTGAGATTCTGGATCGATATTTTGGCAGTGTGAGTAAAGTCATACTTCACAGCATTCTAGATGAATGCTTGGTTTGTTTTTGAGGCTGTTGATTTCCTAATAATTTTCACCCTTTGCTATTATATGAGATGTTGGAATCTAAAAATTGTTCTTAGAAATGATGTTTTATTGGCTAATTTAGACAGTTGGCAGTTGTTTGAAATATTTGGGCATTTTGATATTTTAGAGAGAATTGTGTTCATCAACCAGTGCACGATAAAATGCTGCACTCCCATCTTTTTAAAAACTTCCGACGATAGTATAAGTATTTTTGGGGTATCTTCTATTTTACTGAAAATTAGCAACTCTTTAACCACATAAAGAAGTTTGTCCCATGGTCACTGAATTTTAAGCATGTCCTGTTTTTTTGTTCATTGATTGATCAACCGCAGACTTCCTGCTAATTTTACCGAGCATTATGCTTGGCATTAGTAACAAAAATTTATCAACTTTCAACCTTCTAAAGACAACAATGACCTGGGTTTTATTTGCTTCTTTCTGAAGATTGATATTCTTGTCCTTTGGTTCTGCTTCCAGGTTTGTGAATTAGACTTGATCTTCAACTTCCATAAGGTATTTGTCTTATTTTGCAGTATATATAGATTTGCTCTCCTAAAATTGTGTCCTAGTTTTTCCTAAAGATTGATTTGTTCATATACTAGTAAGATTTTTATATACCATTTATCTCAACAATTGAAGCAAGTTGTGGATTACATATGTATCGATAGTAAAAGTGTTCAACTTTGTTGATTACTGTTTTAATGTGGAAGGCGTACTACATATTGGATGAACTTTTGATAGCTGGTGAACTTCAGGAGTCGAGCAAAAAAACAGTTGCCAGGCTAATAGCTGCACAGGTATGGTTTTTTTTTTCTCAACTATGGGTTCAATTCTGTACTTTCCTAGGTTGTGTGAGGATACTGTTTGTTGACCTGCAGGATTCATTAGTGGAGACAGCAAAAGAGCAAGCCAGCTCAATAAGTAATATCATTGCCCAAGCGACGAAGTAGGATGTAAAAGAGCAATGTGCTTTTGTGTTGGTTAACTTTGAAGTCCCAATTTCCAAACCATTTTACTCCTGCTTGTATTTCACTCTAGACCTGAAGTACATATCATGGCTTTTATGATCAAGAATTGTAACTTGGTTGCTCTTGTAATTGCTTGCTGATTTTCTAAATGGGGCCGTTCTAAATGGATGCTTTTACTCGAACCATGATCTGACAGTGATGAAATTGGAATGAATCAAAAGATGGTCGATACAACCCTTTAAATTATACATGCTTTTCGGTTTGTTGGGTGAAGCGGTTGAATGTGGCGGATCCCTTTTAAGTTTTAACCGATAGCTGATAATGCAAAGATTTCAATTGATTTTATCCAATAACCTTCATAGTTAGTCTTCTTGTTCCTATTTATGTTTTTGTTCCTTAAAAAATTATTTGTATGAATTTTTAATTTCTGCTTTTAATTTTATTTTCATCAAGTTTTTAAAATTTATAAAAACAACAAAAAATAGTTTTTGTTTTCTGTTGTTTTTTTCTTAATATGAGTTACTATTAATATAATATATATTATTTAATTATTTAATATATTAATTATTAAAAGCATTATTAATAATTTAATTTAATAGTATATCTTTATTTAATTAAAATTAATTATTATATAATTTAATTTTGTTTAGTAATTAATTTAATTTAATATAATAATCATTAATAAATATAATTAAATTTAAATAGTCAAAATATATAACGTTTAAATAAATGATTTGATAGGCCTTCATCTGATCCATTCAAAAGTGATACCTTCGTCTGATCCATTCAGACTTGATACTTTCTTCTGATCCAATCAGA
>JANSVA010000005.1:37502558-37522065 GCA_025504915.1 Erythroxylum reticulatum | reverse complement strand
AATATACTTGAGCAATAGATCACTAACCTGAGTGGTTCAAGATATAATGCCATATAAAACCTGGTATGGTTCAAGACATCAAACATGTTTTTAAATTTGAAATAAAAATAAAAACAAAATGAAAAACGAAAATTTAAATTTAAATTAAAAATTACAATAAAAAAAACAAAAGTAAAACCAAATGAACTAGGAGGTTGATTTTGGGTTACTACTTTTAACCGATATTTAAGGAATTGAATTTACTAAATAGTCTTAGAATTACGCTAATAATGTAAATGATAAATTAGTGATATACTTGCAAATCTTAAATTGTGCTGTTATTAGTATGCAAAATAATAATTAAAGGTGTTTGCCTTCCTATAATCCAGATTCAATTCATGCTTATCAATATCACACCTAATATTTATTACGCATACAATTTTAAGTGTAAAAAAAAATTATATTTTGTAAATTTACAACAAATTAAAGTGAAATGAATATACTATTATTTTTCCAAAGGTGAAAATTGTTTTAGTAACTTTGAAAAGGCTAAGTTAGAATTTTATGAACATGAAATAGTGACATACTCTAAACCTTGAAGTTAAAAGTGAATATGAAACTGTTAGCATATGTTCCAAACAAAAATTTATTTGCATCATAAGGGATTCTGCTAGATTTCCTATAATGACTCGAAATATGAAGCTTATTGCATCATTTATGAGGAAAGTAACGTTGTCACCTGGTGTCACTTTGAAGGAGTTGAAAGCCAACGATTTCACTTGTAGTTGATCACTAATTATGGATCCATCTGAGCTTATTATGAAAATTGTTTTGGTGATGTTCCTCCTTGCAAGTGAAACTTAACTCTTCTTTTTAGTCCCATTTATCAACCAGTTGACACTTGACTTATGTCTAAGTAGTGAGTAATTAATCTCTAAAGACTTCATGTACTCCTTAAAAGCTTCTCTCTCTAGTCATTTAAATTCCTAAGATTCTGAGTTATTTCTCACCTAATCTTAGATAAAATTAAAGGAAGTTAGGTGTCCTTGTGATAAAGTAATCACATACAAGAGGTGATGAATTTTGTGTGACTTACATTTTTTTCGCAAGTTACTTTCAATTTGTATAAAGATAGGGGCATGTTAAAAATTAAATCAATAGGAGCTTGTCAGACGATAATAGCCTGTTAAATGATAGGAGTCTGATAAAGTGTGAGTCATGTTGAAACAATAAAAAGAAGGTGCCTATTGTTGAAACAATAAAAAGAAGGCGCCTATTAAAATGAAAAGAATCACCAACAAGTCAAAAACAAAAGGAACCTATTATAAAAGTGAAGGAGCTCTTGCTGAAATCAACACACACACAATATAATGAGGAAATATAAAAGATAAAGAGAGACAAAAGAAAGACGCAGTCGATTTATATTGGTTCGACTTATAACTCAAGCTTACTTCTAGTCCCCAAGTATTTAAATTAAGTGTTTCACTATAAAATTAAGTAGTAATTTGACGAATCTCTCCAAACTCACAAGTTATATTTTGTGAGGTTCTTCAACCTGCCACACTAGTAATATTTCACTAGCTTCTACAAGCTCTCAAATAAAAGAGAGGTTTGCTCTATATGAGCTTTGGAAATCTCTCTCAACAAAATTTCACTTTGTAATACACAAGGGAATATTTTTTACAAAGATATTACTTTCAAGAATGTATATGCTTTTGATGAGTTTTGACAGTATGGCTTCGCAAGCTTCTGAATCATTTCGTTCCTGTTTACAATTGCATTGTCTCTTTCTTAAATAGTCAATTTCTTCAACTAGTTGTTACTTCGTCTTGCATCCTTAGTTAATTGGATAAATTTAAATCTGAATACCTTCTATGTCATCTTTGCCAAAAAATCTTCTAGTAATCACGAGACTAATATATGTCCTTAGTAGGATCCTTTTGGATAAACTGTTTCTAATAAGGTAAGTTCATAATGAAGGTTCCGGTAAGAAAGAAAGCGTATTTCTTATGATTTTATTTCCTCTTAAGAATAAGACTGTTAATTATACAAAGAAATAAATCTAATTTAAGTTTTAAAATAATATACAATTATCATCAAAATCGTTAATCATAATCCTTGAGCTAACAATCTCCTCCCTTTTGATGATGATAAGTAATAATAGATATATTTTTTTAAATTCAAAAAGATAATAGATGATTTTGAAAAGATACCTGTGACTTGTTTATGTTTAGATATGATTAGAAGGAGCTTGTCTCTTAAGAAAGAAACCTATTGTTTATATATCACAGATTTTCACAAGTTCAACAGCATAATCAATCATATATAATCAAGGCAACATTAAGAAATATGCATTGAGAAATATATCATCATATATGCATAAATATGCAAAAAAAAAATTCAATCCACATAAACTCTCCTCCTTTGTCATTATAAAAAAAATAAAGTATAGGGAGGAAGTGAAATAAAAAAGAATGAATTAGAGGAAAAGAGTAAATACTGCATCAAATGGAATCATTAGTATAAATAAGCCAAACAGAAAGCAAATAGCAATATAGTTATTTGAAAGATTCAAGAATTCTTCTGAACAAAATCTGCATGTTGTCTATTTGTTCTCGCATTTGTTCTTGATTGGCTTGAATATCCTTCAACTGTTGTTAAAGATTTTCACTATTTTCATCCTGAGGAGGAACATGAGTTTATTGGTCTAGAGCAGGATCTAAGTTTTTTACTACTCTTTCAGTTTTTTGTCTAGCTAGACATTGTTTTGCAATCTGTATCCAAATTGATAATGAATAGAAAGGGTGAAACTTAGCCAGAGCATATCAATTTAGATTTGCAAAAGGAACTTAATAATGATTGAAAATTTTGGTGAGCAACATTCTGTAAGGTAGGTAACCGATTGTATTCTTATGATTCCCCTTGTCCAAGATGAACCTCAAGATCATAGCAGGAAGATTCATTATGTACCCTTTTAAAAAATTATACACAACATAAGTGTCCAGCATGTTGCACCTTTTAATTGAGCTACTCCTGGGAAAAATTGAAGTAGCTGAAAGCAATGCAAGGCATTGTAGTATTAAGTCTAATTGTCTGCTCCAAGGTCTTTTGTCGTGGGTGTTTTCAGCATGAAAACAGATGGATTTGACAACTTCGACTATCTCCAGAGGATTTAACAACTTCTCACTTATGACAACAAAAATTAGTTCTTCCCATAGGAGCCACTTCTAGTATATCTCCTAAGATTTCCTCAGAAATTAAAAATTCATATTTATTCACCCATGAGACAATGATTAGTTTTCCATTAATTTCTCCATTTTCATATATGTGTAGAATATTTTGACTAGCTCATCGCATAGTGTATCATTTAATTTCAGAAAATTTTCCCATTCAATGGAAACAAAGTAATGTGAGATAGGTATACCTATGTCATCAAACATTATGGGAGGCAATATCTGCTCAACAACCACCTTTCTTTTCTTGTACTGCATTTTATACCAAACTTTAGGTTTCGTTGACTGAAACACTTTTGATGGTATTAATGTCTTTCCTTTTTATATAGCTATTTTTATATTCTTTGCCCTTTTTTTCTTTAGGAATCATCTCTTCACGGAACAACTTATTTCTATCAATAGTTTCTTCACTTTTCCCTTCTTTATTTCTTCCCCTTTTCTCTTTTTGCATTCTTCTTCCTCTTTCTTTTTAGCATCATGGTTTTCTTTTGTTCAAAAACTTTCTTGGCTTGCTTTACAAGACTTCCTCTGGTTCGTGGTTGTCTAATCAACGGAGAATGTTCTTTGTCTGAATCATCATCATTTATAACCCACTGCACTTCTAATATGTGGGACTTAGAGGAAATAGGTTCAATAACATGAGCTTCACCATGACTATTAGTAGAAGTTGGAGTTTCTTTTGTACTTTTGATCTGGTTCGTGCCATTGTAAGAGAGATAGATGAGGTTTAGAAGAGTTGAGTTGAAACCAGAAAGTTGGAATGCAGAGAGTCAAGAGCGACGCTTCAAAGAACAATGAGGGTGAGTAGAGGAGAGAAGTTTATTTATGGTATATTAGGCATTTCTTAAGTGTTGATCTCGTATGAAGATGAACGATCATAAGCTAATACATGAAGTATGATCATTTGTGTATCTTCGGACAGATTTGTATAGCCATTTGTCAAAATTTCGTGCTCATCTTTAAATGAAGTAACGATAAAACAAAGTAAATTACCTTTTTAGCACAAGTGTAATTTTGTTCTATTAAATCGAGAGGAGTCTTCTAAAATGAAGTGACCTTCTAATTTCGAAGGGGCTTACCAAAACAAGAGAGAGTTTTTAAGAAAATAGAATAGAAGGAGCCTCATAAACGAAATGCAAAGACAAGCAGTAGAGAATATTTATGTAGAGATAATATCAAAGAGTTTGCACATACCAAGCTCTTTTCTTATCACACAAAATCTATCTTCAGAGAGTGGCTTGGTGAAAATGTCAGCTACTTGATTTTCAGTATTAGCATGCAAAAGATCAATGGTTCCTTCTAAAACATGATCTCTAAGAAAATGATGTTTGATCTCTATATACTTAGTCTTAAAATGATGCATAAATTTTTTGGAAAGATTCATAGCACTTGTATTATCACATAATATAGGAATATGAGAAAAGTTTAGAGAAAAATCTTGTAGTTGATGCTTCATCCACAAGATTTGAGCATAATAGCTAGCAATTGCTATGTATACTACTTCAGTCGTCGAAAGTGTTGTGCAATTTTGCTTATTACAGGACCAAGATACTAGACATCCTCTAAGAAATTGACAGTGACCACTTGTGCTTTTTCGATTGACTTTATCAGCTGGATAATCTACATCACAATAGCCCACTACGTCAAATGAATCAGTTTTTGGATACCATAGTCTAAAATCTATAGTTTCGTGGATATATTGAAAGATTCTTTTGACTGCTTGAAGATTACTTTCTTTTGGATTTGATTGAAAGCGCGCTCAAAGACACATACTAAACATAATGTCTAGTCCTGAGCTTGTAAGATATAGTAGTGATCCAGTCATTCTTCTATACTTTGTTTCATCCGTAGCTTTGTCTTTCATCTTTATCAAGTTTAGTTCCAGTGTAGACTGGAGTACCCATCGGTTTGACATTTTTAAAATGATATTTCTTAATGAGTTTCTTTGTTTATTTATCTTAAATGATGAAGATTCCTTTTTCTGTTTGTTTGATTTGTAATCCAAGAAAGAATGATAATTCTCCCATCATGCTCATTTCAAACTCCCCCTATACTAGTGCTGAGAATTCTTCTTAGAAGGATGGATTAGTAGTATCAAATATTATGTAATCAACATATATTTGCACTATAGGTAAATCATTTTCCTTTCTTTTAATAAATAAGATTTTAACCTCTCATACCATGATCGAGGAGCCTGCTTTAAACCACACAGAGGTTTAGATAACTTTATTACATAATTCGGATGGTTTTCATCTTTAAAACCTGTGGATTGCTTAACAAATATTCTTCATTAATGTAACCATTAAGAATGCACTTTTAACTTTCGTTTGGAATAACTTGGAAATTTTTATAGCATGCAAGGCAAGTAAAATTCTAATCAATTCCAATACAGCAACAGGTGCATAAGTTTCATCAAAATCAACACCTTCCTGTTGATTGTAACCTTGAGCTATAAGTCTAGTTTTGTTTCTTACCACTTTACCATTTTTGTCAAGTTTGTTCCAAAATATCCAACGAGTTCCAATATCTGACTTATTTTATGGATGAGGCACTAGATTCCATACTTTGTTCTTATCAAACTGACTAGCTTATTTTTCATAGCTGAGACCCAATTCTCATCAGTAAGAGCTTCTTTAACAAACTTTGGTTCTAGTTGTGAGATGAGAGCCATAAAGTTGTTCTTGAACGATGATCTTGTTCTTAGACTTTCAGGATGGTCTCTAAGAATATATTTCTGAAGGTATTATAAGTATAGTTTAAATCTCCGATGTATGTTTAGGTACTAATAGATGCTCTTCATCATCTAAGTTAGTTGCTATTATCAAATGTAGTGCTTCATCAAATATCACATGTATTGATTATTCTATCTTCTTTGTTCTTTTATTATATACCCTGAATCCTTTACTAGCGATATTGTAGCCCAAGAAAATAGCTTCATCTCATCTTGCATCAAACTTTCCATGGTTGTCTTTTCCATTATTTAGCATGAAACACTTGCACTTGAATGCTCGAAAGTAAGCAACATTTGGTTTTCTTCTTTTCCACTACTTATAAGAGGTCTTTTTTAGAATAGGTCTTACAAGACATCTGTTAAGTACATAACATCTTGTGGATACTGCTTTTGCCCAGTATCAATGAGGTAGTCCACTTTCACATAGCATGATCCTGGCCATATCATCCAAAGTTCTGTTCTTTCTTCTCTACAACTCTATTTTGTTGGGGCATCCTTAGACAAGAGAGGTTGTGAGTTATACCATTGCTGTCACATAATTCTTCAAACTTTCTATTGTCAAATTCTCCTTCATGATTGCTCCAAATTGAAGTGATGCATTGCCCTTCTTCTGTCTAAATTTTTCTATAAAGCTTCTCAAAAACTTCAAAAGCATAATCCTTATTTGATAAGAAATAAACCCATGTAAATATGGAGTAATCATCTACTAGAACAAAACCATAATGTTTACTACCAAAACTCTGAGTTCTAATGAGACCAAATAAATCCATGTTCACAAGTTCAGGTGGTTAGTTAGTACACATAATATTTTTAGGATGAAAGCTGCTTTTGACTAGTTTACCTTTTAAACAAGCTCACAAACCTGATGCTTTCGAACATTAAGAACGGTAGTCCTCTTACTAACCTATTTTTGGACAATTTTGATAGAATGCTCATGCTGACAAGTCCAAACATTCTGTTTTAGATAAACAAATCCTTTTCTAGAGAGAAAAAAAAACTTAATACTTTGTGATGACATGTCTCCAGTTGAGCACAATATAAAATTTGATTTCTAAGACTAACAAATACAATAATATCATTATGAATATCAACAATTTCACAATGAGATGCATAGAAAATGACATTTTAACCTTTGTCATATAGCTGACTCACACTCAACAAGTTATGTTTCAAACAATCAACAAAGAGAATGTTATCAATGGAGGTAGAGTTAGAATTACTAATTTTACCAATTCCAGTGATCTTTGCTTTATTTTTGTCTGCAAAGATAATAATACCTCTGTTTTTTCTTTCAAAGTAGACGAGGTGTGATATTTCACTTGTCATGTGTCTCAATCAACCACTATTAACCATCCATTGATTCTCTTTTATCTCTATTTTGAAACATATCTATAGAAAGCATTATCTTATTTTAGGTAACCAAATTTTTCTGGGTCCTTTCAGGTTAGTAGTTTGACCTTTTGGTCTCCAAGTATACATTTGAGATAATTTCTTTTTACAAAAATTACAAGAATGACTAATATGATCATGTTTATCACAGTAATCACACAAAACAAATGAATGATAGTTGTTATGATTTTTTCCACTTAGCAGATTCCTATTGTCTTGGCTATAGTGTTAGGTTTCGATTGTGCATCACATATCAAAAAATACACAGCAAAAAATAAAACAAAACTTAGAAAATGTAGAATTAAACATGTGCTATTAGATGTAGCATAAAAAATGAACTTAAGATGATATCTTACAAACTCCTTCATTCTTTGTTGTCTTCACCTCTTTGGGTTATTGTAAACCACAACGATTAAAGGAGGACATCTCTGATGATATCCACACAAAGAGTAAGGCCTGAAACCTCTTAGGAAGAATGGTTAGAACACACACAAAGTGCTAGCTTTGATGTATGTTCTTAAAAGAATAGTTTAGAGAATAAGTGTGTGTAAGATGAACTCTTCACATTTCGCACTAGTTTTCTTACAAAACTGATAAGTGTACATTGTATCATGTTTTAGGGTATAGTTTAATATGTGTTTATTTGTTAATTCAATAATTTAGTATGTGTTTAGGTTAGAATTGTGTTAGTTTGTTAATTATTTATGTTTGAAGTGTTTTATGGGTTAGTATAAGTATTTGAGCTTAATTATCATGTTTTTGAGGTACCTTGATGTGTTTGCTATTATTTCAAGGTCAACATTAAAGAACGAAGAAGTTTCGGAGACATTCAAGCCTAAACATCGACCTACGATCGTGGTATGTGAGGCCACGATCATGACAGAAGTAGTAGAGTTAACCAATAACATAGCCAAGATCATGATAGAAGCATAAGGAATGGCCCACGATCATGCCCTGCATGTCGCGATCTTAATAGAAGGCTTAGATGTGGCCCAAGATCGTGGCCTACATCAACACGCAGACACTTAAAAATGTCAAATTTCAAGAGATTTTTTGGACTTTTTAACTCCCAAAAAGACCCTAGGGCTGCTCATAACACAAAAGGATATTTAAAGAACAAGAAAAGAGGCGGAGAACTTTTGCATCAACCAGCTTGAGAAACCCTACAGAGAATTTATCAAGAGATAGAGGAAGAGAAGAAGGAAGCGAGAGGAGGAGAAGATGCTAACTCGACCTACTTTCCCGATCAGGAGGTTTCCCGACGTTGCTGCCTCCCATCCTCCATATCGATTGTATTTCATGTTTATTTTCAATTTTATCATTGTATATAATTGGATTGAATAGTTGATGATATGATCGAGAATATTGAGGATGTTATAAACTCACCTTCGGAGTTTTATTTCTGGATTTATGAAATCTAATTGTTTATGTGTTTATTGGATTTGTTGTGGTTTGATTCCACGATTGTATAATTCGGTAATAAACTGAGAGGGTGAATTGAGTGAAAAGGATTAAATTGGACTAACGAGAGTTAGGTAATTTAATAAAACAAGAATCAAATCAAATTGAGAAATTGTGCAAACATAGATCTTGCATAGGTTTTTGATAGTTTATTATAAAAGTTTATAACTAATTAAGGTTTTGGATAAGCTGTGAATTGAGAAATGACATCTTCCATAATCTTATTAGGGTTTATGATTTAGGCTTAATGGTTATAACTTGAGAGAGAGTAATCAATCATAGGATAATCTAGAACCAACAATCTAAAATTCATAATCAATTAGGTTAGCATTAAGGATAGGTAAAATTTCCTTTCTCTCAATTGATAGTTTCTTTCAGTTGATTCTTGGGTATGTTGCAACTGCTTAGTAATTAGTATTTCGTGTTTGATTGAATTAATTTCTCGTTTTTAGTTTCGTGCAATTTGAATTATATTATTGTTTCTGGTCTTAGATTTTATGATTAGATTAACTCCCTCCTTGTGTGATCGACACCTTTGATACTATGCTAATGAACTATGCATTTGCGAATTATCGGAGGTTATTAATTAAAACTTACACACAACAAATACCTGATCAAGTTGTTGGCGCCATTGTCGAGGAGACGATTAGTTTAGTTCTTATAGTCTAAGGCTTTTTTTACCATTTTTTGTGTTTAAAAAAAATAAAGAAAGAAGTTTATGACATACAGTAGAGACATATTAAGACATCCTAGAGTGAGAATGAGATATCTAAAGAGCTAGATGCCAAGAAGAAATGGAAAGAACAATGATGAAGAATAGATATTATAGGGAGCAAGGAACTTTTGCGAACTACAGTGAGGTACAGTATGATTGGAGAAGTAACGATCCTTATTAGAACATGTACACTCCGAGGTAGCAGAATCACCCAAATTTTTATTGGTTCAACAGTTTAAGGACTCATGCTTTACACTCTAACATTAGTAAAATGATATTTATTATACCTTGAGTAGAGTGCAAATGTAACCTTTAGCTAATGTCTAAATAAATCATTTTAAAGATTATGTTAGTGTCAATTAGGTCTAAGTACTTAGCTATGACACTACATAAGTCAACTGGATAGCTCAAATACTAATAACAGAAAAACTTCAACTGGATAGCTCAAATACTAATAACAGAAAAACTAACTTCATTTGAGTTTAAAGTTTTACTAATATCTTTCTAAAAGTATTAAGGTCTAACGTGATACCATTGACAAGAATTTATGAAACCTTTTGAAAAATGTTAAGGAACTATTTAAACCGTCGACCCTTACTTCACCTACTAAACTTATGTGAAGAGATTAGTGTTTTAAAGGTACAGACCTGATTTGAGTAGATTCAACCAAACTTAGAAGACAGTTTCAGTGTATTTAAATCTACCTTTGTCTGTGTGAAATTAAAAGTACATAGTTCAACTTTCGACCCAACACATTAATATATAGATTGTAACCGTGTAAATGGAATTGCATAGATTTAAGTTTGAGTTACAAATCAAGAGCTAACTTTAGGAACAAAATTAAGCTTGTTAAAATATTGATCTTACGTCCATTATTTAAGTGAAATTACACGTGGAATGAACCTTCAAACGAGAGGAAGCGAGAGATAGCCCTCTTTCACGAGCGAAGCCACACAATCATCAAGCATTTGTTGAATGGACTTGAACTCCTTGAATCCTAGGCTTTTCAGCTTTGAGGTGTTGAAATCATAACGTGGTCTACTTGATTCCTCAAACCTGACAATATATACTTCCAACCACTATCATGATTCTTTAACTTCAAAGTAACTTGTTTATAGTGTTGAAGAGTTGAATTGGGTATTGATACCCAATATATATATATGAGAAAACTCAATTATATGTAGATCTTTTGATTTGATTAATGTATACTTATCAAGCAAGCCAGGAATATTGCATCTAAAAACAAGTCCATTTAGTTCCTAATATATAGTGTTGATGACTAAAAAAAGGTCAGAATCACACCTCATCATAGCTATGTGTACCATAGTACAAGCTTTTATTAGTCAACATTCTTTCCATTGGAAGTTATGTAGTTACTTGTTTATAAGACGAACCTCTTTGGGATAGGCAGTGAGGGATAGCGAGCAGATAAAATGGATACCAATTCATTGTTGTCTAATACTATTGAGCTACAAAGGTATCGGCCACTGGCACGCTCCTGCTCATAAACAAGGATGTGACATTGTGCAACGTCGTCTATGTGGACATATCCCATTCTTCCATGCCATTGAAATTTCTCCACTTGTCCTGTTAATTTTCTTTTAGCACCATCAAAGTAATAACTAAATGCAATATATATTAAGCCGTCTAAACATGAAAGTTTGAGAGATTACAAGGGGGAGTAAATTAATTGTATATGTACCTTGAAGCAAGCCAAGGACATCCAATGCAGTGGAACATAAATCAGGTGGCAAGCTAGGCCCGACCACGAATGAGGGAAGCACTGTGACCAAATCAATATCATTGTCGTTGCAGAATTCCCATGCAGCTCTTTCAGCTAGGGTTTTCGATAACACATACCATAGCTTTCCCATCAGTTGACGAGACCCATGCACATACATAGAGTAGATGTTAAACATGACCAACGTTGTTTGATATGTACATGAATGTAATGCAATGTTCTCCGGTATATGTGCTGGATATTTATACCTGCAGTTTCTTGCAGAGATCCACAGAGCTCCATGATGACTCGTCAAGGGGTATTTTCGGATCAAAATCATCTCTTACTCGTATTGTTGATGATGATGAGGTGAGAACCACACGCCTTAGAGATGAGTTCTTCTTACAGGAGCGCAAAAGATTGAGTGTCCCCTCAACAGCTGGTGCCAAGATCTCTTTCTGAATGTGAAGAAATTAAAACCAATTCTTTGCATTATGTCATATTGTCCAATTAATTATTCTTCTCTAACCCAACACCAAGAAATGAAAGAGATTATACATAAGCAATATCAGATTTTCAGACAGGCATTTCCAAAAATAAACAGTTGGACAAGAACATGCCTTTGGATCAGACGATGGTCTCAGGACAGGTGAAGCGGTGTGGAACACACCATGGCATCCCTTGACTGCTTCATCGAAGCTACCCTCTAATATTAAATCGGCCTTAACCAGTTGGAGTCTCTCCTTTGCGCCTTCTAGATTCCACAGGTGCGTTAATTTCCTCTCATTACCAGGATCCCTTACTGTTCCGATCACCTGGTATCCGGCTAAGAGTAGTCGCTTGACAAGCCAAGAAGCTAAAAAGCCAGAAGCCCCTGTCACACAAACTTTGCCCTTCGCTCGATTCATCGTCTTATTGCTTGACCTCTGTTGGCTGGAACTCAAGATATGGAAACAATATAAAGAGAGCTAGTGAGGGCTTTGGAGGAAGAAAGAGCGCATGAAGGCTAGTTATGGAGAAGGTAGAGAACCTTTTATGCGTGTGAAGGGTACTATTACACATACAGTTAAGTGTGACTCATCACATCAAGTACAACACCAAGACCCACGAGCTCTTGTTAAGAGGGGTAGTTAGTCACCATGGTGCCGCTGCCGTTAGGCTGTGGCCCTGACAAAATAGATAATTTAAAAAATTTGTATTTAAAACTCATTTTATGTTGGATTCTAATAAAGTATCATTAATTAATTAGTTTTGTTGTTCTTCAACCAACTGCAATGTATTGAAATAGCTTCATGTAATGAAGTGCAAGTTGCCTACACCCATCAAAACCCAAACAAACTACAATTAAGGGGACAGGATCTTCTGTTTAATTTTATGGTGTCTTATTCTGTCCCATGAATCTCAGCCATTCATTTATGCGTGATCCGTGCGGAATCCGCATAAATGAATGGCTAAGATTCATAGGACATAATAAGACACCATAAAATTAAACAAAGAATTTGGACCCACAATTAAGTCACTAAACTCGCAGCAAGTATGACACAAAAGCAACACTTCATCTTACGACTAACATTCCGTTTAAAGGAGTCTGCTATGATCTAGATGCTTTTGGAATCAAATTTGTACAAGTCTTCTATAGGGGTTTACCTAGTGTCTTATGATAAAGGGTAAAGATTGTGACAAGGATAAATATGATTTGTTGAATATTTATCCTATTACATGGCTCTAGCTCTAATTTTCTTATTTTTATCTTAGTTTGGTATACAACTTAGATTAGTCTTTTCTTATCATTATCTTTTCACAATATCGTCGCACAATATATTTTCCTTTGATCATGGATTCATTGCAAAAAGGGATAGCGAGGACTAAAAAATTATTGTTTGAGAAATTAGGATAAAAAATTGTTGTGAATGATGTATTGTGACGTTTCTTTTTCGTGGCTAAACGTTATTAGTTTTGTTAACATATGCATAGGTAATAATATTTAGTGAAAATTTACTTTTGGTAGCAAAATATATTTAGCTATTTTTAGAACATAGGTAAAGGTTATTGGTGACATTTTATGGAACGTAACTAAAAGGTTTTGGTGACGATTTTGTAATTGTAGCTGAAAAGTTTTGTTGACGAATTTTGATTTTTGTACTACAATTTCCTATTGACAGTTTATCATTTAATTATAATTATTGGTAGCATTTTTAATCCATCTTATTGTTTGTAAGATTATTTTAATTATAATTAACATTGTTTGAATGATTGTTGGTAACATTGTTTGAATTATAATTAAGTAAACGAAAATAAAAATAAAAGACATTAAAAATTAGAAGCATTTTATATAAAAAATAAAATGTAATTAAAAGTTAATTACAAAAATTAACAAAAAAACTTGTATACAAACTAAGACTTCGCCTCCTCCTCCTCATCACTACTACTTACACACTTTGACCATCTTTTAAAGCTTGGTCAACTCTTGTCTAGTACGATCTAATTTTTGTTAATTACGTTATAATTTTTCTTCAGTACATTCTAACTTTTCTTTGGTACAATCTAACTTTTCTTCATCATGTTGTAATTTAGTCTTAAAGATTGGTTTTCTCTTGAAGTATCGTTACATATGTTGGTCTTGATGAGGAAGAACCAATTAACTTAGGCCTAAACTTAAGACCTTTGATGTTGCCTAATCTTATACCAAGGATGTTGTTGCAAATGTCATCTACATTTGGCTCATTTCTGTCAAACAATGATCTCTACAAGAATTCTTGCATCTTATTCTAAAATTTAAAAAAGAAAATCAAGATTTAATTTAAATTTTATTAGTTAGTACTGTATAAATAAGATTTAATTCAAATATTATTAGTTAGTACTACATAAATAAATAAATTTAAAAATTAAAATTTTTATACTTACATAATTATTCTCTGCTTCTTTAGACACCCATCCTTCACCTTCTTTGTACCGTGTTATTTTGTAGAGTATGATCCTATCATAATTTTCTCCATGTAGTTGATTCTGACTCTGTTTTATGAAAAATTTGAAACATAATAGATAATATTGTATTTATTGATATAATAATAACTTCTAAACAAAGAACTTACAAATTTCTTTCGTACGACATCAAATAATTTGGAGCTGATGTTATGAGGAGTTTTCATTTTTCCTCTATTAACTTTGACTTTCTCACACTTTTCCTAAATAAAGAAAAGAAATAGTCATTAAAATGTGTAACCTTAAATATTCGTTAATGGAAGTAAATATGAACAGAAAGAAGACAAACCTTAATCTAGAGTCACCCCTTCGGGAACATGTCTCCTTGTCTCCTCATCCGAAGAAAAATACTTGTAGTATTTATGGAATTGATAACGATGATCCTCTCCCTTTGTTTCAATAGTGAACTCACATAACTTAAAATTTGGGGGTTCTTGATATCAACGATATTAAGCTTCATTTATGAATAACATGTGAAAGTTAAATTAATCTTTAAATAAGTAAAACAAAATTGCATATAATTAAATAAATTGAAAAACTACCAAAACTTTGTCCAAAACATTTTGTATCAAGTTGTATTCCTCAAATGCTTGGCATGTTGAAGGCAAGACAATTCAATCTTGACAATGACAGCCAACTCATTAGATAATTTAGCCAATTGAATCTTGTCAACATGATGATCTTGCACGGTATCAATATACATAGACAACTTACTGTTCATTGCAACATTCATTTGTTGCAATTTATAATTTTTAGTGATACCTCAACCTCTTTTTTTGATGCCGATATTCAAACTTGATAACAAAAAAATACTTATAAGAAAAAACATATTAAACATGTAAATATATATTTAAGCATAAGTCTAATTTTAAGTGGTAAAGATTAACAGATTTAAAGATCCTTCAATACTAGTTGAGGTAGATAGAGGTTGTTACTGACTGGCTTTATTAGTGGATGAACTCGGTGGTTGTTGTTTGATAGGGTCAAATTAATCTAGTTGTTATAGGGTCGGATCAATTTCGGTAGTTACCACCTTGTTGCCCTTATTTCTACCAAGTGCCATTATATTGAATAATTATAACTGAAACATCAACATTATGTATAAACATAAGTTAAACATCAACATTCAACATTAATATAAGTCAAAGAAATGCTTGGCAAAAGCTTACAACTATGTATGCTACTAGTTTAAGAGTTTAAGTGGGAACTATAAAGTCTAAACTCTTCTACCTAGAGATAGAAAATTCAGAGTTAATCACTTAGTATTTGTAAAGAGAAAAGGTTACACTTGATCAACTCATTACATTGAAAAGATCAATTTTAGAAGAAGATTTTGTACAACTTATAGTTGATGGTTTAGGCAATCGATATAAGGCCTTTGTTTGAGGTCTTGAACATCATTTGGATATGTTATCTTATCATGACCTATTTGGACTTCTTCTTAATAAAGAAGAAAAATTTGTCAATGAAAAAGATGTTATAGTCAAAGAATCAATTGCTCTTTATACTAGTCATCAAAGCAACAACTTAGGTCGACAACAAAATTTTGCAAGAGGAATAGGTGGATTGTAGCACCCCCTTATCCTAGGATACATACCGGGATGCCCAGAGGACATTCCAGTATATAACCTGTGATAATGGTGCGCTACTTTCATTCCCAATACTTATTTAACATGGCATCAATTATCTTATTCTCTTATGAACGTCATTAAGAAATTCACAATATTTTAAAACCTAAAATTTCCTCATTTCATTTCATAAAAATCGAAGGTCTACAATAAGTCTTTCAAAATTTACTATAAGTACAACATCACAGCCTAACACAAAAATTTACTACATAAAAGAGGAAAATATACAAAATCTATCTAGCTTGTCCAAAACCCAGCTAATTGACCTTTGAGCTGTGACTTCTCTTCCTAATTCACGAGTCGTAGTCTCTTAGTCCTGAAAAGTCAACGTTACAATTTTGATGAGTTTTGCGAACTCAATGAGGTAACCATCATCAATGGTTCACTCGATTTATGTATCACATTAATATATGTAACAATTTATTCACATCTTTACATAATTGATCACATATCACTTATCACTTAAGCATAGTCAACTTTGCATTTCAATCAATCAAACATACTTAACAAAATGCATATGGAATGCTCAAGTGACTCATTTCCAATTATTAAGTTGTTGTGACTGAGTGCCTAAACCGTCCCGTATCTATTGTAGATACTAGGCTCATTTATACTGTCCCTTATCCATTGGGGATACATGGCTCATTTTACATAGTGAGCCTTTGGATCTTAATCACATTTGGAGCTCTAAGCTCGATTTCGGTGGCCACTCAGGTCACAAGTCCCATTATCTGATTATGCATTCATGTATGGAATGCATCTATCAATATTAATCATGTCATAAAACATTTAGTTCGTCACATTCACATATAAGTAGCACTTCAATATCTCATTCCCATATCGCAATTATCGGACCTTCTGTCCAAAAATTAGCACAACCAAATCACATTCATCCAAATAATTCAAATATAATAAAAACAAACAATCAATCGAGAGAAACTGTCTAGGTTACTCATAGTTTGATCTAAAAGCCATTTCCTCGAAGTCCCAGTAACGTATGAAAGATGGTGCTCTATATGTTCCTCTATATCATACAAAACATACACATATCACAATTTGCACAATTGTAAGTGTTTAATAATGCACATGTATGCAATGAAATATGTACCATGCGTGTTCATGACAATCCTAGGTATTTTTTCATTATCC
The DNA here is from genome assembly GCA_025504915.1 of Erythroxylum reticulatum. NCBI lineage: Eukaryota > Viridiplantae > Streptophyta > Magnoliopsida > Malpighiales > Erythroxylaceae > Erythroxylum > Erythroxylum reticulatum. Next base: position 37,505,078 of record JANSVA010000005.1, on the reverse strand, counting down.
TCGACATATAACTCATTCTATATAGAAACTCACCTAGGTATAATTTATACTTAAGTTTATGCCTCAATAAAACCATCAAAATCACAATTCATAACTCATTGAATCACTTTCAGATTTTTCCAAAACTGAATTTCGGGTCTACTGTTCTTATACTAAAATAGTACAATCTACTCAATTTCCATCCGAAAATTGGAAGTCTTAGAGACTGCATCAAATTTGAATTATTCATGTAATTTGTATCCTTATTTTTCTACTTTACTCTAAATAAAAAATCATCTCATTTGGATGACTAAAGATCAAGATATAACCGAAGTACCTAAGCATGTTCAATGAAATTACACCAGTTCATATTATTCCAACAGATTCCCTCACTTTCTTTCAATCAAACTTTTTCAAATAAATTCATAATGCTACCAATTATTATGTAGAGATAGAAAGATATGTTAGTAATCTATTGGTTTAAGAATCACTTCATTTAGAGGTCAGATGGTGAAGTTATGGCCAAAATAATCAAACATGATTATATCTTTAATCATATTGTACCTATTTTGGGACAATTGGCATAACTTTTGCTGTAGATCTCGGATTAATGTCATATTTAGACGGTTTTGAAGAGGATTTCTAGATCTAAAATTTGGTGAAGGATAAAAAAAAAGATTTTGCCATTTTTGGGGTCAAAACACACGACCGTGTGAAACTACACGGGCAACCTGTGTTTCTTTCAGTTCTGGTGGTGTTTTTGCATCAAAAACACATGGTCGTGTAAATTTACATGGCTTGACCGTGTAACCTTTAGGTTTACTCAATTATCCTTCTCTAAAACCCCTCCAATGGATCCTGTACCTATTCTAACCTCACTTCCACTCTTAATCTTCCCAAATTCACCTTTTCCTAATGCAATATCACTGTATAACCATTCAAACATCAATTAGATTTCATTCACTCCCAATTCTCAACTTATTTTATTTATCATCTCAAGTGGATAACTTCTTCAATTATATCCAATTTCAACTCAACATCATCCATATACATTTCATATTTCCCAATTGATCATAAACACCCAAAATATAACACGTTCTCATACACTCAGAGCATAACACAATATAAGCATTCATCCATAAATTTTGTTGCACCTAGTTTCTACTTTCACGTCAAAATTTGAGACTCTTAAAGATAGAATTTAAATTCAATGTCTTCATAAAAAATGTATCCATATGTCTTTAGTTTAATTAAAAATAAGAATAATCGCAATTGAACAACTATAGAAGAAGTTATGGCTAAAACGCAGAAGCATACTCATAGATCATGTTGCTGCAACATTTCCAGCTCAACTACCAAATTTTGTTTCCAAATCTTACCCTAACATAACTCATACCAACATCACCTTTTCTACCCCAACACTCCTCATTCTCAATGCCATTTCAAATCCAAAACATTCACAAATCAATTCATTATCTATATTTGATCATTAACCAAAAACAAAACGTATTCATTAACCCATTCATAATTGATTTTCTACATTCATCCTAACACCATTATATAGATCATCCAATTCCCAAAACATCTCTATAACAAATCATGGGTCATTAATGATCATTCACAATTACAAAAACATGAAATTTACATAGAATTTTCACCATCCACGTCACACACATGCAACTCGCATAATCAAGTCATCAATCCCACATTTCTCATCATTCTAGTTTCATTTAAAAATACCCATAACATTTAAAGAATAACTTACTTCGTTTCGTGTCAGATTATTCAAAAACAACACTAGCCCTAAATCCCAAGCATCATGCATTCATCATCTTCTAAAGGTGGTAGAGATAGGTTTTTATTGACAATGAGGAAGAAGATAGCAAGAATGCTAGTAGCAGATGGAGGAAAGTGTGATCTTCAAAGTTAATGTGGTAGTGATTGAAGAAAACGAAAATGATGAAGAAGAAGAGAAGAGAACCATGAAGAGGAAGATGGGGAGAGCAAGAACAACACCTAATGGACTTTTAATAAAAAACATCGTGGGAGAGCAATAAAAGGGTTTAAATGCTTAGTGGACTTAAGACATTGTTTGGCAAGTGACATTTGTCACTTTCCACATGTCCAATTCTTATAACTTCAATACAATTTCTATTCTAATTATCTCCCAATTCTCAATGGCACTTGTAAATAAATCCTAAAGTCATTTATCAAAATTTCCATTGCCATTTGACAGTAAATTCTATTACCATTTATCATTTGTCTTGCCACTTGGCATTTTTCCTAGTCCAAAAATTACCCCAAATTTTCTTAAAATTCTCCAAAAATTCTAAATCAACAATTACACTCTCCAAATTAATTTTCAACACACAAAATCACGTTTCTCAATAACAATCACATTTATGAACAATTATACTCGGAATGTCAATGAATGCATGTACAATCATTTTTGTGTGTGCAAAGATTCAATATTCATGTGTATGTGTATATCATATAATGTGTGAGCATGAAACGCATTTCTAATCTCTCAGTAAATCTCTC
>JANSVA010000005.1:37479258-37496872 GCA_025504915.1 Erythroxylum reticulatum | reverse complement strand
CACATACACATTCATGTGTATGTGTATATCATATAATGTGTGAGCATGAAACGCATTTCTAATCTCTCAGTAAATCTCTCACATTTACTATTTTAGCCTTAACATGGGTAACAAGATGTTACATGGATGATTTACATGAAAGGGAAGGGGAGGTCGAAACTTATTAAATAGTTTTGGATAATACAATAATCCAAATAATAACAAAACTATACGTCATAATTTTCATAGACATGGTCATGTAGCATAACAATGCATAACTCTAAGAGCATAGTCTCATCAAGCCACAAACATAAAACCTTATGTCGATTATGCCCTCACCAACAATTCCTTCAGACATGCATAATTGGATTATGGATGTAGGAGCAATATATCACCTCATTGCCAATGCGAGAAATCTTATAACTTATATTGATGGAAGGTACTAGCCCCATTGCCATGCTGGCAAGTTTGTTACAGAAGAATCTCCCACCTTAGTGTTTGTTAAGCTCAATGTAACTAGCTTATTTCCTTTTGTAACTATATATATAGAGAGAGATTTTTCCTAAGAGAGAATGTAACAAAATTTATATTTTCCATTCATTGTTCCCAGCTAAAGTTGAATAAAACACTTGCTCTCTCTCTCAGTTCTCTGTAGTTTTCTCCATAGTTGTGTGCTTGTGACGTAGTATATAGTGTTTGATTTTTTAAAGGTTGTATGAAACCCTTTGAAGAGCCAAACAAAATTCAAAATATGAAATAATGTTTTCAGCTGAAAAAAGTTGTCACTAAATGACTACAAAAGATAATATTAACTCTAAAAGATGAAAACCTAACGATAAAACAATCTTTTACTAATAAACAATTAAAACACCAATAAAACTTTGTGTCAATCTCCTCCACTTGGAAAGGACTCGTCCTCGAGTGCACAAAGTCCTCTAGGTATAATGGATCATTAGAATTATGGAACTTGGACAAATTTGCTATGTTGAAATTGCTGGAGATCCTTATACTATGTGGAAGGTAAATGATATAAGCATTGTCATTAATCTTTTTTAACGTCTTGTATGGTCCATACTTCTTCGGCTATAGTTTAATGTATATTCCTACAGGAAACCTCTCCTTTCATAGGAATACTATGACTTGATCTCCAACATAAAATGTCTCTAGTTTCCTACATTTATTAGTTGTTTATTTGTACCGTTGGTTTGCCGCTTTCAATTTTTGTTTTACCTCTTGATGTATTGCTACCATTTGTTCATCCATATGCTTAGTGGAAATATTGGTCCCCTCACCTTTAGGTAGCTTAAGCAAGTCTAACGTGTGTTGAGATGCCTTAGTATAGACAATAGAGAATGGTGATTTACCTGTCGCATTATAGATGACATTATTATATGCGAACTCCGCTTGAGGTAGTGCGAAGTCTCATTGTTTTGGCTTGTCCTCACAAATATTGTAAAATAAGTTTCCTAGTGTCTGATTGACAACCTCCATTTGCCCATCAGTTTATGGATGGGTTTTACTACCAAAATTTAAAGAAGAATCAAATAACTTCCATAAGGTACGCTAAAAGTAAATGAGGAACTTACTATCACGATCTGAAGTAATGGTCTTGGGTACTCTATGTAGGCAAATCATTTCTTTAAAAAATAATCAGGCAATGCTGACTGCATCGAAGGTCTTTTTACAAGGGATAAAGTGAGTCATCTTAGAAAATCTATCAACCACAACAAATACTGAATCTACCCCTCTTTGAGTATAAGGTAGTCCTAAAAAAAAATCTATAGATAAGTATTCCTATATATTCCCTGATATGAGATGCGACATATACAATCCAATATTCTTAGAGTGTCCCTTTGCTGTTTGACATATGTAACATCTTTCTATAAATCTGGACAAATCCCTTCTTAATTGAGGCTAATAAAAGCGCTCCTTCATTGCTGCCAATGTTTTATCATATCCTAAGTGACCTGCTAGTCCCCTTGCATGCAAGTCTCGAATTACCTTATCTCTTAAAGATGTTCTAGGCAAACATAATTGGTTATTATACATCAAGTACCCATCGTTGATATAAAATCTGTCAATAGGCACACCATGAGAAACCTTGTCCCAAACCTCTGTGAAGCCATCATCTTGCTCATAATTGTCTTGCAGTTGCTTAAAGCCCACAATTTCATTACTGAGAGTAAGTAATAAGGACGCCCTCCTACTCAAAGCATCGACTTTATTTTGTACTCCTGATTTGTGCCTTAAATTGAATATAAGTTTTTGTAAAAATTGACACCACCTTGCATACATATCACTACTAATCCGCTTTTGGTTATTCAAATACTTTAAGGCCTTGTGATCTAAATATTACACAAACTCCTTAGTAACCAAGTAGTGCTCCCAATTTTTTAATGCTCGCATCACCGAATATAATTCTTTGTCGTAGGTACTCCACTTTCTCTTAGCATCACTAAGTATTTTGCTAAAGAATGCCACTGGCCTTTTCTCTTATAAGAGTACAGCTCCTATTCCCACTCCATTAGCATCACAATCAACCTTAAATAGCTTGTTAAAATCTGGTAAAGCTAAACTGGCACTGTACATAAATTTTCTTTAAGCAAGGTAAAGCTCTTATGTGCTTCTTCTCCCCACTGAAATTTGCGTTTTTTAGGCACTCTATCATGGGCGTTGTAATGGTACTAAAATTTTTTATAAACCTTCGTTAAAAGGTTTCCAAACCATAAAAACTCCCCAATTCCCCCACATTGTTTGGTATTTGCCAATCTTTGATTACCTTAACCTTTCCTTCATCCACCTTAATCCCATCCCGAGGCACTATACACCCCAGGAATACTAATGCATCTGTCATGAAATTGCACTTTTTAAGGTTGACATATAATTGGTTTTCCCTTAAGGCCTTTAGCACATGCTGTAAGTGTAAAAAGTGTTCCTCCTCCGAATGACTATAAATCAGGATATCATCAAAATAAACTACAATAAATTTACCAATAAAAGGCTTGAGTACCTGATTCATCAACTTCATAAAAGTGCTCGGTATATTAGACAACCCAAACAACATTACTATCCATTCATATAGGCCCTCTTTTGTTTTAAAGGCCATCTTCCATTCGTCACCTGACCTTATGCAAATATGGTGATAACCATTCTTCATAACAATCTTTGAAAATATTATCGCACCATGTAAGTGATCCAATATGTCATCCAACCATGGTATAGGAAATTTATACCCTACTGTAATCCGGTTAATGGCTCTACTGTCAATACACATATGCCAACTTCCATCCTTCTTTGGAGTCAATAATGCCAGAACTATGCAAAGACTTATACTCTCTTGTATAAGCCCCTTTCATAATAAATCCTCCACCTTCTCCTTTAAAATATCACTTTCCTTTGGATTCTTTCAGTAATGTGGCAAATTCAGTAATCTGGGTCTAAGAATAAGGTTTATATGGTGTTGGATATCCCTAATAGGGGGTAACCTATCTAAGATATCGTCTGGCATCAACTCCTTGAACTCTTGTAGTAGGGGTAGCATTATCTCTAGGTACTCCTCCACTTGAAACTCTGTCTCACTTGTCAGCACTTGTTTGACCACTAACGCATGTACTTGTTGTATTTCCTTGATCTTCACTTCGAACCTCTTAGCTATAGATAAGAAAGCATTACCCTCAGAGGTTAAAGTCTTGGTTTTAAGCGGTAGGAGTGTGTACTTGACCCCATCCTTCTCCAATTGATATTGGTTGCTCCTTCCTAAATGTTGAGCATCCATATCAAACTTCCATGGTATACCAAACAACAATTGACAAACATCCATATCAATAATGTCACAATATACTTCATCTTTATACATGCCAATGGGGAATGAGACTCTACACCTCTCTGTGACTTCTATCTTGTCTATAGTGGTTTTAATCTACCCCAAGGTATAAGGATGAAGATGTTTTTCCATTAGTAATCCTACTTCTTCATTTCCCCCTTTCCAATAATGTTCTCGTAGCTTCCACTATCAATGATAACTCCAAATACCCTGTCACGAATGGTACATCTTGTGCAGAATAGTTGACTCCTTTGGGTTTGGTCTTTTTGCTTAGGTGCTAACATCACTTTCCTCACCACATACGCTGAACCCTCATTAACTTCATACTCATCATGCTTATCTCCATCTACTTTGCAAGTAATTTCCTCGTCATCTTTGTCCCTCTCTACAAAGTTAACCATCTTCCTCAAAGGACATTCATTAGATCTATGTCCAGGTTGACTACACTTGAAGCACTTCCCCACAGTTGTTTCAGTATAGGGGTTCTCAAATCTCTTCATCTCCTTATCTCATGCCTCAACCATATGCCTTTTTCTTATAACTTTATCCTCCATACTCCGCTTCTCATGACTACGGGGAGTATGCTCCTGCACAGCTTTGTGTTTATCAGTAGATGCTAGAGTCCTATAGCTCTCTATATTCCTTTTGCTATGCTCCTGTTGCATTATCTCTGCCTTTAAGGCCATGTTTTTTGCTTCTGACAATGTGCAGATAACATGTACTCTGATTCTGTCCCGAAGTGCTGGTCTCAACCCTTCCAAATATCGAGCAACTTGCTGTCCTTTAGATTCTAAAAGGTTGTTTCTCTCCACCAACCTCATGAACTGTACAGTATACTCGTGCACTGTCTGTCCTTCCTAACTGCACCGTTGATATTATTGGAATAGAATCTGCTCGTAATCTGGTGGTAAGAATTCCCGCTTCAATAGAAACTTCATTCTACACCATGTATGCACCGGTCCCTTCCTTTCGCGATCCCTCCATGACCGAATCCTTTCCCACCATGCCGAAGCTCCCCATTCAGTCTACAAGCCATAATTCAAACTCATTTCTTTGGTGCAATCTCCAGATATTTGAAGAATCTGTCAATTTCTACAAGCCACTCTAAAAAATCTTCAATACCCAGACTACCATTAAAAATAGGGGATATCAACCTTCAGTCTATAATCCTTTACATCTCTATCTTCAAATCCACCCTAAGTGTCTCTCCTCCTACGCTCATTGTGTTATTGAAAATGCCTAAGTCTATTTGTCTCATAGTAATCTTCTTCCTCTGAATCCTCCTCATAGATTGGTTGTCTCCCCGCAGGCACAATTCTACCCATAGGTTCACTATGAGCCATCGCCACCCCTGGTCTTCTACGGTTATCCTACCTGTTGTGTGTATCAATTCCTAGAGCATCTGGTCATTCCACATTCTCTTCAAGATGCTCCTTGAAACATCGAGATCTGTGTTTTATCTGCTACTCTAGACATTGCTCCAAATGTTTCAACGCTTCGTCTCCTAAAAAAGGAGCCCTAGCCTCCTGAACACTATCACGAAGATTGTTGCTATCACTCTTAGTCAACATCTTTGCTATGATACCACCTGACGTAGCATATAGCGTTCGATTTTTTAAAGGTTATACGAAACCCTTTGAAGAACCAAAGAAAATTTAATAGAAATCTTAAAATAATGTTTTCAACTAATAAAAGTTGTCACCAAGTGACTACAAAAGATAATATAAACTCTAAAAGATGAAAACCTAAGGATAAAACAATCTTTTACTAACAAAACAATTAAAACTACTAAAACACCACTAGAACTCTGTGTCAGCTTGTGATGTGAGAGTTTTGGTGAATGCTCATCAGTGTTGGTGAAAATGGAATGATATTAAAGTCTTGACCTCGATTGAATTCCTAGGTATTGGCTCTGATTTCTTCTTTTTTTGCTGTTTGTTTTAATTCAACAATCAGTCATTTTCATACTAAAATTAAATACAAACATTTTTGTTTATCTTTTGATTTATTTCATTGATCGATCTAGTTTCATTGATATAGGAATTCAATTCATTTTTGTTTCAATATGTTCTTTTCCATACAAATTATTCAATCTTCATTGTTTGATTTGATCACATTTCCTTCAAATTGTTCATTCCATTTGTTGTACACCAACTATTTCCTAAAATTTCTCAAAGAACATTTTTCTACGAAATTCATCAATGGTGATTGAAATTCATTCATTTGAAACTCTTACAGTATTTGTCCTAGATCCTTCACATGAATTATATCTTAAATATTTAGATCATCCAAATGTCATGCTTTCCAATCATCGTCTTTAAGGGGAGAATTATGGTCAATGGTAGCATTCCTGTGAGGTCTCACTTACAACCAAGAATAAGTTTAGACTTGTCAATGGAGGCTATTAACAAGCTATTATTGGATCTCCTCTTCTTTCTCACTTGGAAAGATGCAATAGCATGGTCATCTCATGGCTTTTACATTTTGTAGATAAGGATATAGCAGAGAGTGTGATATATTGCTCTACAGCTTAGCAGATTTGGGAATAATTAGGATAGAGATATGGTTATTCTTTTGAAGCCAGAATTTTTCAAGTATAAAAGAATCTTAGCACAATTTTTTAAAGCAATCTTTTTGTTTTTGCATATTTTACCAAATGCAAAAGGTTATGGGATGAATATGTGACTTTAATCAACATACCACCATGTACTTGTGCTTCTAGCCTTGCAATGGCTACTTAATCCAAAACCAACAACTAATGCAATTCCCTATGGGATTAAACAGTGATTATGTTCATATAAGAGGAAATATTTTGATGCTCAATCCTCTGCCACCTTCAAGACAAGCTTACAATATAATCCTCCAAAAAGAGAGACAAAGCAAAATTCACTCCTCTTCACTTCTCATTGTTGATTCTTTTGGTTTTGTTTCTTAGCAAAGGTTCTTTGGCACTACTGGCTTAGGAAATTACCAAAACTTTCCTTATTTATAGCTGTAAACTTAGTTCAATCAGAGAAAGAGTAATCTATTTTGCAATTATTGTAAGAAGCCAGGACATCCAATTGAAAAATGCTTTAAATTGCAAAAAAAGAAAGGAGGGGTTGAAAGAGGAAAAAGGGTAGTAGCCTCAATTCAAAAACATGGTGGTGAAGCACAATTTCAGAACACTTATGAGTGTAGCCATGACAATCTTGTAGGTAGTTCTACACCTCCTAGCCTCACTCATGAGTAGTATAATCAGTTGATTGCTCTATTAAGCAAGCACAATCTAGAGAGTTATTCCCCCATTCACTTTGTGGATTCCTCTTTTGCCTTGTTAGCTGGTAAGTCTTTTTATTTCTACATTTCTAAGCCTAATCTCAGTTGGATTATTGATAGTGGAGCCACTGCTAGTTTGTATATTAGCATAGGTTCTTCTTTTGTTAATAAAAGTGATTGTATTGCTGTTGTATCTGTCATATCTACTACTGACCTTTGGCGCTGCAGATTAGGTCATCTTTCTTTTGATAGCATGAAACATATAAACAATCTTCTTTAAATTCATAAAATTAATTTTGTTTGTCAAATTTATCCACAAGCAAAACATCATAAATCCTCTTTTCCTACAAATGATTCCTCTACTTCTTGTGTTTTTTAATTGCTTCACATTGATATATGAGCGCCTTATCAACATGTAACTTATAATGGATATAAATATTTCCTCACCATTATTGATGAATTCTTAATGGCTACATGGACCCATCTCTTATTTCATAAGAGTAATGCCTTCCCCATTCTCACATCAATCATTCTTTTCATTGAAACTCAGTTTAATGCTTATGTGAAAGTCATAAGATCCAATAATGCCTTAGAGTTCTCTAACACTAAATTTTATACTAGTGAAGGCATCTTCTATCAAACTTCTTTTACGAATACCCCTCAACAAATGGAATTGTTGAGATAAAATATAAACACTTGCTTGAGACAGCTAGATCATTATATTTTTTCAATCTAAATTACCAATCAAATTCTGGGGAGAATGTTTTTAACTACCACATATCTTATAAATGTAATGCCTTCAACAGTCGTAAACTGAAAAATCCCATATGAATTTCTCAATAACCAGAAACCTAACTATTCCCACCTTAAAAACTTTGGTTGCTTATATTTTGTTGCTACTAAAAAATCCCATAGATTTAAATTTCAACCTAGAGCTCATCCTTGAATTTTTATTGGCTACCCGTATAGTAAAACGACTTATAAAGTTTATGATCTTATTTTTCAAAGAGTGTATTCCTACAAGGATGTCATTTTACATGAACATCTTTTCCCTTTTCACCATATCCTTCACGGAGATTGTAATGTTACTCTTCCCCATCATATTTTCTTCCAATCTAAATCTAACCCTACTTCTTCATTCCCTGATCCTTTTCTAACGTCCACTCCCACATCTATCTCCTCCTCACACACATCTATTCTTCTGTCTATTCCTATTACATTTGCTTTACCTGTTCCTTCGACAGCTAGAAGATCAACTAGGCCACATAATCCACCTTCATATTTGCATGATTACATCTGTTCTTATAGTACTGCCCCTATATCTCCACCCTTCTTTCCAAGACCATGTTACCCATCTCACTGCATATACAGAACCCACCTCCCACAAATAGGCTTCACTTGATCATAACTAGGTACAAGCTATGGAGTGTGAACTTAATGCTTTTAAACATAACTAGGCTTGGAAAGAGGTGGCGCTTACCCTAAGAAAGAAAGTCATTAGTTGCAAATGTGTATACAAGGTTAAGCTTAACTCTGATGGCTCCTTAGCAAGATTCAAAGCAAGGTTAGTTGTAAAAGGCAACATTCAAAAGGTTGGGGTTAATTTCACTGAGATTTTTTCTCCAGTAGCCAATATGTCCATTATCTGGGCCATTATTGCCTTAGTTGCAAGTAAGAAATGAGGTTTATTTCAACTAGATGTGAACAATGCCTTTTTACATGGAGATTTACATGAGGAAGTGTATATGAAAATGCCTGAAGTGGTTCCTAATCCTCACAATGAAGTTTGTAAATTTCAAAAATGTCCTTATGGTCTTAAACAAGTTTCACGATAGTGGTTCTTTAAGCTTACAGATTTCCTAAGGCAACAGGATTATTCTTAAGCCAAGAATGACTATTCTTTATTTTGAAGAAATCTATCTCTCACATCACCATAGTGGTTGCTATGTAGATGATATTCTGGTGACTGGGTCTGATCTTGATGAAATTCACTCTTTAAAAGCTCAACTTAATACAAATTTTAGGATTAAAGACCTTTGAAAACTTCATTACTTCCTTGGTCTTGAGGTAACTTATCTCCATAATGGTTTTACTTTTACTTAGAAGAAGTTTACTTAAGAATTGCTTGATAATTATGGTTTTCCTCTCATAAAAACCTATTATTACACCTCTACCTCTAAATTTTAAACTCACAACTACAGATGGTGATCCTCTTCCTAATCCCATTCATTATAGAGTCATAATTGGAAAAGCTTAATTATCTCACCAATATAAGGCCAGGCCTTGCCTTCATAATTGGAAAAGCTTAATTATCTCACCCACTTGCTTTGCAACATACTCTTAAATATATAAAAGGCACTTGTGGTTAGGACATAATCCTTCTACCTATTGATCAGCTCAAACTTCAAGCCTTCTCTAATTCTGATGGGGCCTCCTATCCCTCATCACATAGGTTTGTATTTGGATACTTGGTGATGCTTGGTAATTCTCCAATTAGCTAGAATTCCAAAAAACAAAGCACTGTATCCAAATCTTCAACAGAAGTAGAATATAGAGCTATGACTCAGGCTGCATCAGAGGTCACTTGACTTATCAATCTTCTTAGTGAATTGGTTGTTCATGATCTAAAGCTAATTTCTCTTAGATGTGACAACCAGTATGCTTTTCATATAGCTAAAAATAATGTATTTCATGAAATGACAAATCACAAAGCAATTAATTGTCATTTTACACGAGAAAAGGTCATGGAAGGATTGTTGCAACTCATTTATCTACCTTCCCAACTCCATCTTAGTGATGTTCTAACCAAGATTAACCCCTCTTCCCATCATTGATCTCTTTTACATAAGTTGGAAATGTATGTTCCAAACCATTCTCTAGCTTGCAGGGGGTGTTGGAGCCTTACTACCACATTGGTAAGTTTATTATAAAAGAATCACCCACCTTACTATTTATTAAACTCAATCTAAGTAACTTATTTGCTTTTGTAACTATGTATATATATAGTCTTCTAGAAAGAGAATGTAACAGATTTAGATTTTCCCTTCATTGTTCCTAGCTAAAGTTGAATAAAACACTTTTTTTCTCTCTGGTCAATTCTCTATAGTTTTCTCCATGGCTATATAGTTGTGACATGAGATTTTTGGTGAATGTTCATCAGAGTTAGTGAAAATGACACATGTATATTATAATGTTCTTGATGAATTCAAGTTCAGAAATGGTAAAACACTTTCAATTCCTAAAGTTAGCTCTTCTATTTTTCATTCTAATAATCAAAATTTTCATTGATAATATTCTACAAGTTTCAAATTCTCATTTTAATTTAATGTCTGTTTGGTCTTTTGCTAAGTCTAACAATGTTTATGTGGAATTTTTCCTTACTATTTTCTTGTCAAAGATATCCACACGAGCTACCTACTTTATATAGGCCAGAATGACTGTGCATTATATTTAATTCCTCTTGAGCCAATTCATGTTGCAAGAGATTTTGTTCTTACTCTCTCCGCCATATTATCATCTTGGTATTCTTGTCTTGGACATGCCAAATTTAGTATTGTTATAATTATTCTAATAAAAATCATTCACACTTTATTAATAATAAGAATCCTACTTATGTCATGCTATTGCAGGCAATAAAAGTTACAAATTGCCTTTTAAAGAGTTTGTGTTTGAAGCAACTACTCTATTAGCATTAATTTGTTTTGATGTACCCGTATACCAAGTTATTTCACAAAAATCCTAATTATGTTGAGCTTTATATTTTTTTACTACTTACATTATCCTTGGTTATACCTATATTTTGAATATAAATTGTCACCAAGATCAACTAAATGTGGCTTCATATGTCTAACATCATATTGGCTTTCATGAAAAAGTTTTCCCATTTTAGAATGGTGATGGTATTATCTCCTCTTTATAATTAGTTTGCACAAATTTAAAAACACCAACTATCATTTTGCTCCCTCAAAATATTATTTCTGTAACTCAACACCAACCAAATTTCACTTTGATGCAAAGCATGTTTGCTTCTATACATGCAACGTTACCCATTTCCACTCTCATGCAAACTCAATCACCTAACCAAAAAAATCTTAATACACATCCAAACATATCTCCTACTCTTCCCCAAACACCGATATCTACTTCAACTCAAATATATTCCACTACTAATATTGCTTATCCTTAATCACTTCAATCTAATCCAAATATCACATCTCCTCGATTACTGTTAATTGTTGACCTTGCCTCTGATCCTAATGAACCATGCACAACCAAAACACACCACATGATAACCCACGTTTAAATAGGGTCTCTAAAACCTCTTACTCTTCTTTCTTTAATTATCTTGGAACCTAACTGTTACAAAGAAGCGGTAAAACATATTGAATGGAGAAAGGCAATGCCATATGAATTTGAGCCTATGATGCGCAACAAAACTTGGAGTCTTGTTCACCATCAAAAGAGAAAATTTTAGTTAGTTCAAAATGGGTCTATCGGGTTAAATAAGACAAGAATGGATAAGTGGAGTTATTATACTTACAACAGTTTGAATTATTCTATCTCTTGCTTTGTCTTATGGATGGAATGTCACACAATATCATGTCTCTAACAAAGAATGGAAATTCATGATGAAGAAGAGAGAACTAGCAGTGGTTAATTCAAAATTTGTTTCTTGCTTGATGTTGAGGGTGATAAAAACATTTGAAGATTCTGTTTGGAAAAGATGGGATGTTTTAACAATTTTGTTTACCATTATTTGCATACGGCATGTTTTTGAGAGAAACAAGTTCTGTGATTTATTCTACATTGTATTCAACATATAGGCCTTTTCCTTTTTGGACCTCACTTTTAACTGAAATTATACTTGAAGGATAAGGACTTCTTGTTCTTTTGATTTTGATGTTAACTGTAAATTTTGATTTTGATGGATAGAGTATATTTTATTCTATTACTGCTCAATTGTTATTATTCACTTCATTTTCTTTATATATGCTCAAATTAGCATGGTTAATCAGTAATCACATTATATGGTACCCTTTTTTGTCTCTATCAAAATTGATTAGAATGTCAAAAACACCTTCTGTAGGTGACTCAAGCATCTAACGACTAGTTTAAACAAGACACAGATTATCCCTCCACAAAGAATTAGATTACATTTGCAATTGTACCTGCTTCTCACTTCAGCCCCCTTTTAAAGGTTTCAACTTTGCCTCTCTTGTATTCTTCTTATACTTTGATGATTTGGTTGTAATTTGTGATGATTTGGTTTTAGTTGCTGTCTGCTCTGAATTTTTGTTGCTTACACTTTATGTATATTCTAAGATTTACTTGATTGAATTTGGATAATCATTTGTAGCCTGTTCTTTGTACATGTATCCATTCATTGCAAATAAACTCTTTCTTTCTGTTGTTTTAGTCACAAAAAGGGTTCTAAGTTTTTTAATTAATTAGCAATTAGTAATAATGTCATATTCAAAGTTGATTTGATGGTCTTGAAACTTGTAATAAGCTATGGGCTTTACTCTTTAACTTTTAATTCGGCTCACTTTGCAAAAGATTCAACAAATAATCATCACAAACGACATTTCTTCAAATATGAGCAATGACTTTTGAGCATTATAGGAGCATACAAGACTATAATATAGTTTCAGATCCACCCAAAGTAGGATAATGCTAGTTTTGTATCTCTTGTGCTACTTCTGGTCTTTTTAGCTGAGATTGTATCAGGTGCCTTAACTGAGTAGAAAATTATCTAGAGTAACATTTAAACTTAGCAATCAACACAATGCATAGGATTTGTGAACCGAATGTCTAAGACGTAAACTTGCTAAATGATCTCTAATAAGAAATAGGCAATCATATTCAAGGAAAAAACTAACACTGCCATATGCAAAACACTAGCACTCAAGGGAATTTCTTAATAATGATACCCCTTTCCTTTCTTAATAATGAATTCCTAGAAATGTCATTGGATGGTTATATGCCAGAGTTGGTCTTAACGTTGACACTATTTTCAAAAAAGTAATGTTGGGTGCTAACTAGATGGAATTGGCATTGAACCTCATACTTATTTCTCTACCTCGAGGCATTTTCCAATATAGAAGCTGTTGAATGTTTGACAAGTTTTCTTCCCACCATGTTTTATAAATCCAATTTACATGGAGACTGGGAAAGACAGCTGCTTCTGCAATCAAGTTGTGGATTAACAGAAGCAATTAAACTTGGAAAACTCAGTCTGTTTGTCATCCTTAGTACTAGTAAATAGAAACAATCTTAAAAGGCTCTGTTATGTATATGCTTGTCAGTCCACTATCTCTCTGGAGATATTCTTGTTTTTTTAAACTAATTTCTGGGATTTTTAATGGAAATTTTATATAATAATTGTGGACTATGGATTAAGGTATTGTAGATATGAATAAATACAATCAAGAATGACAAGAAGAGGAATAAGTAATCACGTGGATATTAATCTTTATAGGAAAATTCAAAGACGTGGTAAGTAAAATTATTCAAGTTTTGGTTTATAAAATGAAAGAAAATTACATGTCTAAAGCTTTATGGTAACCTAGAAAAATGATCGAGTCATATTAGATGAGGCATTTAACTTCATATAATTATATAAAAGAAAAAGAAAGGAAAATGCAATCTACATAAATAATATTTAAAATTTAAATAATCAAATATAATTACAAATGAATTGGTTGCATGTTCAAGCTCTGAATCAAATCCTTTGAACCAGTTGTAGAGAGGATAGTTGCATTCTCATTCTTTGTCTGACCAAACATATCACATACATTCAATCCCAATGTTGATCTTTTAAGAGGCCCTGCAGACATTTTTTTTAATGTATGACATAAATGTATGCATTGTTTGTTCTTAGTTGTTGTTTATTCTTGTATTGTTGGTTGTGGATTGATTATGATCATTATTTTATTTCTCTTTGCAAAAAGTTTTTATTTACAAAAATGGATAACAAGGATCATGATCCTATGTTTAAGTGTCTGGCTTTGTTTGAGCTTTGGAATGAGGAATTGGATTTAATGAGAATGTTCCTATTGTTATGCTTGTATGTATACACCAAAAAACGGCGTAGGAGTGCAAATGCTACAGGTAGTAGGGCATTGACAGTACCAACTAGGCAAGCCAATATAGATAGGATTTTGCATGAGGGTGATAGGAATAACCAGTGGGATTTAAGGATGGATTGTAATGCATTTACATTGTTATGTGAAATGCTTAAGGTCTATGGTGGGTTGACAAATAATGGCTATGTGCCTATTGAAGAAAAAGTGTTAATCTTCCTAAGAATATTAGCACAAAATGAATCTAATAGAGTATTACAAGTTTAGTTTATGAGGTCAGGAGAAACAATAAGTAGGGTCTTTCATAGTGTGTTGAAGGCTGTAATCAAACTTCAACATCTATTGTATGTCAAGCCCATACCAATTCCTGAGGATTGCACAGACAATAGATGGAAATGGCTTAAGGTAATTAAAGTTAACTAGCTACAACATATTGTCTAATTTCACCTTTGTAATTTAGAAAACTAGAGCTTTTTTTGTTGGAATTTTGATCAAAGGGTTGCCTTAGTGCTCTAGATGGGACCTATTTAGAAATAATAGTTCCCCAGGCAGACAAACCCAGATACAGAGGTAGGAGAGGGAAAATATGCACTAATATGATAGGATTGTGTGATAAGAACTTAAACTTTGTTTATGTTCTTGATAGATGGGAGGGTTCAACAGCGGATTTAAGGGTTTAACATGATGTTGTTACTAGGCCTAATAGACTTCAAGTTCCAAGGGGTATGTAAGATACGAATTTTAGAAATTTGCTATTTGTTTTTTTAGGGATGATTACAAATACAATACTAATACTGTCATTTGTTTATAGGAAATTACCACTTAGTAGATGTTGGCTATACCAATGGTCCTGGCTTTCTTGCTCCTTTTAGAGGCACAAGATACCATATTCAAGAGTGGACAAGAGATGGAAGGGCACCTTGGAACCCAAAAGAGCTCTTTAATAAGAGACACTCATCTACCAGAAATGTTATTAAACGTACATTTAGTTTACTGAAAAAAGATGGAAAATCCTAAGAAATCTATCTTTTTATCTAGTAGCCACTCATGTGCACATCATTCTTGCATGCTGCCTTCTGCACAACTTTATTAGGTTGCATATGACTTATGATCCAGCAGAGCTTACTCCTCTTGAGGCTGAGGATATGCCAATTGGGGAAGATGCACATTTCCCTTAATTTGTTGATCATGTTGAGACAAGTAATGAATGGAGTCAATGGAGAGAGGATTTAGCTAAGAATATGTTTGATGATTGGAGAAGAAACCATTAAATTTGGTTCTTTAATGTAGTAACTTACACTTTTTATTGAATTGAGGGTTTAAATTTGGTTGCCTTTCTTTGTAATTGAATTAAAGCTTAGCTTTAAATTCTCTTTATATCGTTGACTCCCATTGTAACTGAATTTGAGAACACATCATTAAATTGCTGTTTATTTGTTTTATTTGTACTTAATTACATGTTTCTTTTAATTTAATTTAGTCTTCTTTGTTTCCAAAATGTTTCAAATAATGGTGGTTAATCAATTTATGGAAACGGTTTAAAATGGTTTAGGGTATGGCATTGTATGGTTTAGGTGTAATGTCAAGAGTTTGGACATCAAAGGAAATAGAAGCATTTGTGATATTCTTAGAGGAGGCAGTTGTTGCTGGTCACAGAGCTGATAATGAGAAATTTAAGCCTAGCACTTTCCAACTTCTTGCTAGAATGATGGTAGAAAAGTTTCCTGATTGTGGCATTGAGAAAAGGCATGTACAAAATAAGCACAAGAGGTTGAAGGAAAAATATCAGATAGCCTCTGACATGTTGAACTGCAGTGGATTTAGTTGGAATGAAAGCAAGCAATGCATTGAGGATGACAGCAAGCAAGTGCTGGAAGAATGGATGAGGGTATGTTATTTGTAGGTTATTTATACAAGCATCCTAATAATAGTTAATGTATATCATGTTAAGAACATGTTTGATTTTTTTTCCAGAAACACCCTAATAAGTACCACACTCCTAGAAAGCCTTTCCCAATTTACCCTAGACTTGAGTTTGTGTTTAGGAAAGACAGAGCCACTGGTGCAGGGGCTCAAGATGCTGCAGATGCTGTTGCTCAGCTTAAGAGTGAGGAAATGGAAGGTGATGCACCAGCAGCTTCACCACCTCCTATTGCCCCATCGTCTCCAACGGGCCCATCAGCCACTCCCGCTCCAACTGCTTCAGTCCCTCTCACTGGTTCTGTTGCCTCTTCTAGCAACACAGACGAGAACCAACAAAATAAAGAGAAAAGGAAGATGAGGTATAGTGAAGTGTTAGAAAGCCTTGCTACCACATTTGCCTATGCAATTGAATGCAATAGAGAGAATGCCAAGATCATTGCTAATGCTATTGTGGGACCCCAAATTCCTAAGCTAGGTGAAGAGCTTGGGACTTTGGGTTTCTCCACTGAAAGGTTGTTAGGACTGCAAGGATCTTCTCAAAGAATCCTCATGCTAGGAATCTTTTCTGGGGTTTAACTGCAGATCAAAAACGGGCTTATGTGCGAAGCCTCTTAGATGATGAACTTTGACTTTATGTTTGATTTCTTAATTTGTATGTTATGGTATAGTATTATATGGTAATGTAGGATGGTAACAATGCTTCAAACTTAACTATTTTTGCTCCTGCTATGTGATGTTGAATAGTTATATGATGAACTTTTGACTATGTTTGTACACTTGTGTATCAATGATGAATGGTTGGTTTAGTAACTATTTAATGTTTTTAATTTATGTACGTGTATGAATGATGAGGATATGATTTATTTACAGGTTCTTAATTAGGGCAGATATAACTTTTATGTTGTATTCGTTGGACGTCAAGTAGGAATTTTCACAAATTGGGATGATGGATGTTAAATTGGTAATGGAGGGCTTTCCTAATGCTAGATTCAAGGGGTTTTGGGCTTTGGTTGAAGCAAAAAGTGCTTATGTCATGGATTGAAATAGGCGTACTCGTCCAAATGAAGAAATTATTCCTACCGCCAATGAACCCTCAACAATATCGAATCAATTTTCACTTCCAACAAATGAAGAACTAAATGAAGTTGCAACTTTGAAGACAAAAATGGCATGGAGTCAAAGATTTTTACTCATTGCCATTGGAATTATTTTGGGTATTATTCTTAAGGACATTCTTAATAAAACATAAGGCTTCAATGTATCTTTAACCTATAATGTAATTAAGTCTATGAATGCTTAGAAGTTTTATTTAATTATTATGTATTAGAATTTCTTGGTTGAAGGATTTTTAAAACCTATTATGTAATTAATTCCATGAATGCTTAGATGTTTGATTAAATTATTATGTCCTAAAATTTCTCACTTGTCGTATTTTTTTAACCTATTATGTAATTAAATCCATAAATCCTAACATGATTTATTAAATTATTATGTACTAGAATTTCTAACTTGTAGGATTTATTTTAACCTATTATGTAATTAATTCCAT
>JANSVA010000005.1:37454453-37479158 GCA_025504915.1 Erythroxylum reticulatum | reverse complement strand
ATTGATTTTGAAAATCTTGTAATTTACAATTACTGGTTTTATGATTAAATGTATGAGATGCCATGTGGAGTTCAGTAGTGATTGCACGTAGCACTCCCTTATCTTAGGATATGTATCGAAATGACCTACGGGCGTCCCGGTGCGTACCCTAGGGTAATGGGGTGTTACAAGAAAGATAGATAATGCAATGTTAAGTGAATGTTATGATTGAACGTATAGCGCCATTATCATAGGTTATGTACTAGAATGTCCTCAGGGCGTCCCAGTATGTACCCTAGGTTAAGGGGGTGTTACATTCCATACATGAGCAAGTTTAAAATGGATGGAAAAGAAGGTGTATTTTTTTTTCACATACTGAAGAATGTTGAATGCTCAAAAGATCTCTTTTCTAATAAGAAAAAGTTTGGGAAGTTATTAGAGGTTAAGTTAAGTAATGAGGGCTCCTATATCCTCTAAGGAGAAGAAAGGATTGAGGCCACTCGATCCTAATGGAATCTGAGGGAGCTAATGAGCCTTGAATATTGAAGAATAATATAAGTAAGCCTTTAATTGTAGATGTAGGATGAAAGGCTTAAGCAAAAAGTCTAGTTAAAAGAAATAGAAGTGCTTTTGGGGAGGCAACCTAATGTTCTAACATTACTTTTTTTTCATTTTAGTTTCTTAGTTCTAAATTTCTAGTAATGTTTAGTTTAATTTCTTTTTAAGGTTTTTTTGTGATAGCATTTTATGGATTTTACCTCACTAATTGTGAATGAAATTTAGGGGAGATTTCTATATCTTATTGTCTCTCGCACTTGCTTTCATTATCTTATTTGTTTGACTTTAAGGAAAATTTCATGTCTAAGTGTGGAGAAGAATTCCTAAAAATCTCTTTTTTTTCTTTTCTTTAGGTTTTATTTTTCAACTAACAATTTTTTAAGTTATGTGTTTAATGTGTTTTAGGTTATATTTAACTATGTTTTTCTTTTTGTACTATGTTTAAGAACTCATTAGTTAGTTTAGGTTAAGAGAATAAGTATATACTTAATTATTAGATAAGATTGGTTGTTAAAAATTAAATCTATAATATGATTAAATGATTGTAATGCAAATTTGACTTTATAAATACTAAGAAACCAAATTTGTTAATTAATAACATTTTGATTTGACTTAAATGATCTCGTGAGAAATTGATCCCTTATGCATATTCTTTATCTCCAAAAGCCTTCTTTGATTTTGATTTCATCTTTTTGAGATTACATGAAAGATATGTATAAGAATTAAAATGATAAAGGAATTTAAGGCTATATTTAAGCTAAATTGCCTCTCTTTTATACATTAATTCATTTGTGAGCCCATTTTGAGACTTATATAAAATTTTAGCCTTTTTCTTGGTACCGCTTTATAAATAAAACCTTGAGCTTAAAAGAAAAACAAGTATATGTACCATAATTTATGATTATTAGGGCTTTTACTTAAGATTTAATGGTTGTTAGGTATGCTATATAAGGAAATAAATGTAAGGTAGATAGTAAAACATATAAAGTGACAATGAATAAGGGAAATTTATACCAATTGAAAAACAAAGAGTGGATTCTTGTAAACATATAACAAATACGTAAAAGGTGTAAAAAAGTATGAAAATAGTTAGTGAAAATTAATTGACATGGATTCTTGTATGTGAAAAGAATGAAGGAAAAGGAGTATTTTTGTATGATATGAGGAGCTAGTGGAGATTTTTTATCAATATCTTGATTTTTTGCTTTACTAATTGTGACTATCTTTATTTCTCTAATAGTTATGTATTTTACATTTTATTTACTTAGTATTTGACACTTTTATAATATGTTTTATATAGACTATATTATGTTTTTCTATGTTTAGGTCATTGCTTGTAGAAGAATTTGAGAACATATGTGAGTTTCAGTATAAATTTCTCTGTAGATATCCAATTAAGAATATTTTAAAGCCATTTGGAAGATAAAAGGATGGAAAAATAAATTTATTGAAAATAAATAAAGCTAATTTTATGTCAAATATGATGAAAAGTGAAGAGCTTGGTGGGATAAGGCACAATTGAACTTATTGAGATAATTGACACATATCTTCTGTGAAGGTCTGAGAAGCAGAATAAGATTGGCATCAGAGCTTATCCTAAACTAGTGTCATACTCTTCTTGAACTTACAAAGAGAGGAACTATGTAAAATCAATATTGGTTATAACTTAGTGCTAGATGCTAGTTACATGTGGCATCATAATACATAAAAGTTCTAGAATAAGACTAGCATTGATGTTATTGCTAGTCTAACACTAATTCTTAGGAACAATTTATGAGGACATGTGATTTCTCCAGTTCAAACCCTTTAGAATTCTATTTTTTATATTTCTCGCTATAAATACCTATATTAGAATTAACCTATGGAGTATATAACATATTTTAGCATTCTTGTAATTGAATTTAAAGAGACTTCTTGTTTTTTATTATATTTTTTTCATTCTTTAGCATTGGAGGAATATTTGGAGTAAAGATTGGAGGAGGTTATGATATCTCTTTTTCTTATACTTTTTTCTTTTATGTTGAGAACTATTTATTTTTATGTTATTTTCATTATGTTTAGTGGCTAGAAACCTCAATTAGGATTAGCGATATAGCTTGTCAAGATTATTCAATAATGTATACATAATTTAATTATTAGATTAATTAAATTTATTCTCATTGTTCTTAATGTTGGATTTGTGATTAGCGACCATAGATTCTTTCTTATAGATTGTATGAAGGATCAATAAGTGAAGTAGAATATGTATATTAGGAGAATAAACACTTTAGCATTAGGGAACAATAATATTTTAGACTTTAGTGACAACCATATATTTTAACTATGTTGATTAAAGTTTTATTATTTTAAATTACATATCTAGAGGTGACAGTTACGTAATTAGATACGCTTATATGCCTCAACAAAGGGCATAGATACCTTAGGTTAATGGTTATTTAAACTTGGATAATCGATCTTATATCATAATTGAAATTCCATATAAGTAAACCCTAGATCCTTAACATTTATTTATTAATCTTTCATCATTACTTTATTTACTTTACATTCCTTAGTTTAGTAATTACACTATCTTAAATTAACTTCTTACTTTATTTATTTGACTAAGATTAATAAATTTACTTCCTAGTTCTCTGTGAAATCTATTATTTGGAATCACTTCAATTTTACTAAACTATCTACAAGTAATTCTATAAAATTGCAAATATAAAGTAGATCAAGTTTTTAGTGTTGTTTTTGGGAGTTATGATTATTATTATTTTTAGATATCTTCATTTACATTTTCTAGTGCATTTGGTTTGCATAAATTGGTAAACATAGTGACAATGCAATATAGACCACATTTTTAAAGATATATGAAGATGAATATACTGAATTGACCCTCAAATTTTTGTCAACATTTAAGTTGAATAAACAAATTTCTTGGGATGAACCTGAAGGGATTAGGTTTTAGATACATGGTGCAAAATTCTCAATGTTGAGTTTTGAATTTGATCTCAGTTGTTAGTTTTATTAACTTCCTTGAAGACATATATACAAATGTGGAATTTTTGGCATAAAATCTCAAAAGGAAGATACAAATACAATACCAAAATGGAAAACAATTCACCAGACAAATTCACTCAAAAGGAAGATGTGAATACAATCCCAAAAGAGAAAATAGTTCACCACATAACTTCACCCAGCCTGCGTTTTTCGCATTAAGAAAATGCTCGCACCATTTTTTAGAGGAGGGGAAGTACAAGGGTCGTCACTTAGTGTAACTTACTTTACATGTGGTTCTTACTTGAGAATGGCCATACAACTTGGCTTTCTGTCTTTTAAGGTATTTATAAAGGGGACAATATGTAAAGGGTTATACATCACACATTTAGGGAAAAAAACATATAGGTTCTTAATAAGCTTCTTTACATGACCATAACATTTATAATGCCTAACCTTGAGATTGAAATTATGTGATATATGAGGTTAGTGAAGGTTATCAGGTGAGAGTATGTTTTAACTAATGCTAAAATTATTGACGTAGGGGGTGATGAGGCATGGATGGAAGATTATAAGGTGGATAGGACTATTAACTAATCAATAGTAGCTACTCAACACCATAAGTAATAAGCACCAATCTACGAGAATGTTGGTCCACCACCACTATAATCAATTTTAGGGAATATACTAAGTATGCACAGGTAGATCTTTTCGAAGTTACAAGATCAATGACAAGCATTAAAAGAGATTCAAGAACTCCATAAGGATTAATATGAGCTATTGGGCTGGATAAGAGAGAAACAAAGTGTTTATTTTGCCTATATTGGATAGCAGTCACTGCCTCAACCTTTTCGATTTTCATATTCAATCAAGCAACAAAAATAGATTGCTTAATGGAATCGGTAAAAAAAAAGATTATGGTAGACCAAAATTTCTCCTTCACTATTATTTCTTTTATTATTGTAATTATATAAAAACATTTATTTGAGTAATTTAAATTTCTTTCCATGTTAAATTTCATATAGTTTGTATTATGGATTGAAATTTAGAGATTATGCAAGCTAGATTGATTTTAAGATGACTTAATAAATCACTATAATTAGTAGACTCTAATGTTTCAAGATTTGAATGAAGATATTGCATTAATGTCATTTAAATTCAACGGAAACTAGGAAACTTCTAATAAAAACTAAAATGACATTTAAACTTTAATACATATCATAAAATATAGGATCCTTTCTTCATTAGTTCTAAAGCTACACATAGCAAAAACTAATAGGGCCTGTAATTTTGTTCCTAAAGTTATAAGATTGGGGATATATTAGAGTTAGCTACATTAGTCACTTTTAATCCTCCAACAAAAATTGTTCTTGTTATGGTTGGTTGACCTTAAGGATTCTGAGAAACATAATCTTGCACATAAAGTGCCTCATCTAATCACTCTGAATACATTTGAAGAATATCACTAGTTTGTTTTTATCTAGAAGCATAAGTATAAGAATAGATTAAAAAGATAAAAATAGAAGAATTAATAAGTAATGAAATAGCTTGAAATTAAGAAAAAAAGTAGCAACCACAAAAATACCTTACCTAAGGTGGAATCATTAATAGCATGGTATCGATATGAGTGCAAAAATGATCTAGTATATGGTTGAAAAAGAGAGGTTGAGACGCATATAAAGGAAGGTATAAAATGGTTAAAACAAGCAAATCATCTATATGCCTAAAATAATGTTATAAGAGAAATGGTAAATAAATGTAGTAGAAAATATAAAGCCTTATATTGTGTTATCCAATAATATGTATTTGATTCATTGTAATAATTCTATAGAATACAAAGGTTTCCCCTTTTAACAACTTCATAAACTATCATCTTGTGTTTATAACTACATTTTGTTTGCTTATGCCTTCTCATCAAAATCATAAAATGATTGCTAGTACTTATTTTGTCATCATCAGAACATCAATTGGAAGCTCTCTTAGTTCAACATTTTATGTTTACATCTTTTATAAGTTTTGAGGTAACTTTGGTATCCTTCCAATTTGACCTCCACAAAAAGCTAGAAGTTATGCCATATTTGAAAGCACCCTTAGAATTCAATTGCATTTTCACCTTGATAACTTACATGAAACATTCTCTATCTCAATAACTCCACCACATTAGCTTTCTCTTTTTTCAAACTAACAATGAATTTAGTCTTAGTCACCTCATGGTCCTCCTCTATATTAGGCCCATTTATGGTTATCTCCATCTCCTTGTAATAATCCTCTATTTTCATGGTATTAGTGTCTATTCTATTTAAATAAAATCATGTTTATTATTGCATTCTTGCTTTCTTATGCCTTATATTTTAAGTTCCCAGGAAATAGGTAAGAGAGAGTATGAGGAAAAACCAATATATTTATTACTGGCATTTTCTTGGTAGATTTAGACTAAAGTGGTAGTGGAGACAATCTAGAAATTGATCTTAAAATATTTATGAAGGCTACCTAAGACCAATTCAAGGTTTTAAACATGATGTTAGATTAATTAGATTCTTTATTCATATCTAAATCTTTTTGGAAACACTTTGAGGAGGACGAGGACGAGGATGATTTTGATTATAAAAAGACAAGTTTAAAAAGGATAAAAAGCTTGTTTTATAATGAGATAGCAATTTGGGTAGTATAAAAGATGAAAATCGTTACCTTATAACGATTCAAGTTATACTTGAAGTGGGAGAGGAAGGTAGAACATATGTTTGATTGTCATAAGTATTATAAGAAAAAGAAGGTTATTAGCTAGGTTCATGTTATATATTAGTATTTAGTGGTACCTTGTTTATTATGGCTGATACTAAGATTTAGAGAACCAAATTTCTTGAACATAGGATAATGTTTGAGAAGAGTTCCCAAAGTTAGAAAAGAAAATTTGTATGCACTTTATATTATTTTTCTATAATTCTTGTTAAGGATTATATGACAAAGTTTTAGAGATGTGTTAGAATCATTGAGTTGACTAATGTCTCATAAACTTTGAAGATAACATGTAAGATGTATGTTAACACGATGATAATAAGACGCAAGAGGTTGTATAGAGTAGAGCTAAAAGGTATAATACATTGTTGGAATTGTTCCACTTAATTTAGCCTACTAAATTTATAAATATGGACATAAATTAAAGGCATTTGTTATAGAATGATAATAGTTATCATTCAAAAAATGATTGTTCTGATTTTTCTTGCCTATATGAGATATGATAGAGATCATATGTATTTCTAGTTCATACTTATAAGTATTTAGTATTGAATTTAGATTCAACATTATTATAATGTTCAAAGCATGACAAGAAATAAATTGTTAAGTAAATTTAGTTAATCCAAATTTATACAAATAGTTTGTATGTGTTGGATCAAAGGAGACTTATGCTTATCATAAGTGACAAGAATACAAAGTTGGATAACAGAGACTATCCTTTTATGCCATGTCGGTTAAAACAACATAACAAGACTCATAAAGTTACATACTAGGATATATGTATCCTTTTGATTATAAATTATATGAAACTTGTGACACTTGTTAAGTTGAGGAATAACCAAATCAAACTTTGGTGAAAGGATGATGATAGTATTGAATTGTTAAATCTTATACATGTGATGTATTGGATGGAGTAACAATTCATAAAAGGATTATACTTATATTTCGTTAGATTACTATTAACTTTATATGATATAGTCATATGTATTAAATGAAATAATGATTTAAAATGTTGAAAAGTATAAATTGTTTAAATCTAAGTAGAAATTAAGTATTGAGAATGTTAAAGCATTTCGATGAGAGTGATTTAATTAGTGTTAAAATTTTGGTTATCTATAAGGAAAGAGACTCTCTAGTAAATACCTTCACAATAAAAGTCCATAAGAGTATGGATTTATGTAAGGTGGACAATACAACATGAGATATTGTATGATGCAATATTATTTCTTCTGTAGCTAAGCCTAGTACAATGACTTACCATTTATAGTTCCAATTGAACCAATTAGCAAGATTTCATATTAGATATGAAACGTTAAGTCTTTGAAAAAATCAAAGATGTGATGCTTAGTTAAAGTATATATTATCCATTAGCTTTAGAACTAAAATGAGTAATAAAAGGTTATGAGATATCCAAAAGGTTTAATATAATCTTACAAACCTATTGAACAAATTGTTTGTTTCAATATATACTTATAAGAGAATGGTTCTCAAGATAAGTAGTAAGAGTAAGATGAAAATTGAAAGGCTCAAATCTCATGACAATCCATCCAATTGGAAATATTGCCTTTATTGATACATTTGATGTATAGTTTATAAGCTATAAGACATTGAGAGATTCACTTTCATGATGAAGCAGGAGGAGGATTTGGCTAAGCTAAGGGAATCTTCTTCATCTTTTCTTCTTACTTTGTTAGAAAAACAAAAGGAGTTAGGAAGAGAATGGGATTTTGTGTTAGGAATGAGGAGAGAAAGAAGAGAAAGAAGAACCCATTTTGGTCTGTCATAGATTTTAACTAGGTTTTGGTTTTTCTAACCTAGATGGACTATGGGTAGGTTAAGTTTAACCTTAATTTTATCATTTTGATTATTGAAGCTCTATGAGTTTTCCATTTGAATATTGGTTTGAATGGAAATTTGGTTTGTTTTAGGAAACCAAGAAAATCTTACCTAAGAGTAAGAGGAAAGGCACAGTTGAATTTGGATTTCCAAGCAATTTAGGTGGGTAATATGTTTATAGTTGTGAGATGAGCAAATTGATTACTTGTATGTGTGTATGCCTAATTGTTTGAATTTGAATTGTTGTGATTGTTAAAAAAATGCATTATGATTGTTACCATGTTATATCATATGTGATGTTATGACATTTTGTATAAGCAAAAGAGGAAATAACTTGAAAAGCATGAAAATGTGAATATGTGATGAATTGAATTAACCATGAATATTTGCTTGTGTTATGGGCAAGAGAGAAACCATTTCGCTCGTCATGTGCACGTTGACCTAATGCCTTCTCCCGACTGTCCACTTGTGGCATATGGGATCTTAAGAACGGACTCATTTTGTTCATGGTGTAAAGTTTAGTTTTGCCATTTCAATCCATGGAACTCTCAAGCCATTTGTTTGTGCATTTCATCTTTGATTTGTCAAGTATGATGCATTTGAGTGTTATGTTTGACGGTTAAATGTACATGTTATGTGTTATGTGATAACTTATTTAATTTTGAGTTTTTGAGCTAGAATTTTGGATGATTGAATGGTTAGAGTAAAATGAGATATATATATAAGCATATATGTTTGACTGTGTGGCTCATTGCCAATGGTTATAAATATATTAGCTACTGAGCTTTGTAGCTCAACCTATTATTTTTCGCTCCTCAGGTGCAGTACAAGAAGGTTAGCGATCCTTACAAAGACTTTGGCAAACTCCAAGATAGTTAACATTTATACTAAGTTAGTTTGACTTTTTGAGTAGCTTTATAAGCATATGAAACACAAGTATTCATTTATATTTTGTATTAAGTTATTGATGTATTTGTTGATATGTAACTAAAGCTACGTTCAAGCTACATTTTGTTTAGTAATGAGAATTAAAGAAGTTGCTTTGCATGTTTATGTTTATCCTGTGATTGAGTTGTGATGGTTGTGGAAATGGTGTATATATATGTGTAGAAATTTGTGTTGAATGATGGGTTTCTGGGTTGCGAGTCGAAGGTTTCACCATGGCAAAGCCAGATCTTGGCTACGGGTAACCTTTCTCGAAGGATAATTTTACTTAATTTTTTGCAACTTCGCCGCGACAAAACTGGCCTTTCGCTATGGTGTATTTATCCCAAGAGGTCCTTGGGTTAATCCGAGGACTTCGCCATGGCGAACTTCTCCCAAAGGGTCTATGGAAATATTTCCACATCTTCACCGCAACGAACCTACCAATTGTTGTCGCTAAATTTCTTACAAATTGAATGCTTTCAACTTTCCTGTCAAATGATCCTCACCCAACTGCCCCTAGTGGTCACCTCGATATCAGTAACTGGACTCGAGGCCCAATATTGTTTGGTATTAGAGCTTAGGTTTTTTTTTGGGGATTCTTAGGCTTAGAATAAGTAGTGGCATAAATTATTATGATGTGTGAATGAGTGTTTGTATTGTGAATTGATTGATTGCATTAAGTGACATGCATATCATGCATACATGTAGGAGATAAGATTAAAATTAAATGTTATCTAATCATTAGTGTTTAAATTGAAGGAGAAGATGCCACCTTGTAGAAGGACATGAGGAGTTTTACAAGGATCAATTGCACCTAACTCTCCACCAAGAAAGGAGACTATTGATGAGTCTAAATCCCCAAGAAATGTTGAGGCTTCTGTAGGGCACAATAGTGGGCTCTCTCGATCACAGATGCGGGAGTCGCCTCTTTCGCAGGAGCAAGTGCCTACTCCACTGGATCCCTGATTGTTCTAGGTCTTTGCTCAGGATTTTGTCCAGGTCATGGGTCAGATGCTGCAAACTTCTACTTTGGCCCTAGCTAAAAAGGGAAAGCAGTTTGATAAGCTTAGGAAGTATGGAGCAATAGACTTTTATGGAATCACCGATCTAGAAAAAGCTGAAATCTAGTTGAGAAAGACAGAAAGGATATTAGAGCAAATAGATTGTGAGGATGATGAGAAGGTTGAGTATGTTGTATGCTTGTTATAGGGAGATGCTCTGCATTGGTGGGAAGGTGTGTCAGGGAGTCAGATGAAACCACCATTGTTAGCATGAAAGGACTTCCTAGCTGCCTATAGGAAGAAGTATCTGTCTGAGGTTTATATCTAGCAGAAGCAGAGGGAATTCCTGAGTCTCACCCAGAGGGAGATGACAGTGAGTGAATATGAGCGTAGATTTACACGATTGTCTCGATATGCAGTTGAGATGAGGATGAGTGAAGCGACTAAGTGCCATAGGTTCAAAACAGGATTGCATTTAGCTATCAGCGAAAAAGTGGTGGCGCATAACATCTATGATTTTCAATAGCTGGTTGAAGCGACACTGAGGCTTGAGAATGTGGAGAACATAAAGAGTGTTATGAACAGAAACAGGAAAAGGAGAGAACAGTTCAAGAGGGGTGGTGGTACTCCTATTTCAGAGAGGAGTGACAGGACTTTTCTTGTGCAGTTGGAAGAGAGGAGCGGTGGTGTAAGCAAGTCCAAACCAATGAGAACTGTTTCTCATCAAGCCTCAGCAGCTGGAGGTAGTAGAAGAGGAGAGGGGGACAAGTCATCTATCCCTATGTGTGATCCTTGCGGGAAGTTTCATAAAGGGGAATGCTATAGGCTTACTGGAGCTTGTTTCAACTGTGAAGAAAAAGAGCACATGGCTATAGAGTGCCCGCAATATATGAGACAAGAAAGAACTCAGATGCAAGTTCCGAAAAGGCCTGAGCTTGTGGGATACAAGACTGCAACTAAAGTGGGAAGTTCTGATACAGTCAAGAAAGTGAATTCTTCAGGAAAACCCAGAGGCTAAGCACCATCTAGAGTATTTGCAATGACACAGGAGGACACAAAAATAACTCCAAAAGTTGTGACTGGTACGGTTAAATTATTTGATGAGGATGCTATTATTTTGATTGATCTGGGGTCTACCTATTCATTTACTTCATCAAGTAGAACTGTACATGGTAGAAATTTGAGCCCATTAGATACTCTTTTGATAGTTAGTACTCCAATCGGCCAGTATATTATTATTAATCAAGTTTATAGAGATTATGAAATATGTATTGGTAGAGGAAAATTAGTGGTGAATTTAATACCATTAAAGATGGGGGGATTAGATGTGATTTTGGGCATGGATATGTTAGAAAAATATAATGCCAGATTAGATTGCAAACAGAAGATGGTGAAGTTTGAGTTAGATGAAAGTAGAAAGGTGATGTTTATGGGGGACAGAAAAGGAAGCCTGCTTAGAATTATTTCAGCTCTGGCAGTAGAGAAAATTATGAAGAAAGGATTTGAAGCATTTTTGGCATATACGGTTGACACGAAGGTAGTTAGAGGGAAGCTAGAAAACATTCCCGTGGTCATGGAATTCTCGGATGTATTTCCAGGGGAATTACCAGGACTACTACCCCCTAGAAAAAATGAGTTTTCCATTGAGCTTCTTCCAGGTACTACACTGATATCAATTCCTCCTTATAGAATAGCTCAGGCAGAATTGAAGGAGCTTAAAGAGCAGTTAGAAGAGTTACTGGAGAAAGGGTATATTAAGCCTAGCTCTTCACCTTAAGGAGCTCCTGTTCTTTTTGTGAAGAAGAAAGATGGATCATTGAGAATGTGTGTGGATTACCAGAAGAATAGATATCTGCTTCCATGTATAGATGATTTGTTTGATCAATTGCAAAGGCGAAAGTCTTCTCCAAGATAGATTTAAGATTAAGTTATCACCAGTTGAGAATAAAGGAGTTTAATGTGTTAAAAACTGCTTTTAGAACACGGTATGAGCATTTTGAGTTCTTAGTTATGACCTTTGGATTAATAAATGCACCTGCAACCTTCATAGATTTAATGAATAGAGTCTTCAAGCCTTTCTTAGACCAATTTATCATTGTCTTTATTAATGATATATTGGTTTATTTCAAAGGTGATAAGGAGCATGAGGAACATTTGAGGATTGCCTTAGAGACACTGAGGAAGAAAGAGTTGTATGCCAAATTTGATAAATGTGAATTTTGGTTAAGGGAAGTGGTGTTTCTTGGACATGTAATTTCAAAAAAAGGAGTATATGTGGATCTGAGAAAAATAGAAGTTGTAGTTAAATGGGAAGCACCTAAGAATATAGCAGAAGTGAGGAGTTTATTTGTTTGAGCTAGTTATTACAGAAGATTTGTAGAGGGCTTTTCCATGATAATAGCCCCACTTGCCAAATTGACAAGGAAGAATCAAAAGTTTGTGTGGACAGAAGAGTGCCAAAACAATTTTGAGGAATTGAAGAATAGGCTCACAACTGCACCGATTTTGAGTTTGCCTTCTGGTAATGATGGATATATAGTATATAGTGATGCCTCAAGCCAGGGACAGAGTTATGTGTTTATGAAAGGAGATAAAGTGATTGCTTATGTTTCTAGGCAATTAAAACCCTATGAGATGAATTATCATATGCATGACTTGGAGTTATCTGCTATAATATTGGCATTGAAGATATAGAGATATTACTTATATGGAGCCACCACCAAAGTGTTTACAGACCACAAAAATCTTAAGTATTTGATGAGCCAAAAAGAGTTAAATCTAAGGCAAAGAAGGTGGTTGGAACTACTAAAAGATTATGACTTGATGATAGATTACTACCCAGGGAAAGCTAATGTAGTAGCGGATGCACTAAGTAGAAAATTTGTTATGGCACATGTGGAGACAGTATATCTTCCTTTGTTAAAGGAATTAGCTGAACTTAAAGTGACATTAAGGCAAGCCAAATCTGGTTGTATATTGTCTAATTTTAAAATAAGGCAGTGTTGAATGAGAAAATTAAGGAATTGTAGGAGCAAGATGAGTACTTGAGCAAGCTTAGAGAAGAGATTAAAAATAAGAAGCCTTCTGAAATAGAGATAAGAGAAGATGGATTAATGGTGGTAGGTAACCGACTATGTATTCCTGATATGTTAGAATTGAAGGATGAAATTCTGGATGAGACACACAATGCTCCTTATGTAATACACCTGGGGAGTACGAGAATGTATAGAGATTTAAAAGAGCACTTTTGGTGGAAAGGAATGAAGAAAGATGTTACACAGTATGCTAGAAAATGTTTAGTATGCCAGCAAGTTAAAGTAGAACATCAAGCACCTATCGATAAGCTTAAACCTTTGTCAACTCCTAAATGGAAGTAGGAGAAGAATACGATGGATTTCTTAATGAGATTGCCAAGAACCAGTAGGAAGCATAATGCAATATAGGTGATTATCGATAGGCTAACTAAGTTAGGACATTTCTTGCCAATTAGACAAGTAGATTCTTTGAATGCTTTGGCTAAGAAATACATAGATGAAATAATCAGACTTTATGGGATTCTAACTTCTATAGTCTTGGATAGAGATCCCAGGTTCACCTTCAGATTCTGGGAAAGTTTGCAGCAAGCTTTGGCAACTAAGTTGCATTTTAGTACAACTTTTCATCCACAGACTGATGGTCAATTTGAGAGGACAATACGAACATTGGAGACAATGTTAAGATCTTTTATTATGGATTTCAAAGGCTCACGGGATAATCATCTGCCTTTAATTGAATTTGCTTACAATAATTCCTACCACTCAAAAATTCAAATAGCACCTTATGAAGCTTTGTATGGTAGGAGGTGCAAAACTCCTATTTGTTGGGATGAGGAAGGTGAAAGGAGACTTTTAGGACATAAGTTGGTACAAGTTATAGTTGACAAGATTAAATTGGTCAAATAGAGACTCAAAGCAGCTCAAGACATAATGAAGAGCTATACGAATGCGAACAAAAGGGAGATGGAATTCAAGTTGGAGACAAAGTGTTTCTTAGAGCCTTTCCATGGAAAGGAGTATTGAGATTTGGTAAAAAGGGCAAGCTTAGTCCAAGATATATAGACCCTTATGAGATCATTAAGAAGATTGGGCCTTTTGGTTACAAGTTAGCTTTGCCACCTGAATTATTCAAGATTCATAATGTCTTCCATGTATCAATGATGAGGAAATATCGATCAGACCCTTCACACATAGTCCAAACTTCAGAGGTTCAATTAAAGGAGGATTTGACTTATGAGGAACAACCAGTAAAGATTATAGATTCGAAGGAAAAGGTCTTAAAAAACAAGACTATAAAGCTAGTTAAACGTTTATGGAAGAACCATACCTTTTCAACGACTCGGGTAAGAATTTCGAGGATGAAATTCTTTAAGAGGTAGACCTCAAATTCTTTTTTATTATTATTTATTTATTCATTTATTTATTTGTTTATTTATTTTATTTATTTTTAGAATTTAGTCATCAATTTGGCAATCATAAGTAGCAATTAAAAATTAGAATGGAAATGTTAGAATCAAATTAGAGTATAGTATGGTGTTTAAATAGCCTAAGGAGTAATTAGTCTTTTAATTAAATGAATGAGGGGTATGTTTGGAAGACCAAGACAAATTATTGTCTTGTAATAAGAAGAAGAAGAGAGAATCGTGAGAAGAGAGAAAAAAGAGAAAAGAAAACGTGATAGAAGAGAGGAGAAGAGAAGAAAATCATGGAATCTAGGGAACAAGAGAGGAAAACGTGGAAAGAAGAAGAAGGAAGAGGATTTGGCTAAGCTAAAGTAATCTTCTTCATCTTTTCTACTTGCTTTGTTAGAAAAACAAAAGGAGTTAGGAAGAGAATGGGATTTTGTGTTGGGAATGAAGAGAAAGAAGAACCCATTTTGATCTTTCATGGATTTTAACTAGGTTTTAGTTTTTCTAACCTAGATGAGCTATGGGTAGGTTAAGTTTAAGCTCAATTTTATCATTTTGATTATTAAAGCTTTATGAGTTTTCCATTTGAATGTTGGTTTGAATGAAAATTTGGTTTGTTTTAAGAAACCAAGAAAATCTTACCTAAGAGCAAGAGGAAAGACACAGTTGAATTTGGATTTCTAAGCAATTTAGGTGGATAATATGTTTATAGTTGTTGTGAGATGAGCAAATTGCTTACTTGTATGTTTATATGCCTAATTGTTTGAATTTGAATTGTTGTGATTGTTGAAAAAATGCATTATGATTGTTACGATGTTATGTCATAATTAATGTTATGACATTTTGTATAAGCAAAAGAGAAATAGCTTAAAAAGCATGAAAACGCGAATATGTGATAAATTGAATTGAGCATGAATATTTGCTTATGTTATGGGCAAGAGAGAAACTATTTTGTTCGTCACGTGCACGTTGACCTAAAGCCTTCTCCCGGTTGCCCAGCTGTGGCGTATGAGATCTTAAAAATGGATTCATTTTGTTCATGGTGTAAACTTCGGTTTCATCATTTCAATCCACGGAACTCTTAAGACATTTGTTTGTACATTTCATCTTTGATTTGTCAAGTATGACGCATTTGAGTGTTATGTTTGATGGTTAAATGTACATGTTATGTGTTATGTGATAACTTCTTTAACTTTGAGTTTTTAAGCTAGAATTGTGGATGATTGAATGGTTAGAGTAAAATGAGATATAGACATAAGCATATATGTTTGATTGTGTGGCTCGTTGCCAGTGACTATAAATATATTAGCCACTGAGCTTTGTAGCTTAACCCATTATTTTTCACTCCTCAGCTGCAGAACGAAAAAGGTTAGCGATCCTTACAAAGACTTTGGCAAATTCCAAGATAGTTAACATTTGTACTAAGTTAGTTTAACTTTTTGAGTAGCTTTATAAGCTTATCAAACACAAGCTTTCATTTGTATTTTGGATTAAGTTATTAATGTGTTTATTGATATGTAACTAAAGCTACATTCAAGCTTCATTTTGTTTAGTAATGAGAATTTAAGAAATTCCTTTATGTATGTTTATGTTTATCTTGTGGTTGAGTTGTGATGCTTATGAGAATGGTATATGTATATGTGCAGAATTTGGTATTGAATGTTGGGTTTCTGGGTTGCAAGTCGAAGGTTTCGCTGCAGTGAAGCCAGATCTTGGTCGTAGCGAACCTTTCCCGAAGGTAATTTTATCTGATTTTTCGAAACTTCGTCGCGGCATATTTGTCCCGAAGGGTGTGTTTGCTCGACTTTAAGACTTTGCCGCAACGTAGCCAGATGTTGGCCACGGCGAACTTCTCCTGAAAGATCTCTGGAAATATTTCCATATCTTCCTCGCAGCGAACTATACTTTGCCGCAGTGACCTGCCAATTGCTACTGCTAAATTTCTTACAAATTGAATGCTTTCGACTTTCTTATTACATGATTCTCACTCGACTGTCTCGAGTGGTCACCTCAGGATTAGTAACGGACTCGGGGTCCAACAAAGATCTAGTGGAGCTAGAAAAACTTACTATAAAAGCTCTAATAGAGCTAACATTTCTTGTTTAACCATCTTTGTAAGAGTTATAAAATTCTCTCAACTTATTCTGTGAATACCGTTAAAGGCTAGACAATTATGTGACTACGGTAGTTTAGATGGACTGGTTTCGGAAACGATTCAAAAGATATGATAAGAAAAGATCAAGCTTCAAAATAAGGTATAAATTAAGATCCATGGTTTGTTATGATTTATCTGTTATTCGTTTTATAGAATTAAGCTGATCTTGGTTTTCGGAAAATCAAAATATAAAAAGTTTCGTAATTATTCAGTTATGGTCAGGATCGAATCTCGTTCCGATTTTCCAACAATTATACCTATTAAAATTTACTTCTACTTACTCACTTATTCAATTTATTCCTCTTAACTAATTTTAAACAGTTAATGATATATAGAGATAATAAAGGTAATATTACACATGGAATTATTTCGAATATCTTCGGATATATTTTTATATGTACCTTAAATAAAATTTTGTAATAAGAATAATCGGTTTAAATCATGTCACACGGGAAGAACAGAAAGATAATTAGTTTCTGTTTTTATTTTCCTTTTATAAAATTGAGAGAAAATGGAACAGTTATATTATCATGATTACAAATTAGGCAGGCAAAGCTAAACGATTAGCTAATAATTACGAGATGATCAAAATTTTGTTTTGGCACTTGTTACGCGCCTATGCTATCCTTCAAAATCTGGCAATAAATATGCAAGTTTAACCTATTGATCCTGTACTGCTTGCTAAAACGTGACAATAATAAAACTGTTTTCTCCTTTATTTAAAAATCACGGAGGATTTTAAGATACCACAGTAAACATATTTGACCGTAGTTGGAATATCACTGTGTGAATTACCATTTCCCATAGTCATTGAAAAAATTGCCACACGCCACGTAATCTTTTAATACGTAGCATTTAACAGTCGGAAGTTGCAACCAAATTTTTGGTTAGGGAAAGCGCCAAAAAGTAAACAAAAAAAAAAAAAGGGCAAAAAGATTGGATCAAATTGTGGTGAGGGAGGGGTAAAAATGACCTAAGGTGTAAGGAGTCATTGGGTTGGGTTGCAAGTCCTCTACTCTACCAGTCTACCGCATTTCCCCCTCTCTCTTCTTTCTCTCCCGCTCCCAGTAAAGTAGAGGAAGGAAGGAAGAAAGAAAGAGTTGGAAGCTTCTTTTGTCTGGGTACCTTTTCTCTATCTTTTAACTTCATCGCCTCTTCGTATTTCTTTTAGATTGTAACTCTTTCGGTGCTTCTCTCTTTCCTTTTGTTTTTTAAGAGCAGATTGATTTATCTTTGTGTCTTCACTACTTGTCAATCTCCTATGAATGACTCCAGTACATTTTCTTCGTGATTGTATGATTTTTAGTTGTTAAATCTGGATGGCGTGCCTTTGTTGGGTGTGTGATTTTATAGTGTTTCTGAGTATTTAATATACGCTGTTAGTTTCCGAGTTGGGTATGTGTTATGTGTTTGGATTGAATTATTTTCAATTTTGTGTACGATTTCATTCTTCGCTCGAACTAGTAAGCTTACTTCTTCCTCTGAAGATTTGGTTTCAGTATTTATGCATGTTTTCGTTTATAGCTACATTATGATAAGTAGTGTTCTCCACAATTTATGCTGATGAAGAATGTCGATACAAAGTGTGTTTTCTGATGTTTGTCTTGAGAGAAGAAAATGAGTTGCCTGCCGATCTATGCTTTTCTATGTTTGTCTCTCCCTTAGCGTTTGTCTATAGGCCTTGCTATTCTTTTTTTCTTCCCTGTTTAGCTTATAATTTTCTGGCATAAATTGTCTTGTTTGTCCCAAGTTGCTTATATTCCATGGTAAGCAAATATTGTCTTCTTGAAACATTTTTGCATAACCTGACCTTCTTTGTATCTTTTTCGGTGCTTGTTGCAGTGTCTTTCAAGGTACGCTGAATGGAGCAGGCAAGTGTTTCCTTTTTAAGGGGTGTCCTTTTCTTAAAATAACAAAGCTGGTTCCAATCTGTTGCTGTCAATCTGTGTTTCACTCATTATGACTCTCAATCGTGTTGCAGTATGAGAAAGTTGAAAAGATTGGTGAAGGAACATATGGAGTGGTGTACAAGGCTCGTGATCGTACGACCAATGAGACTATAGCTTTGAAGAAGATTCGCTTGGAGCAGGAAGATGAGGGTGTGCCTAGCACAGCAATAAGAGAGATTTCCTTGTTGAAGGAAATGCAGCATGGCAATATCGTCAGGTATTTATTCTCGTGTTTGGGGAGCTTGTCTGGCCATCGGCCACCATCGCTCTATTTTCTGATTATCTTGAAATTGAATTTTCCTTTTGTTAAAATTTGTGCTCCTTAA
The DNA here is from genome assembly GCA_025504915.1 of Erythroxylum reticulatum. Classification (NCBI taxonomy): domain Eukaryota; kingdom Viridiplantae; phylum Streptophyta; class Magnoliopsida; order Malpighiales; family Erythroxylaceae; genus Erythroxylum; species Erythroxylum reticulatum. The sequence continues at coordinate 37,460,268 of JANSVA010000005.1, read as the reverse complement.
GCACTCCAATTTTGGCACTATGCACATTATACTTGTTGGTGTATGTTTTATATGCTGTGTCAAAAATGGTTAACTGGGGGTTGTCATGAATCTTTTTTGGATATTTCTTAATGATTACAATATTCATGTATAGCTAACCGCATCTCATCAGAGTGTTTCTTAGATTTTGATATTGACTTGGTATGCTTTTGGACTGGTTCTTCTTTTCAAGCTAAATGGCATAGTTTCTTCTAATGAATATGTACCTTGAAGTTGTTAAGAAGCTGCAAATTTTTGCACATTGCAATTATACAATCTTTAGTGTAACATATTTTCTTACTGGTATTCTGATGACAGATTGCAGGATGTAGTCCACAGTGAAAAGCGCTTATATTTGGTTTTTGAGTACCTCGACTTGGATTTGAAGAAGCACATGGATTCTTGTCCTGATTTTGCAAAGGATCCACGTCTTATAAAAGTTATTGATGTTTCTTAACTTTTTTATGGTTATTTTAAGTATCTGCTGATTAAATAGAATTATTATACGTGCATAAGCATCACTAGACTATGAGTTGCCTATTATTCTTCATACTCTTCTTTTAGAAAGGTGAAAGAATGGCTCAGTGTATAGGGGTTCAAATCTTCGAAACACCAGGAAAGCATAGTGTTGTTTCACCGGTGATTGATAGGCAATAACTTGGTGTCCTTATATGTGCCAATTGTTGGTGCAATTAGAAATGTTTTGACATTGATTCATGATTTATAATATCCGTACTTGATGGTAATATTGTTTTTTCACATTTTGATTAGCTCGGTAGATGTTTTGTTGCCATTGTTGATGCACATATTTTGGCTTCTAACTTTTTAGTATGATGATGGTCTATTTGTATATTTCTATCATTTGCAGACTTTTCTGCATCAAATTTTGCGTGGTATCGCTTACTGTCATTCTCATAGGGTTCTTCATCGAGACTTGAAGCCACAGAATTTACTCATAGACCGCCGCACAAATGCACTGAAGCTTGCAGATTTTGGACTGGCTAGAGCATTTGGTATACCTGTTAGGACATTTACACATGAGGTATTAATGTGTGTACTGATTTTTGTGTTCCCTAGTGTGAATGCATTTAGCTAGTTTATCACAATGTGGAGTAAATTTTCCAACCTACCAGAAAAGGCACTCTAATTTGTTAGAAGACTTATTGATTGATTCCGAAAAAATCCTCCACACCTTTGATATATACTAAAATAAGATCTGTTTTCTTGCTGACTTGAGGTCTTGGTGATCTTAGAAGTATGTGGGAGTCAAACAACAATCATAATCAGCAGAATGTTATCATATTCATGGTTTTGGTGGCTGGCATATTGAATGCTTTCGATCATTGCCTTTTTTGGGTAAAACTGGTTCTTTTCTCTAGGTGGTGACCCTGTGGTATAGAGCACCAGAAATTCTTCTTGGATCTCGCCATTATTCCACACCAGTTGATGTGTGGTCGGTGGGATGTATATTTGCTGAGATGGTAAACCAACGGCCATTGTTCCCTGGAGATTCTGAGATTGATGAACTATTCAAGATTTTCAGGTGTTATAGCTTGTGAACTAGTATTCGGTTCTTCATGACATTTGTTTATCTGGTATTGAAATCCCATTCTTCCCCAATTTATAAATTCTTTGACACTTTTCATATCAGCTCCTAGCAGATACTTTTATGTGAAAGAAATTAATGTATGCTAATATAGGATGACTAGACTAACCTTTCTTTTTTGGTGCATGGACTGGTACTGGATGAGGTGTTGAGAAACAAACCTTACTTTAGACATTATACCTTTGTTCTCTAAGTTGTTTGTCTTACCACTGTTTCACCCCACTCCTGTACGCCTTTCTGATAAAGCAAACATGTGCAATGTTAATTACTAGGTATTCCTTTTTATCTTTCAGGGAGTTATTGTACTTTATTTGCTTTTTACTTTGAGGGAGAAAACGAAGAAGTTTTATGGTAATGGAAAGTGGCTTGAGAAATTAGAAGCCCATTTAACATAAATGTCATCGATTTGTCCTCAGCTGGTAATGATGCAATTCATGTCAAAGAAACAAGAGAACCTATATTTCGTAATAAATGATCAATATGGAGACTTGACCATTGTTAAGCATCTGTTTTCTATTTTTATTAAATCGTTATAAATTATTCAACTTATGCAACATGATGCTGCATGAAATGTTTGTATTGTTTGTAATCCATAAGTTCTGTTCATGTAGAATTTTGGGTACCCCAAATGAGGATGCATGGCCAGGAGTGAATTCTTTGCCTGACTTTAAGTCTGCCTTCCCCAAGTGGCCTCCTAAGGTTGTGCTAGTTTTTTATAGTGTGCTATTAATAATTACTATTTACATAAAGTTCTCACACATGATATGCTTGGCAGGATCTGGCAACTATTGTTCCTACTCTTGAAGCAGCTGGTGTTGATCTTCTTTCCGTAAGTTGAGATTTGATAGTTGCACCACCATCATATATGTTTTCCTCTCTCATGCCCTAACATACTTGCAAGCCTGCAGTATTATTCATCTTTGCACATAAATATATAGATATAGAAATAGTCATACATATCTATTGTTCTAATAGTGGTGCTTCATTCCTAAAGAGGGATAATAGTTTTGCTAAAATATACTTAAAATATTGTTAGTATGAAATACATGAAAACTACAACTATTACAAACCTTTTATCATTTGAATAATATTTATATTTCCCTCTATAAAGATATAAACAATATTGATAGAATTTATTTTAATGTCTAACTGAATTTAACCTATAATTGCATTTTTTTAATATTTATTTGTATTGTAGTACATTAAGGAGTAATAGTTGTTTCTAGCCCGAAAATATTTTTTATCTTATGCTTGGAATTCTTTTAATTTTATTCTTATCATACATACTTTATAAAATGTGGTTAAATAAATTAAATGAATAAGATTGAGTGAAGTTTGTGGAAGCTGAGAATGGATAAGATATTGTGAATGATGTGCAAATGATTTTGTTATTCTTCAAAAGAAAAAGCAAGAGTAGTTTATAAAAATTTTATGTAGGAATCAACTATATTTAGACTATAGTTTAAAATAGATTTTGGTAAGATGACAGATTATATTTTGTATAATTCTACGTTAAAAAGTTCAATAAAATGATGGCAGGTTTTTAAGCAATCATTATTGTCTTTAGGGATTGAATAATAGCTAAACTTGTAAATAATTTAAAAAATTATTTTGTTCACATAAGATTTTCTGGAGTTGAAAATGGACCAGAATTCAGTCAGTAGATTGCAGTTCATTAAAGATTTGGTGATGCACTCTATGCAATGATTGGTCAAGTCTACCATAACTTCCAGCCATGCATGTGAAATAAAACTTTCCTACTCATATGCTTATTGATTGAAATTTAATGTGTCAAACTTAAATATACAGTTTACCAGTTAATTTTAGTTGCGAAACCCTATTAGAGACTTGAAGGCCAATTTAAATATAGGCATTCATGTAGTAGTGTGTGGAGGTATAAAGTATGCATAATTAAGAATATATTCCACACTGAGTTTTACAAAAATGACAACTTAGATGAAAAAAGTAAAATTGAAATAGGAACAAAGGAGAGTGTATGATTGAAATACAATAAATTATTATGCAAATAGAGTTGCGTATTAAATATCTTAGTTAATGAGTTTATTAAACTTTAAAGTGAATAAATATATTTACCTTTCCAAGTTGTGAAGCTCAAAACTTAATCAATGATGATGTGCTTTGTAACTGTAGGCTGATAGTAACTGTCTTTTGCAAGTTTTGGTGTTTGAAAATGTTGTTCAAGTTCAAATTGAAACTAAAGTTTTACTCTTAACAACAAATAAGACAACAATTGATTAGTAATGGAAAAGGAAGATGGAAGAAGATTAAAAAAGGAGTATATTATTGATAATTTTATAATTTATGTTAATGTGTTAATAAAGATTTTGAGATTAGGGGAAGATAACACCCCTATTGAAAAACTCAATCTGTAATTTTAGACTTGTTTTCTGTTGTTGGCAGTCATCATTTTTATGCATTATTTACATTTTCTAAAAACATAACTTTGGAATCTCTGAATTTTCTGGTCTTTATATCTCATTAGTCATTTAGTATCTTTACGTGACACTTATCTCTAGTCCTTTAATTTTACATTGTTTCTTATTAGTCATCCAATTGTTATATTTTTGAGTTCGGTCCTTGAACTTTGTTCATAGCTCTAAATTGAGATTTTTGTTGATGTCTTTAATGGCAGTCTTACAACATCAACGGACTTCCAAGTTTGAGCGTGAGCGTCGTGTGTCTAACTTGGATGCATTGTTATTAAAGACATTAACAAAAAGTAGCGTAAGAGTGATTGGTAAAATTCAAAGATTAAATTAAAAAGTTTAGTGATTGGAAGATTGATACAAAGGAAAACATTAAGTTGAAGGATTAAAAAAAATGGTTCTATATTCCCACATATGAAAAGACGTGTGATTAAACATGGAGCTCACAAAATAAATTCATACAATCGGATCATAGATCGTTAAAAATTTCACACTCGTGCAAGTACTCATCAGATTTGAATTTTGATGGACCAGAAAATGCTGTGCTTGGATCCCAGCAAAAGAATTACAGCCAGGTCTGCGCTTGAGCACGATTACTTCAAGGATATTGATTTTGTCCCGTAGAGATTTCATCGTCTGAAAGTTTATATTTGTATGGTAAAAATTGAATGATTAACAAATGTGTGAGAGAAATATGCGGGTGTGGCATTGTTGCTATATTTTGCTCATTTCTCTGTTCCCTTTGCCTCAACTGAACAAACATCTCAGAATTGTGTAAGATTCTTGCCCTGTATGTTCCTTGGAATTGGGAGTGGAATGCCCCTCGTTCCTTGCATTTTGCGTGTAGCAGATTTCTGTTTTTGTTTCGAGTGGAAAATCATTCGTTTCTCAGTTTGCTTGTAGCAGATTTGTTTGTTTGTTTTTCCCTTTTTGTCATTGCCTGTATAATTGAAACTTGTGTTTACCATATTTTTGTTATATTATTTCGCTTTTCCTTATCCTTTTTAATCATTATATAATATGTCATCATCATTATTAAAGGGGAGTTGAGCAAAATGCTTTGGGCATAATTTATTCTTTTTTTTAATTGGTAAATAGTTTTATTATCGATCCGCCGCAAGGCGCAAATATTTTACTAGTATACGACAAATTAATAGGATTTAAGATAATAAATATCTTCCAATTCAACAACAGTTTGAAATGCGGTTACTTCGTAAGAATTGGAAAGAGCCATCACAAGTTTATTATGGAATACATAATGTGGGACTTTTAAAAATTTTAAGGTTTCTATTACACATAAAATCTTCCTGATTAGTATTTTAGGGGAATTATGGTGGAAAATTTTTGAAAGAGTTATCAGTAATTTTAATGGGCTGCACCTAAAGATTCGAAGTGTACTGTAATAGTTAAAACATGGTACAGAATTATCTTCAAAAATGTTTGGCAGTACCGGCCGATTTTGCTTGGTAGCGGCTAGTATTTAAAATACCGGTTAACACTGTTAATTTTAAAATTTTGAAGAACCTTTTAGTTAAATTTTCAAAAATTTATTATTCATAATAATTATACATTAAACAAAACTTTAAAATAAATAATTTTTAATTAAATTTATTTTAATCTTTTATATAATATTTATTAATAAAGTATTAATAAAAATATTTTATTTTAAAATAAATAGTTTAAATGGTATTATTTATAAACTAATATTTATTTTTAAATATATTTTAATTATTAAATCAGAATT
>JANSVA010000005.1:37402773-37444887 GCA_025504915.1 Erythroxylum reticulatum | reverse complement strand
TTAATTTCTCCATTTAATACCATTTACATGGTAATTAAACTCTAACCAAAAACAATTTATCAAACAAAACCTCAAAAATAAAAGAAATCATACTTATTTAATAAGAAAAGAATTTGGGGGCCAACAATAACATTATTGGAAATGAATCTATAGATCACCATATAATCAAAATAGACTTGACATTAAAAACAAATTTTATGCTAAAATTGATTAATCAATCACTCTATGAGGTCATAACATTTAAACATATCAAAATTCAGTCACCAATTAGTCGTATCAATAATTAATCCTCACCTATTTTAATCATCATAAGCAATTTCATCCTCCAGATATATTCATAAATTACTTTCCCAGTATTAAAATTCTAAATAATCTCGTAAACTTCTATAATTATCAAGTCATAAAAACTAAATAACTTGTATACTCAATTCTTAATACTTTTCCAGCTATCATAACTAATATACTAAAAGATGGGAGCATTCTACATTTCTTCCTGAATAATATATCTAACTTCTCTTGTGTACCAATCCTAACTTCCTTTAGATGCAATCCACATTGAAAAAAATGCATTATTAGTCAATTTCCTTCTTAGTATGACTTCGTAGTCATGGATATCTAATAAGATCAACTCATTAGAGGGCTTTCAAATCTAACTACTATACAACTACCTCTATGAACATTCTACACTACTGACGTAGTTTTAGTGAAAGTAGTTATTATCATACGACACTCTAAAAGCTCCAATTTCACACTAATCTATCTAATGAAATCTTTTAGCCCATACGAGTGCATAATTTTAGGACTGATCTCAACATATTCATCATTAGCAGTACCTATCACCATATCGAATGTATCCTCAGCATCCTGTTTGCAATTACCCCAACCTATGCAGATGGTCTCCTTCTACATTAGCTACACCTTGGTATTGAGCTCCTATGGTTTTAGGAGTCTCTGGACACTGTAGGTGGTCTAACTGACCTCTAACTAGATGATATTCCTCGTCTAATCCATCTATCACCAAACCATTTCAATTTATTATTCTTATCTCAATCTAACTAAATTAGGGCACTTTGATATCTTTACTTTTATCAAACAATTTTGCACCTAACTTATAAATACACTCAATTAGACTCCCTGACACTACTAGGGCCTCCCGTAGCTGCCGTGTCGCCACTGTCCATATTTGTATTGTTCACTCAAGGTAAAAAAAAAATTCCGCCGATGGTTTTGCCAATCTTAACTATTTTGAACAAGGTTGATACATAAAGAAAACATTTACTAAACCATCCCTATACTTGGCCTCCTGAGTTGATAGTATTTTAAGTGTTGGAGCCTCTAGTGTGGCTTTGGGACTCCTAAGATTTCGTCAGTGCACAATGCTATGAACTCAAAGATAAACTAATTAACACTTAAAACTATCAAAACTTTCTGTGTTACCTTGTTCACAAAACTACATAAATCCACATTATGAAATCATAACACGTATATAGACAACCCTATTTCAAAACTTGGCTTTAATACCACTTGAAAGAACCTAACCCAGGGTTCTCCTTCTGGAACCCAAGTGGAGCCTTCCTAGCCATCCCACGATAGGCCTCCAATCGATATCTGACTCGATCGAAGGTTTCCCATAAAACCAAGCCGTTCAGCTATTTAAAACCTTAATCAATAAATAGTGGTGACAATAAGTTTTCTGAAAACTTTTATGTTGCAAATAAACCAAGCACTATAATTGGTACTATATGGCGTTTAAAACTTTTATATTGCAAATAAGCCAACCACTAGAACTAGTACTATAGGTTGCCTCTCAAATTACTTTTAAAAATAAATAGTGGCGGTATTATTACTTATTGTCATGAACTTCTTATACGATACAACCCACCACAAACTTCTTTACACTATGGTACCCTTAGGTGTAAGGTCAGGAGCTAGTTTTGCATCTCTTACCCGTGATTAGTTAACCACTAGTTACGGAACTGGTTCTACATCACTTACCTATAATAGGTTGACTACTATAGACCATTATTTATGGAGCTGGTTCTACATCGCTTTCCCATAACAAGTCACGAAACTGGTTCTATATCACTTACTTGTGACTAGTTAACCATTATTTATGGAGTTGGTTCTACATTGCTTACCCGTAATAGATTAACCACCATAAATATACCGATATAATAACATATATAAAGCCTAGTGGTGTACCATAGGCAAAAGCAACTTTTATATTTATAACTCATCTGATTTTTGAAATCAAGTATGGGAGGATTCATAAGTGAATTATTTCAACGTAACTCCCAACCATATAAAATTTTACTTTCAAATTAAAACTAATTTATTGCCAGATTAATTTTATGCAAATGGTATTTATTTATAGAGACTAGCAAATTGTGAGTGTATTTTAATTGTTTTATATGATCGAGTTCTTTGTAAAAGAATTTAGGACATGTGAGTGTTCTTTAAATTGATTTTATGCAAATGGTTTTTATTTGATCTTGAAATGAATATTTATCCTGATTTTTATGCAAATGATATTTTACAAGTGAATATTGCTAGCATAAGTGTATGCTTTGACAATATATGAGTTTTAATTTGAAAGTTAAATTTTATATGATTGAGAGTTACATTGAAATAATTCACTTATGAATCCCCTCATACTTGATATAGAAAATAAGATAAGTCATAAATGTAAGAGTTGCTTTTGCATATAGTACATTGGTAGGCTTTATACATATTATTATATTGGTATATTTATAGTGGTTAACCAATCACAGGTAAGCGATGTAGAACCAGCTCTATTACTTATTATAGGTAAGTGATGTAGAACCAACTCTGTAACTATCAGTATATAGCAGTTAACCTATTACGGGTAAGCGATGTAGATCCAGCTCCGTAACTAATGGTTAACCAATCATAGGTAAGCAATGTAGAACCAACTCCGCGACTTTAGGCTTAGTGTACCATATGGTAAAGAAACTAGTGGTGGGCTATGCTAAGTAAGAAAAGCGATGAAAATGGTAATTCTGCCACTATTTGTGTTAAAAGTGATTTCGAAGATACCATATAGTACCAATTCTAATGGTTGACTTATTTTTCAGTATTAAAGTTTTCAGAAAACTTATTGCCACCAATGTTTATTGATTAAGGAAAATGGAAAATGGAAACTTTTATATGATGAGTTTAATTTTGAAAAGCATTTTGAAATAGTTTTTCAAAAAAATTAAAATTGTGTTTTACGAAATATTATGTTATTACCAGATTTGATGGTGCACAAAAATGTTTTACTATAAGCTTTATGATTGTATGGAATATTGCAGTTATGTTGTTATGAAAAGTTCAATTTTCTTGTAAACGGATTACATTCACTAAGCTCGTTTAGCTCAACCTTATTTTTATGTTTTTAAACAAATTATCCCAGGTATGTTTATAGGTGTTGTAGTAACTGGGACTCCTCAAGATTAGTTATATAGTCGAGTGTTGCCATGTTTGTGTTATTTTTACTATGTATGTGATATATTTTAAGTTATTTTGGAAATAGTTCAAAAGTGTGATCTTGTGAATATTCGTGAAATTATAAATATCTTTTTCTTAATGAACTATGAGAGCTTTGATCGTCAATGATGTTTTTAAAATGTTGAGATTTGTATGTTTGTGATTGCTTGTGATGTAGACCTGAGGTCCTATTCCAGAAGTTGAGATGGTATATGAAATATTAGAAGTGTTTTAAAATGCATTATGCAGGTCTTTTTTGAAAATTTTGGGAATGTCAAAATACAATCATTATACTGTCAAAATTTTTAGTAAAATCATTGAAAAAAAAGAAAGGGTTTTCCACTATTTTTTTACTTTTAAAGTATAAAAAAATTTAATAGATGAACGAGGGTTACTGAAAGGAAACTTTAAGATGGGTCCTTTCAGGACTGGCGGGTTTAACTAATTTTTGATCCGGTTTGTACTAGTAACTTGTATAATAAAAAATCGACCAGTTTCTTTAAAAAACCACCAGTTTTTATAAAAAACAGTTAAGTTAGCCCACCAACTTTAATAAAGTGGGACCCATTACCATTAATAATGTGAGACCCACCACGAGTAGCTTCTTTTCTCTGCCATTGCACGCACACCAACCTATTCATTCTTGACAAATGCAATCTTTTGAATTTTAATAAAATTTATTTTTCAACTCTCTCACATAATTTAACTTACAAAATATATATTTTAAATTTTATATTCTTTATCTATTTCTTTATATTTTATTTTAAAAAATGAATTAGTATTTATCCTTCAAAAATAATTTATTTATTTATTTTCACTAATAAATTATATTTGTCAAATTTTAGTTCTTTATTTATCTCATTATATTTTAATTAAAACTTTTAAATTATTATTGTTAGAATCTAATTATTATTTTATCATGAATTCATTTAATAAATTAAATTATTAATTATTATATATAAGTAATTATGCTTAAAATAATTTATGAATATGTTAAACCGTAATGTTTAAACTATAAAGAAGCATATTTAAAGGACATTAAAAAAGAAGTTAGAATAAAGTTAAAGTCATTTCTATTGATTTTCTTTAAATATACTTCAACTTTTCTGAGGCTTTAAATAAATGATAATATAGAAATACAATTATTATTGTTGTTATTATTTTAAAATTTATGATAGATTCAACCTTAGTTTAAATTTTTAGATTTATTATTAATTTATTCTAGACTCCACCTTAGTTTAAATTATTAGATTTATTATTAATTTATTATATATCAATAGGCATTATTAGTGCATTTTTATTTAAATAAGGTCTTTTATTTTATACTATATGTTTACTTATTCTTATAATTTGTACTTCTTATTTATTATATACCGGTTTTATAGCGATTTAATACAGTTGAACCTTTAATCCTTAAATTTTTTCTTTGACTGGTTCGATGTTCGGTTTGGTTTTTAAAATAGTAAGTATAGGTTAACTATATGTCCTAGAACCAATTTGGGTTGATGTCCAATAAATTTACGTAGTTTTTTAGGAACCATTTAATTGAATTTTAGGTTAGTTAAATGGGGCTTATAAGTCGACCATATGGATGTTATGTCGATAGAACATACTGTCGAGTGCAAAACACACTATTAGTCTTACGCTTAAAACCGCAAGTATACGGATCGTACTTGTAGCTGAAAGTGGATATCGATCGCACAAGGATTGTGCTTAAGCACCACTTAATGCAAGTTGTTCTTTGTTTAAGAAATCATTTCAATCAAATTTAGAAAAAAAGATAAGTAAAATAAAGACAAACTAAAAGTAACAAGGAACAATGCAATACAAACCGAATCGTAAACTAAGATTATAAAAAAATTAAGATTAAACATTAGGACTTGTCATTCCCTATTTGCTCCCCTTTGATTAATTGATTCAATTTATGTTTGAACCAAGGTTTTCTAAAATTCTAGCTACCCTCTCTCAAGGTGTAACTAAATGTTACTAGTTAAATAAATTATACTTAACTTTGGGATCTCTCGATGTGCAAAGCCTTTCCTAAGCATTTAACTAGATATGAGGCTACCTTATATGCAATATATTGATCTATTGAAATCTCTTCCTAATAAATCAATAACTTGTTATTTATAGGTCTATTAATCATCAAATTTTGTCGTATAATTAACACAGATTACCAAGCTCACTCTCTCGATTTATTGCAAAGTTTAAGCACAATAAATAATGTAAACATGTATATTATTAAATCGATAACCAAAGGTTCACAAATAGTTTAAAAAACAAACCCAAAAAATTGTTTTAGCCAATCATAATATCCATAACTTTCTCAACAATCAAATAATCGATGATAAACATGATAAAAGAGAAAGAAATTGAAATAAGACTAGATGGGGCAGCTCGTCCTCATCTTTTCCTGAAGCTAGAAAATCTGGATGACGGAGTGCTCTTTGCCCAATCGGGAATGAAACCTTAAATCTCCACCTATCTCTAAGCCCTCAGTTTATCTTTTAGCTCCGTGAAGCAAGTTCCACGAGTCTATGACGACTTTCGAGATTCTCGTCCTTATAAAGTCACGAAATTCTTAAAAAATACAAGAAACCCACGTGTTTCTTTGACTTCTAGTTCCCACTATTGTGGGAATTATACTTATGCTTCCCACAATCGTGGGTTACCTTGACAGAAACTTTCTCTATAGATTTCCCACGATTGTAGAAACATGCCCTCTTCCACAGTCGTGGGTTCTTGTTTTTCAGCAGCTCCACTTCTCTTCTCTTCTCTTGGTCCCTAGCTAAATCACAACGGTGTCCTCCCTCTATTCCTATACCAATATGATCAATTCCTACCCTAAAATAATATCAAACACAAAAGAACAACCATGAAGATCAAACTAAACAAAAACACTCAAAACAAGTCCTCAAACACAATAATATTAGCTTATCATGCAAGAAACAGATGCCCAATACTTAGAAAAACACATAGTAATGCACAACTATCAACTTCCCCACACTTAAATCTTTGCTTGTCCTCAATCAAAATCAAATACAACCAATCAATTCTATCACTTCATTTTTGTAAAGATCAAATAATGTAATCACTCAAAGTTTAGCCAACTCAAGTATCAAGCTATTACACATATCATGACTACTTTTCATTAGTGTACGTAAGAAAACTCAATTTATGACACTGTCACTCAAAGATAAGTATAAACACAAAATGAATCTTTCTCACGGTTTCACTTATTTCTCTTAAGTGTTTGATGGTTAGTGTTTCGCTCAAGCTCCCCATAGAAAACTAAACTATCATAGGCTTACTAATACACCAATTTTCCTCTACAATGATTACATGCATAAATAGATCAAAAGGACTTGTTTCAAGTTATAATGTGGTAAGGGTTAAGGTGGGTCCAAAGAGGTAAAGGGTTTAACACAAGCATGCATAAAGTAATAAGTGAACAAAGGGATACAAAACATGTTATGAGATATGCAAATGTATATACTACTACTCTACACTTATTGATGCCCCCAAAACGTTCTTCCTTTTTCTTTTCTTTTTCTCTTTTCTTTTGTTTTTTTAATTGAATAAAAAACAAACAAAATAGCAACTAGATACAATGTGATCGAAGAGTAGAAGTATAACTCAACTCATCTTGGAAAGAAAAATTTGTCGTAAAAATCCCAAACTAACACATCACTTAATACTTTACTAAGCTTTTGAATGGGTAGGCTAATGAGGTTTCAGGTTTTAAAATATTGGGTGTTTTCAAGAAACAAAAGGGTTAAGGCTTAACGGGGGTAGCAAGGGATAATAAAAGGGCATGTCATTTAAGCAAAGGGTTATCATAAAAATAAAACCTTAATCATTTCTATTAAGTATGCATCTAGTAGACTTAAACCGATTCAATGCAAGTTCTGAAGGCAATAACCTAAGGAGGCATCACGCACTCAAAGAAATAAGATGACTATAGATAAAGTCATATAGGCTCAATCCTCACGTTGACTCAAATGAAAATTCATTATGCATCTCTACACTACCTCGTCGCTCAAGTGTCACATTTTTAGTAAACTTATGCAACCAACTACATTTCATCACTCAATATGATTTACTATCTACTCAAGTAGCCTAATTCAAGTTCAAGCATGCATTCAATCTTGTTCTAATTAGCATGATAGAATCTAATGATGAAACATATTAAAAATGGTTCAAATTTGATTCCATTGCTTAACACAAAATAACATTAAATAACAACCTGATATGCCTAAAACATGCATCCTAATTAACAAAATGCAAACAGTAAATAAAACAAATTTAAATGATGCAATTGACAAGGCCCCCATACTTGGGACAACACATTGTTCTTAATGTGATAAGGCAACCATAAAATGAAATCAAAACATCAAACATATCATTAATCACGCAAACAAGTAATACAACTAATAAAGTAAATAAAACAATATAAAAAGTGAAGGGTAAGAAAGCTTATGGAGATTGAGGTGGTGAATGTGTAGCAGAAGGGACTTCAATGTTTTGCTTCTGGAAGAACTTTAGGAACTTCTTCTTGATATACCACTACTCCTTATGTACTTGTTACACTTGGTTTCCAAGCTTATTGATTTGCAACGTCATTTATTTCTGATTTATGGCCATCTAACTAAGAATTTGCTAAAACTGATCAACATGTGTTGTTGTTATTGGTTCCTCTTCGACTACTTTTTCTTAAGGATCTGGTGGTACCTGAGAAGTGGATGGTTGCGACATGGATGCATTCTTACACTTCCTATTCTTGATAACAGTATGCATCTAAAGATGTCGGAGCTTCATAAAATGAAGTTCCAAAATTTCAAAGCGTCTTAAATATGATATATCAAACACATCATAATTGGCAATACGCACAGTATCCACATCAAGATAATAAAATGAAGCCAAAGCAGTGACAATGTAATCCATACTGAAATATGAGCTTTTCTTATTAACACAACTCACAATAGACCTAAAACTTTGATATATGGTATTTATTTTAACTTTGGGATCCATATAACAAAGAAAGAAAAGTTCTTTAGCATAATACTTATTGCTTTTAGTTTTATTAAAAACAATTAAGTACATAAATTTGTGAAATAGTAAGTGTTCAGTGTACGAATTAAGGTGTTCAGTGCTTTCGTAGAATCAAACGTGTTTTCACCTATAAGGCTTTTTCAATAGTCATCCACATAAAAGTCATCATGGTCATCTAAAACTTTAGTGTCCGATAAGTCAAAAAGTGCACGAATGAATGTATAATCAAGCTTATATACACGACGACCTATTCTAAAATAGAATGTATCCATTTTAGGATTATAACGCATAGTGGTAAAAAAATTCAACGATCATCATGAGGTATATCAGTACATTACAACGAATTAAATGACCCCAACTAATATTTGCAACTAATCGTTCAATATTATGCCTTAAAACTAGAGTTTCTAACAATTAAAAATCAAAGTATCGAGGAAGCAATAATTCTCTATCTTTAAAGTCCTGAAATCACATACCTTCGTCTTTCGAAAAAATTGGGAATGAGGCATGAAAATTTGTTGTTATATCAGTTTTACCTCCGGAATTAGATCTCAATTCTTTCTAATTATCTAGTTCACGGAATTGGTTCTTCGAAGACTTGAAGGTGCAATTGGTTGATGGGTTTTTGAGTGGCAAGCTTCTTGGGAGCCATTAAAGAAGAAAAATCTGCAAAAATAGGCAAAAGAGAGGTAACCACGTTTTAGAGAGAGAAAGAAATAAAAACTTACCAAATCCTTGTATTCTTGGTTTTGTAGTGTAAAAGAAGTTATTAGTGATGGAAAATATGAAGAAAATACCAAGGTATGGGAGAAAAATAAAAGATTTTTAAAGCTATGGTTGGTGAGAGAGACGACTGCAAAGAGAGAAAGTTCAAGAACGTGAAGAAAGAAGAAGAAAAGAGGATTTTTTTTAAAACTTTCTGTTGAGGGATCCCACGATCGTGGGTTAAGGCTCTAGAAACTTTCTGGAAAGCCTTCCTACACTCTTGGAAAATGGACCAATTCCCACAATCATGGGTTAAAGCTCCATAAAGTTTCTAAAGCCTTTATCCTTTCCTTGTACAACTTAGCGTTTTCATAAGCATCAAACCTCAATTCTTCCAATTCATCAAGTTGTAACAATCTTTTCTCACCCGTAAGCTTCCAATCTATGCTCAACTTCCTAACGGCCTAACAGGCCCAATGCTCTAACTCCAAAGGTAAATGGCACACCTGACCATACATAAAACTATATGGAGTAGTTCCTATGGGTGTTTTGAATGCTGTTCTGTAAGCCTATAAGGTGTCATCTATCTTCAATACCCAATCCTTTCTTAAGGTGCTCACTACCTTCTCCAAAATCTTCTTCAGCTCTCTGTTGACCACCTCCACTTGAACACTGGTTTGAGGGTGGTAAGGAGTCACCACTCTATGATGAACATTATATCTTTTCATAAGAGCCTCAAATAGTTTATTGCAAAAATGGCTCCCTCAATCACTTATAATTGCTCTAGGCACTCTAAAACTGGTAAAGATCTTCTTAACAAACTTTTGAACCATCTTGTTGTCATTGGTTGGAGTAGCTATAGCCTTAACCCACCTGGAAACATAATCAACTCTAACTAATAAGTAAGTGTTACCTAAGGAGGATGAGAATGGTCCCATGAAGTCCAAACCTCACATATCGAATATCTCCACCTTCATGATATTTGAAAGTGCCATCTCATCCTTCTTCGATACGTTTCCCATTCTTTGACACCTATCACACTTCAATACAAAATCTTGAGCATCCCTGAACAAGGTCGGTCAATAGAATCCACACTTTAAGATCCAAGTTGCAGTCTTGTTAGCTTCATAATGCCCTACATAGGCGAACTATGACATTGCATCAAATTTTTAGGCATTTCATCTTCAAGAATACACTTGCGAATCACACTGTTAGCATATATATTATACAATACAAGTTCATCCCAAATATAATGAGAACATTGAAATACAAACTGCTTCTTTTGTTGATAAGAAAGATCAGAAGAAAGAATACCACTTGAGAGGTAGTTTCCAATATCTGCAAACCAAGGCCAAAAAAGATTGTCTACCATCATTAAAGCCTCATCCGAAAAGCTCTCCTCAATTTCCTCCCTTCTTATCTTTAATCTCAATGTCGAATTCTTGGAGCAGAAGCACCTAATGGATAAGCCTAGCTTTAGCATCCTTTTTGACAAAAAGATATCACAATGTTATATGATCTGTAAAAACAATAACATGTGAGCCTAAAAGATAAGAACAAAATTTCTCACATGCAAATACCACAGCAAGTAACTCCTTTTCTGTAGTTGTGTGATTCATTTGTGCTCCTATCAAAGTCTTACTTGTGTAGTAGATGGCATGCAAACTCTTTTCCTTCTACTGACCAAGGATACAACCATTGACATATCGTATACATCACACAGAATCTCGAAAGGAAGAGACCAATTTGATGACTTTAGAATAGGTTCTATAGAAGTAACTTATTCAACCGATTAAAAGCATCCAAAAAAGTATCATCGAAAACAAAAGGCGCATCTTTAACTAATAAATGAGTTAAGGGTCTAGCGATAAGAGAAAAAATCCTTGATGAACCCTTTATAGAACCTTACATGACCAAAGAAGGCTCAGATGCCCTTGATGTTGTGGGAGGTGGTCGCTTTTCAATTACTTCAATCTTAGCTCGATCCACTTCAATCCTTTTGTATGAGATCTTGTGGCCTAATACAATTTCCTCTTAGACCATGAAGTGACACTTTTCCCAATTCAAGACTAGATAAGACTCCTCACATCTTTGAAGTACTATGTCTAAATTCAACAAGCAATGATCAAAAGAATTTTCAAAGACAGAGAGATCATCCATAAATACCTCCATGAAGTTCTCATTCATGTTCGTGAATATAACCATCATGCATCTTTGGAATGTGGCAAGTGCATTACATAAACTAAATGACATCCTCTGATAGGCAAAAGTCCCATAAGATCAAGTGAAAGTAGTCTTCTTCTGATCCTATGGGTCTATAACTACCTGATTGTACTATAAGTACCCATCAAGAAATATATCAAATGCATGGATAACTACCCTCTCAATCATTTGGTCCACAACAGGTAAAGGGAAGTGATCTTTTTTAGTGGCCAAATTGAGCTTCCTGTAATTAATACATACTCTCTAACCTATAATAGTCCTAGTCGAAATCTTTTCACCTTTTTCATTTTCCATCATTGTCATGCCTCCTTTCTTAGGCACACACTATACTGGACTCTCCCACTCACTATCTGAAATGGGATAAATAATCCTTGCATCTAATAGCTTTACTACCTCCTTCTTCACAACCTCTTGCATGTTTTGATTTAACCTTCTTTGTCCCTTTCTCACCATTTGACACCCTTCTTCTAGGTTAATCTTATACATCACCACATTAGGGCTAATCCCCTTAATCTTAGAAATTTGCCATCCCATAGCTCTCTCATCTTTTTCCTAATGATCTCCACCACTTTATTTTCTTACTCAAAATCTAATTAGTTCGAGATAAGGATGGGTAGGGAATGGTTTTTACCTAAAAAGGTGTATCTCAAATGGGAAGGTAAGGGTTTAAGTTCTAAAGTGGGGGGCTTAATGAAAGAAGGTGGTATAGGTGTATTTGTTCTCTCCAACCTCTCTAACTTGACTTCTGCACCTAAATCCTCTTCTCTCACACTCTTATCCTTGCGCACTTCAGTAACTTCATTAATTTCCTCTTCAACCTCCTTCACACATTCATCCATAACATCAATTTTCATACATACGTTACCATCCATTGGTTTCTTCAAAGATATAAACATATTAAACTCAACCTACTCATCACCAATCCTCAAAAAAAGCTTTCCCTCATGTATATCAACTAATGCCCTACTAGTATTCATAAAGGGCCTACCCAAAATTGATGGACAATTTTTATCAGCTTTAAAATCTAGTACCACAAAATCAACAGGAATGATAAACTTATCTACTTTTATCAACACATCTTCTATAACTCCATATGGTCTCTTGATATATTGATCTGTGAGTTGAATCAACATGGATGTTGGCTTAACCTCTCCTAGTCCCAATTTCCTGAAAACAGATAAAGGCATTAAGTTAATGCTTGCACTAAAATCACATAAGCATTTAGAAAATTCAAAGTTACCAACAACACATGGAATTATAAAACTCCCTGGATCTTATATTTTTTAAGGCATCATGCTTGAGATAATCGAACAACAGTTCTCTATCAAAGTGAGTGTCTAATTGTCCTCCCATGTAAATTTTTGTGTTAGTATGTCCTTTAAAAACTTTGTATACTTGGGCATGCACTCCAAAGCTTCCACCAATGACAAGTTGATTTGAAGTCTCTTCAGATTCTCCAAAAACTTAGAAAACTGAGTGTCTTCCTGAGGTTGTCTTACCCTTTGTGGATATGGCGGTTTGGGCTTGTATGGTGGTGGTGGTGGTGGTGGCATATAAGGTCTCTCTTCTTCTTTCTGTTCTCGAATCTCCTTGCCTTTTCCTTTTTCTTGGCAATCCTTTTTCACACTTGATTCCTCCATCTACTTGCCACTTCGAAGTGTGATAGCCTTTAGTTATTCCCTTGGGTTAGCCTCGATATTGCTTGGTAAGCTACCTACACTTCTAAAAGATATAACATTAGTAATTTGCCCTACCGGCACCTCCAATTTGTGGGTAGATAAGGTATGGCTCTTCACTAGATGATCAAACTTTGCCTCCATCCGTTTTTGATTTTCCTCCTGGATCGAAAACATCCTTTTTTGGTTCTCTTTTTGATTTTCCATTTTGAACGCCAAAACATCCATCAACTTGTCCATTTTGTTCTCCAAAGATCCAAGTCGGTCTTACTGAAATCTCAGAGGTCTTTGTGGTCTTTCTTGGCCACCTACATTGTTAGTACTCCAATAAAAATTTAGGTGGTTTTTTCACCTCATATTATAAGTATTTGAGTACAAATTGTTACCTCACTGTGGATTGCCCAAGTAATTTACCTACTCAGTGCTACTGGTTCCTAACAAAAAGCATTCTTCTGTGCAATGTTTGTCATGCCCGTATAACTCACACTATGATTGCATAGCTTTGGTTGTAGATGAGGATGCTCCTTACATGTTGCTCAACTACTTAGTGAGGGCTATGATCTATGCCTGCAAAGCGGTAACAAAGTCAATTGAGATCATATCTTTTTGCTCCTTCTGCCTATGCCTACTCCTCTCACTTGACCACATACAACTGTTGCTCGCCAACTCTTCCAAAAGATCATAAGCTGCATCGATAGTTTTCCTTACCAAAGATCCTCGCGTGACTGTATCTATGGTCCCTCTTGTGCTCTAATTTACACCATTATAGAATGTTTGCATGAGGGACTCCCTTGGAAGGTTGTAGTAGGGATAGCTTCTCTGTTGTTCTTTAAACCTCTCCCAAACTTCATATAAAGACTCCACATTGCTTTGTTGAAAATTTGTGATTTCCTTAATGATCTTTGTTGTCTTGGTCAATGGGAAGTATTTAGAGAGAAATGCATGGGCTACTTGTTCCCAAGTAGTAATCTGCCCTGAGCTGAGTGAATTGTACCACGCCTTAGCCCAATATTTTAGAGTGAAAGAAAATAGTCACAACCTCACAACATTGTTACACATCCCATTAAACTGAAAAGTGTCGCATATCTCTAAAATGTTGGTGAGAGGGGCGTTGGGATCTTCACTAGACAACCTATAGAACTGCACACTACTCTAAAGAATGTTGAGGAGTGCCGGATTGATCTCGAAATTGTTAGCTTGAATCACCATCCTCGCAACTCCTTAAGGACTAAATCTTAGCCTCATAAAGTCCATCAATGTCCTTTCATCCCCTATTTATTCTCCTTCTTCTCCTTTATTTCTTTGTATAATGTCTTGGTGCTTCGCTCTTCTTAACTCTCATTTGTCCCTTGTGATACCTAATAACTCTTCGTCGTAAAATTCAGTAGTCCTTAGCGCATTCCTTGTGTTCATGCACTCGTAAAGAAACAAGGAAAAGTATCAAAAACTCTTAAATCAAAGTAACCCAAAATAAACAAGATGCTAAACAAACAATCTCTGACAACGACACTGAAAACTTATGGAATGCAAAACATACTACTAATCTTACGCTCAAAATCGTAAGCATATGGATCGTACTTATAGTTGAAAGCAGATATCGGCCCCAAGAGAATTGTGCTTATGCATCACTTAATTCAGTTTGTTCTTTGTTTAAAAAATCGTTTCAATCAAATTTAAAAAACATAAGTAAAATAAAGACAAATTAAAAGTAAAAAGGAACAACGCAACCTAAACCAAAATCGTAAACTAAGACTAGGAGAAAATCAAGATTAAACATTAGGACTTATCATTATCCCTATTTTCTCCCCTCTGATTAATTGATTCAATATATGCTTAACCCAAGATTTCCTAAAATTCTAGCTACCCTCTCTCAAGATGTAACTAAATGTCACTAGTTAAATAAATTATAATTAACTATGGGATCTCTCGATGTGCAAAGCCTTTCCTAAGCATTTAACTAGATATGAAGCTACCCTATAGGCGGTGTGTTGATCTATTCAAATCTCTTCCTAATAAATCAATAACTTGTTATTTATAGGTCTATTAATGGTCAACTCTTGTTGTACAATTAACACATATTACCAAGCTCACTCTCTTGATTTATTGCAAGGTTTAAGAACAATAAATAACACAAACATTTATATCATTATATTGATAACCAAAGGTTTATAAATATTTCAAACAATAAACCCTAAAAATTGTTTTATCCAATCATAATATCCATAACATCCCCAACAATCAAATAATCCACAATAAACATGATAGAAGAGAAAGAAATTGAAATAAGAATGGACGAGATAGCTCCTCCTCTCTTTTGCCCGAATCTGGAAAATTTGGATGAAGGGGTGCTCTTTGCCCAATCGGGAGTGAAACCTTGAATCTTCACCTATCTTTAGGCTCTCAATCTGTCTTTTAGCTCCAAGAAGTAAGTTCCACGACTCTATGACAGCTCTTCGGATTCTCCTCCTTATAAACTCACGAAAACCTAAAATAATACAAGAAACCACGTGTCTTTTCGACTTCTAGTTCCCACGATTGTGGGAATTATACTTGTGCTTCCCAAGATCGTGGGTCATCTTGACAAAAACTTTCTCCATAGATTTCCCACAATTGTGGAAAATATGCCCTTTTCCACAATTATGGGTTCTTGTTTTTCGGCAGCTCCAATTCTTTTCTCTTTTCTTAATCCCTAGCTCAATCAAAAAGGTGTCCACCATCCATTCCTACACCAAAATGTTCAATTCCCACCCTAAACCAATATCAAACACAAAAGAACAACCATGAATATCAAACTAAACAAAAACATATAAAACAAGTCCTAAAACACAATAATACTAACCTATCATGCAAGAAACAAATGCCTAATACTTAGAAAAACACATACTGTTGCATAACTATCACATACTATCTAATCAACTAGAGAAATGTTATCATTATAATGACTAATTGTTGGATGTAATAACAACTAAAGGGGTATTGAATATAAATATTATTATTTCGTTATTAAAGAAGTTTTTTAAAGTCATAAATGCTTCTTGCAAGAAATCTATAATCTATAATATGTTATTGCTAGCACTAAGTGTATATGATACACATTCAATTGAGTCCTAGTGTCTAGGTTAAGCAATATAAAGAATTGAATTGTAATTAGTTGTTCTTGATATCAATCGACAGAAGCTTTGTGATGTAATTTGATAATTCTTCACTCAAACCAAAGTAAGAAAATTATAGCTTACACTTTACTTATGCTAAAGGAATATGTTATGATGATTACTCTTCACTTAAAAGGAAGACAATTGTACAAAAGGTTACTCTT
This sequence comes from Erythroxylum reticulatum, assembly GCA_025504915.1. Classification (NCBI taxonomy): domain Eukaryota; kingdom Viridiplantae; phylum Streptophyta; class Magnoliopsida; order Malpighiales; family Erythroxylaceae; genus Erythroxylum; species Erythroxylum reticulatum. Next base: position 37,428,426 of record JANSVA010000005.1, on the reverse strand, counting down.
CACTTATTTGAAGAAGATGTTAATAAATTTTTAATAAAAGTTGAAAGAGTGTATGTAAGTTTAAGTATTTAGTTATGCTAAAGTAATATATAATGAGGATTACTCCTCACTTAGACGACTACAATTATATAAAAGGTTACTCTTCACCTATTTGAAAAAGATGTAACAAATTGTAGTAAGATTTTGAAGAGTGGATATAATTAGCAAAATCACTGTAAGTTAACATTGTAATTTCTTCCTTATTTTCTTCTCTACTTTCAAAATTATTAGTTATGCCTGTAAATACTTACTTGATTAGGTTATTTAATTATTTCAAAATATATACACTTAAACTCTCATTCATAACAATCAATTTATTTAAAGAGTTCGAAATTAGCACACACCTCATTTACCCTTTTCTTAAGTTTCACTAAGAACCAAAAAGAAATTATTTTTTGAAAATTGGTTTTTATAATTTTTAAGATTAAAAAATTTATTTTTGTAATCGCCACAAAATGAGAACTTAATGTCCCAATCAAACTAATTTTTTACTGTACTTTTTTACAATCACAATTAAAAACATCTTAAAAAATATATATGAAGGTGCATTTTTAACATTACACACACACACACACACACATATGTACATAATTTAATTTAAATTAGATCACTTTAAAAATTATGACATTTACTGATACAAATCTTTTAAATCAATTAATTATAAGAAAGAATGGGAGTAAAGAAAAACTTCGAAAGAAAATTGAAAAAAAAAGGTTTCAAAAAGAAAAGGACAATTTTCACCTAAGTTTTTAAAAATCCATTAACAAGAAGACAAATTTAAGAAAAATGATATCAAATTTTAAGATTTTGTATCCATCTATGTTGTTATTAACTAGAGAATTAATTTTTTTTACTTTAACTCAACAAATTTTATATGATTTATACATAATGAATTGAGTTGTATAATTATCTTTTGACAAATATCAATTTTTTTGGAAGATCTATTGAACATCATTCATCAAAGATTTGAAAGTCAGGAACTTGATGCAAAGAATACAGGCTTGATTTTAGAGGTCAACAACTTCATTACCATTTCAAACAGGAAAAAGAAGTTGTTTAGGTGCTTCATTGGCATTATTTGTTCCGACAACTTTTTTTGCTTTAATGCTTTATATGGAATACAGGATTTAGAGTGAGTAATGGTACTATGCACTTGGAACATGACATGGTCTAACCCTTCCTAGAGCTTATCCCCTGATTTAAGTCCTAGAGATTAAATTATGCTATTCGCGAGGAAATGCTACGCTAAGGGTTTGAGATGCAGTTACACTATGGGTATCCAAGGTATTGCTTGGGCCTTTGGTGGTATGATCTTTGCTCTCGTATGATCTTTACTCTTGTCTACTGCACTGCTAGTATCTCTAGTTTGTGTTCAAAAATCCCTCCTTTTTTTAATTTCTGATGTATGTTTTAGCTTCGTAAGTTCCTTCTTTTTATATATGTTTTATAGTCTCTTCTTCCTTTCAAAGATGTCCACAGTCCACAGCCACTCCCTATATCTGCATTATCTTTCAAGATCTTCTATGACTAAATTACTTACTTAAGATATATCTGTTGGGTCCTTATGCTCTAATTAAAGCATGTAACACTTTGTTTCTTAACCCCTTTTTTTCCTCTTATGTAACTTTTAGATCTTCATTGGTGTAATTTCATTTTCTTGATGAACCATGCATTTTTCAATCTTCTCCTCCACTAATTCCATTTGGGTTTTGATTCTAAACTGTGAAAGCTTTGTTTGATATTGGGTTTCTGTGATTTGTTTGTTGACTATTGTATTAGTATGATTTCTTTCATCTTGAGTAAGAAGTGTCTAAAAGCCCATGTTTGTATTACTTCCATATGTTTTGATTTTACCTGTCGATCCCTTCTTCCTAAAACTTGATGCATTCCGTAGCTTTCTTTCGATTCTTAGTTGGTTCGTGGATATATTACCAATTTTTCTCTTATGGTGTGTGATTCTTTTCTCATATCTACTTCTTATATGAACTTATGAGATCTTATTAGTGCTCTGTGTTTCTTTACTCTTAATATAGCCCCTTATTTCCTACTTCAGATCAATTTGTTCCATACAATTATTATGTTGAAAGGTCTTAACTCTTACTTAGATGAAGCTCAAACTTCTTCATGTTTTTATGATTATGCTTGTCCGTTATTTAATTGGAAATCCTTCTAATTATTAGTATTACTATTATAGATATTTTTATTACTATTATTTGTATTTCTATCAGTATTATTATTTATTTATTGTTTTTGCATATTGACTATTACTTATTTCATAGTTTATGTACTAACTTTACATATATATATATGTATACTTATATATATATATATGTATATATATATATATGCATATATATATTACTCTTTGACCTGCATCCCTCTTTTATTGTCACATTTGCATATAGGTCTACCGGAAACAGCCTCTCTACTATGTAAGGGTAAGGCTGCATACTATCAGATCTCCCTAGACCCTGCTTTATTGCGGGACTTCATACTGGATGTGATGATGATGATGATGATGATGATGATGATGCGAATTTTTTTCCTTTACCAATTAAGATAAACTTTTTTCTTATTTTTAACAAGGATAAGGGTCTATTAAGTGGTTTTTGTTGGTTTATTCCCTATAGCTAATTGGTTGGTTTATTTTAGTGACAAAATTATTTAAAAGTATCCTTTATCTTATACATATTTAGATATATACGATAAAATCCATGAGATTAGTATATATAGTAAATGAAATTATAATGAGAACATAATTGTTAGATTCATATTGCATTTATTTATTATCCCTAAATTGTTCGTGGTCATTGCTTTATTAAGAATGGACATTAATATAGTGCAAAAAGACTAACATATATTGTGTTTCTTCCTTATAAAGGTAGTTTTAACCTGAATATATTTAATATTATAACTATAGGTCCTACTTAACTAAATTTGTGTGATTTACACGAGCAAAGTCATGATCTCATAAAATTAGAGGTAGGTTATGAATAACTTATAAGTTATGTTTTGCTAAGAGTTGTCAATTAACAGATCTAGGAGTCATATAAGATTTGATTGATAAAGTTGTTATCTACCTAATTTAAGTTGTGTTGGTTTGTTGAGCAACTTAAAATCAACTAAATTTGAATGGGTTCCTAGCCCACTAGAGAGATTAAAGTAACCTTTTTGAAGAGTAGTGAGAGCTATTATTTCGAATAAAATAATAGAAGTAATCAAATATATGATTAAAGTCCTAATCTTATTTGGTAGTCATACTATATAACCAATTATTTGCTTTTCTTACATTTATTATTTTCTAATTAGAATTTACCTTATTAGTATAGTTGATACTAAATTGCTAGTGAATCAAATATCTTTGGAAAAGGACATGTTTAAGAATAGTTATCAAGGTCAACTAGAAAAGGTGTAAGTCTATTATGCAAGTTTGATATTAATCCCTGTTAAGAATTTTTGACAAAGTTTTAGAATGTCATATAGATGATGAATTGTGATGAAATATTGAGTTGACTAATATCTTATAAACTTTAATGACAATATGTAAGATGTATGTCAATAAAATGATAGCATGATGCAAGAGGTTGTATGAAGTAGAGTTGAACGGTAAAATGCCTTAGTAAAATTATTTCACTCAATTTAGCCTTCTAAAAGTATAAACATAGACTAAAATTGAAGGCATTTGCTATAGAATGATAATAGTTATCATTAGAAGAAAAATCATTACACAACTTTCCTTGCTTATACTTGATATGATAGAGATCACATATATTTCTAATTCATACATTTGAGTATTTAATAGTGAATTGGGATTTAACATTACTGTAATGTTTAAGGTATATAAAAAATAAATTATTGAATAAAAGTAGTTGATATAAGTTTATACAAATAATTTGTATGTGTTGGATAGAAAGAGACTTATACTTAATATAAGTGGCAAGAATATAAAGTTGGATAAGTGAGACTTTTCTTTTATGCCATATTAATTAAATCAACATAATGAGAATCTAAAAGTTACATACAAGGATACATGTATCTTTTTTTATTATGAATTGTATGAAACTTATGAGACTTGTTGGGTTGAAGAAACAATCAATAAGAAAGGATGATAATGACATTAAATTGTTAAATCTTATACATATGATATGTTTAATGAAATAACAATTCATTAAAAAATGACACATGTACTTCATTAGATTACTAATAAATTTGTCATATAGTCATATGTATTAAATGAAATATTGAAATAAAAATTTAATCTCAAAATGTTTAGATCTAAATTAAAATTAATTGTTGAAAATGCTTAAGCATTTCGATGAGATTTAAATTTTTTGGTTATCTATGTGGAAGAGATTTTCCACTATATACCTCTACAACTACATCCCATGATAATATAGAATTATTTATATAGGAATATACGATAAGAGATATTGAGAATGATGAAGCATTTTGATAAGATTGATTTAATGAGATTTATTTTTTGGTTATATATGTGGAAGGAGATTCTACAGTAAACACCTCTACAATTATATTCCATAATAATAAAGAATTATGTAAAGAAGAATATACAATATAAGATATTGTATGATATAATATTTATTTCTTTTATAATTATGTCTAATGCTACAACTTACCTTTAGTGGTTCCAATTAAGTCAATTAGTAAGATTTCATATTATATATGACATGGTAAGACCTAAAAAGAGTCAAAGCTAATGATTTTGGGATGTGATGGTTAATTGAAACATATACTATCAATAGGTTTAGAACTAAATCTGATAGTAAAAGATTATAAGATGTTCAAAAGGTTAAATATAATATTAAATACCTCATTGAACAAAATGTTTATTTTAATGTATACTTATAAGAGAATGGTTCTCAAAATAAGTAGTAGGAGTAAGATGAGTTTTGAAAAATTCAAATCTCATAATAATACGTCCAATTGGAACTATTTCCTCTGTTGAACATTTTTGAAAATTTCAAATCTCATAATAATACATCCAGTTGGAACTAGTGCCTTTGTTGATACATTTGATGTATAGTCAAAAGATTATGAGCACTTTTATGTTGAATTTGTTATGGAAATAATTTAAGAAATTTTGTGGGAGCATAGATTTCCACTTCAATGGGAATATGTAAAGACATATTTCTTATTGAGAACAACAATTCTATTTTCAATTATAGAAAATATAATTATCCAATAACAACTATTTTGGGATATAAAAATAATAACTTAATTATGATATTAAATCTATACAGACAGGTACAGAAGTTATTTACCCATTCCATGTCTAAGTACATAGATAATATGATTAGTATTTGAGATATCTGATATTTGTGAAGTATTAAAGATATCTATTATTATATGTATGAGTTGATATTTGAATTCAAGATTTTATGGATATTAACTTTAAAACTAAATCCTATTTAAGATATATTTTACTTAGAAAAATATTATTTTGAGATTGGAAATATCCCAATGTAATATTATTTGCTAATCAAGCTAAAATACATTCTTTATTTACTAGAAATGATCATTTGGATTAGCAGTTTTTAATGAACTTAGTATAGTTCCTTGCATTGGTCAAACAATAATATAATGTGGAACATTATAGTCATTGTGCGTGAAAAAGGAACTAAGGTCTCATCAAAGATCTAAGTATATAATAGGCAGTTGATCTTAATTATGATGATAATTAAGATGAAAGTTATATTATTTCAACAAGTGCTCATTATAAAGAACCTTATAGAATTCTATCATTAAACTATTATCTTAGCAGTAGTATAATTGTCATATAGTGACATGGTATAAGATACTTAAATGATTGGCTTAGTGCAAGTAAGATATTATTAAGTTATGCCCTACAACCAATTAGTTGATTGTAGTTTAGTAATAAAATAATTTAAAGATATTTTTATCTTATAGATATTTAAAAGTATATAATAAAGTCCACGAGATAAATATACATTACAAATAAATTATGTTGAAATTATAATTATAAGATTCATATTGTAATTATATATTATTCCTAAATTTTTCCTAATCATTGTTATATTAAGACTAGAGATTAATAGAATATAAAAGACTAACACATATTATGTTTCTTCCTTATGAAAGAAGTAGTCATTCTCATAATCTAAAGTATGGACTTATTTAAACAAACGTATGGATGCATGTTAAAGAACAAGTTCATTAAACCGACCCCCTATGTGAAATCTATTTGGAACATTGCTTGTATATCTATGAAAATTCTCATTGTGACTATTGTATAAGGGATCCTTTTACATAAGATCACCAAAGTATGTTATATAGTGGTTACTACTACTTATGACATATTCTAGCTAAGGCTACCTTAGTTTATAATCATTTAATATAGTATGAACTATATGGAGGTAAGTAAGTGGTCAATATAGGATTTATCATCCTAAAGTAGATAGGAAGAATGCTTTATTATTCTTAATCAGTATTGATTCGGGAAATTCTTAGTTAAGTTAGAATGACATTTTGAAAATAATTTTCAAAATTCATTAATTAAATCAACTACTAAAGGTAGAGAACTGATATGATTTAACTTAAATAGAGTAAACATTAATTCCATGCTTTATGTCTAATCAAAATATTATATGATGAAGGGATTATATTATACAGAAAAATCATGCGTGAAAAGGATAGTCAACACCACTTTATCATTCCTAAATATTTAGGTAATCATGATGAATTGCTAGACGTCAATCTTGATCTATGGATATAAATTGTTTAATTAAAGAATTAAAGATAAATTAAAAAAAGTTTAATTTATTTAATCAAATTAAATAATTTTAATTTATCTAAAATTAAATATGATTTAGGGTTATAATTTGTGTCCATTGTCATCATATTTGAGAACCTAATAGATCACACGTAAAGAACATAATGAAGAGATAAAAGATGTTTTAATCAAGTTGGACTTTGACTCTAAAGTTTAAGAAACTTTATGATTAAATATAAGATATCTAATAAATAAGAACCAATATGAGATAGTGAATCTTATTTGATTCCACTTGCTATTTAATTATAATTAATTATAACTCTGATTAAAGTTTAATTGAAATTAGAATTTTATTTTAATTAAATTACTAAAAGGTCTAAGTCATGTTATAAATAAGCTTAGGCTCCAAATGAGCTAACACTCTTTGCCTAACTTTCTCTACAACAGTTATAAAGTTCTCTCAACTCATTATCTAGATATCATTAAATTATGAACACTTGTGCAACTATAGTAGTTGAGATGAGTCAGTTAGAAACGATTAGAGAGAAATGAGAAGAACATGATCAAACTTCACAATAAAATATAAATTAAGATTCGTACTTCAATACATTTTATGTGTTAATCATGTTATAAATTTAAAAAGATCTTGACTTTTGAAAATTATATGAAATAATTTTATAATTATTCCATTAAAAGTAGGATAGAATTTCACCCCAAAATTTCAATTATTTTCTATCTTGAAGCGTGGTTGTAATGTTAATCAAATTTCTGTTCATGGTCGTGATTACAACTTTTTTTAACACCTCAGTTGTCCATAACCAATAACCAGCTATTACAAGATTGAGGCCATTCATTTGATTTCGTACATGGTTCAACTACATCACCACAAATGAACGAATAAGCATAAACTAAAAATTTCATCGATGAACTACCTGAGGACCTATACTCGTGGCAAAACTTTTCTCGATGAATATAATGTAGTAGTTTTCATAGTCAAGAACAAGTAAACACAACCAACTTTAAAATGAAAAGAAAATAATCCGATTTAGTAATTGACTAATTGGACCAAGCTAATGTTAGAAGTTAGTTAGCGAAGAGCAAGCGCACTACATTCTCTATGACTCAAGGGCTTCGCCAGGGCATTCCAATCTCCCCTTATTTATTTGTTCTTTGTATGAAAGGTTTGACTATGCTTATTCAGAGGGCACTAATGAGTAAAAACTGAATGCCGGTTAAGGCATCTAAAGGTAGGCTAGGTATTAGTCATTTACTTTTTTTTATGATTTGTTGATTTTTTGTAAGGCTTTAGCTAAGTAGGCTAAAGTGGTTTGTGAGGTATTGGATGTGTTCTGTATGGCGAGTGAGCAGAGGGCTAATCTTTCTAAGTCAAGAATTTATTTTTCAAATTCTATTTCTCGTGTTAGGAAGTCCCGATTACAACAGTTGCTGGGAGTAGCAGTTACTTCAGACTTGGGCAGGTATTTGAGTATTCTGTTGTTGCATGGTCGTACTTCAATTGCTCATTATAAGCATATTGTGAGTTCGGTGGAGACTAAGCTAGCTAATTGGTTTTCTAACTTTCTAAGTCCCACTGGGAAGGAAGTGCTTATTAAGTCTTCTACTTCTTCACTACTAATTTACACGATGCAAATGGTTTGGTTACCTTTCTCTATTTTTGGTAATTTAGATCGTTTGGCTTGTGATTTTTATTGGGGTTCCACGTAGGATAGGCGTAAGCTGCATTTGGTTGGTTGGAATTGGCTTATTCGGCCAAAGAGTTATGGTGGTCTTACTTTAAAAAGTTCTAGATTGATAAATGTTGCTTTGTTGGATAAGTTAGGATGGAAGTTAGTTTTGAATGATTCTGCTTTGTGGGTGAAGGTGTTACGTCGGAAATATTATAATGGTGGGTCTATTCCCTTTTTTGTTAAGCGTTCGACTTCCAGTTTATAGAATGGGGTAGTTAAAATTTTTAATTTTTTGTTTCCTCTTTCGGTTTGGAGGGTTGGGGATAGTTCTTAGATTGGTCTCTAGTTTGATAATTGGTGCTTAGGTGGTCTTTTAGTGGATCACATGGATGGTTTGATAGTAGGGGAAGAACATTTTCGGGTAGCACATATAATTAATGATGGTTCTTGGGATTTTTGGGACTTATGTTCTACAATTCTGGATCATCTCAGGGAGGTTATTCAGGCAATTCCTTTGCCTTTATTTACTTTGGTGCAGGATACTATGTCTTGAAGTTTTTCTTCGAATGGTGCATACTCAATTCGAGCAGCTTATAAAGCAATTCTTTCGGAAGAGGTGTCTAATGTTTCTGTTTCGTTTATTTTTTCTTGGTTGTGGAAGGTAGCTGGTCCATCAAAATTGAAAATTTTCTTGTGGTTACTTGAGCACTCATGTCTTCCAACGAATTCTTTGTGATTCTCACAGAGTTTGGCTACCTCTAATTTGTATGGAGTGTGCTCTTTATATACTGAGTCTGCTTTGCATTTGTTGCGTGATTGTAATCATACAGTTGCATGGTAGCAGCAGTGGAATGTTCCTGATGATTTTTTTATTGCGGCGAATTTGGTTGATTGACTAGCTTTGAATCTGCATGCTCGTGCTATGGATCCTTTTAGTTTTAACTGGGCACATTGATTTATGACAGGTATTTGGTAGTTGTGGAAGGCTAGGAACTTATAAGTCTTTCAAAAGAAGTTTTTTTCCTTAGCAAATTTGAATGGTTGTGTCTTTAAAGTTGCAATGGGTATGTCCTTGACTTTTTATTCAAAATCGAAGTTTCAAACTGTGAGGCGTTGGATTGTGACGATAGTTCTATTGTTAATCCTGGGTTGACTAGTGGTGGAGGGTTGTTACGTGATTGATTTGGTCGTTAGCTCGAGGGTATTCGTTTCGAATTGGTATTTCAATTATATTGGTGAGGAAGTTATGGTCCATTCGAGATGGTTTGATTTTTGTGTGGGATCACTATTTTCGGTAGGTCGTGGTAGAATCTGATAGCATGGAGACGGTAAGAATGGTGACTTATGGTGTTATCTCTTTACATCCCCTGTCTATTTTGGTTGTGGATATTCGAGCTTTACTTGCTAAGAATTGGATTTGTTTTATTAGGTATGTGCTTCGTGAAGGTAATTTTACAGTGGGTTATCTGGCTAAATTAGGTCATAGAATTTCTTTAACTTTTTAGGTTTAGGACGATATTCCTGAAGCTCTCTCCTTGATTATATGGGTTGATGCCTGTAGTATTTCTTTTATGAGATAGTTTTAGTTTTTTCTTATTTGTAACAAAAAAAGGAGTACGACAAGATTTAGTGTGAACTTGACTAAATATTTATACATATTGTGCGGACTATACCTGTGTTAGGAGAAACATCCAAGCGCCGGCTTCTTCTAACGGGCCACATGCTTTAAACCCATTAGCTTGCGCACGCTTTCTAATTAGCTACACTCACAATGGACCGAGTTAGTCCCTTGGCCCAGCATTTCTTCACATCAAAATTTAGCCTGGTCTATTTAATCTTATTGAAACTCCTGGTCTATTTAATCTTATTGAAACTGTCTCCTAAAAGAAGTAATAACACAATACATATCCGAGCTCATAATAGAATAGAAGCAACCATGGTGATTGATAAAGATGAGTTTTGGGGATGGGCAAGGCTTGACGTTGGTGATGAAATTACGAGAAATTTTAAAATATCAAATTGATTGGAAGAGGAGAGCTATTTTTAGAAGCAATTGATACTTAGATTTCCTATCTTTAGTTTAGTAGTTAATTTGTAGGTAAACTGGTAATTATCTTTGGAGGCTAACAGTGACATAAACTAATACTTCCTTTATACCTTGGACCAAAAAAGGTGGAATCACCCATCCTAAGTGCCCCTACATCTGGGCCGACAGAATAGTAAGGGAGTAAATCACAGCCTGATCTCAGCCAGCTTCTCAATAAGGGAGCCTTTACATCCGTTGCCGGGATTCGAACCTAGGAGACCTTAGACCATACCTAATATCGCCAGATGGGGTCCAACAATGTGCACGGTCGTGATCTCCTGTCAACCATCCATTTCTGCTATATATTTTGTGTTTGTATGCATGCCAATATTAATGATGACTCGGATGGATATATTTGAAATTGGCGGACCCCAATGCCACGCTGTTAATTACACAGTTTGAGTATTCTCAGCCCACGTTTCTGTTGCTTTCTTGTTCCTTGTTTTGAATTCTTCCTCCAATTTCTCTCACAATCAATCCTGCTTGTGTCTGAGACCCCATCTTATCTTTTCAATATCTTCTCCGTTCTTTTAGTTGCCTATTTGATTCCTAGTACACCCTAGTTCCCTTTCTTTTCTTCGCTTTCCTTTTCGTCTCAATGTTTGATTTCATACTTCCTTTCTGTCTGGATCTGATCATCTTGGTTCGTTTCGAATTCGTGGAGGAGGCTGTTACCCAGATCTAAAAGGATCGTCTTTTCTTCTTTTCTTAAATTAATCCCTATCTGTTTCATTATTGAGTGGTGCCAAATTTGTTGCTTAATAAAGACTTCCTCTTTTTTTGATGGGAATTGATGACAGGATTAATTTTAACTTCCTGGGTTTTTGATTAATTGTTGAAGTTCGATTGGAATCCTAGAATTTGTTTAATTGTTTGTTGTTATTTTTGGCGAGGCTCTTCCACTGTTGAGTTATCCTAAATTGGATATCTTTTCTTTTTAGTTTTTGAATTCTGAGTGCTGCCTCCGGGATGGTGACTGTAAATCTGGGAATGCTTCATTATGTACTTGACCACATTTATGGAGCACTTATGCACAGAAGTAAATTATCCCCACCATTTTTTTCAAGAGGCTGGGGAGGCACAAAGCTTCAGCTTTTGGAAAGAATGATCAACCAGTTGTTCCCTGAAGTTGACGGTCGAAACTGGCCCCCCACAGCGATACAACCGAATTGGAAAACAGTTTGGGAGAGTAAAAATGCTTGCCTGAGACAAGGAGTCTTCAGGACCCCCTGTGATGAGCAGCTCATTAGTGCATTACCCCCTGAGAGTCATACTGCAAGGGTTGCCTTTCTTCTGCCGAAACATGTCCCACCACAGAGGATGGCCTGTGTGGTTCACCTTGCAGGTAATAGGGTATATCTTTTATTTGTCTGCTTGGTGCGAATCCTTTGTGATTGCATACTTCTTGTTTCTTATCATTGAGATAGAGAATACGAAATCCTATTTTTGTTTTTGGAGTATATGTGGATAGAAAGCACTTCGTGTAAATTGTCGTTGAATGAGGTTTAAATGGTTATTGAGGGGATTGGCCGCTAATTGGTGCTTGCTTCTGTGGCTAAACTCGTGCAAGTAATTGGATTTTACTTTTTTGGGTTGTTACGTTTATTGGCTGATTTCTCTTAGACAATCTGGAAATTTGACCGAGGTTTTTGGTTGATATTAAATTGGGAGATTGAAGCTCCAAACTATATGTGAAGGTTTCATCCCTATTTACTCCGCATCCTAATTGTTATATCGACGTTGTACTGAAGAAAGTTGAAAGTTCCGTTTAGTGCATATGGACTTCCATTGCTTTCCATATCTTATTCATTCAAATATAACATGGACAGTTAGTTATACCACTTGACGATTGCAATTTTATGTTTATATAAGCTAAAAAAGCTGTACAGTATCTAGCATTTATTCTTGTTTTTGCTCAAAATTTTGCTGTTGTGAAAAATATTGAAAAAGTCTGATGCTTGCCTCTGGACAAACATGACTTTTTACTTTGCAATCTGAGTGACGATGCTTTGGACCTCCTTCTGTTAATACTAACTTCCTAACTGGTGTGTACTACTTGCCGTCTCCTCTTTTTTCAGGAACTGGTGATCACACATTTGAACGAAGACTACGTCTTGGTGGACCACTACTTAAGGATAATATTGCAACCATGGTACTTGAGAGGTACGATTTAATTGCCAATTGCTTTGTCAGATAGTTGTAATTACAAAGTTCTCTTAAATTGTTTGACGATTATATATATAATGAGACTGCAGCCCTTTCTATGGACAAAGACGACCCTTTCTGCAGAGTGGTGCAAAGCTCTTGTGTGTTAGTGACCTGCTATTACTAGGTAGAGCAACCATTGAGGAGGCACGTTGTCTTCTGCATTGGTTAGATTCTGTGGCAGGGTTTGGTAAAATGGGAGTTTGTGGGCTTAGCATGGGTAAGATCAGTTTAATTTTGTTCATTTAAGGTTTTGTTTACTGCTATTGAGCATCTTGAAATTGATGTATTGGAAGCTCATGTTCTACATTTTGGATATTAACCATTCTCAAGAATGTAAAATATCAAACATAGGTATCTCAAATGTGTTTATGAGCACCACTGATATTTGCAAATGAAGAAGTATTACACGCGCAACAAGGGTAGTGTAGGTTTGAGTTCCAAATGCTGGGAGCTGAACACTAGGTTGCTCTAAAATTTTACATTCTAGAGTAACCACTCTAGCCTTTCTTTTTTGTTTCCTTAATTTTCAAATTTTGATAGCCTTGTTTATCTAGGGGGAGTCCATGCTGCAATGGTGGGATCACTACACCCTACACCTGTTGCAACCCTTCCTTTTCTCTCTCCACATTCTGCTGTTGTGGCATTCTGTGAGGGAATATTAAGGCATGGAACAGCTTGGGAGGCACTGAGAGAGGATCTTGCAGTGCAAAAGACTGCAATGACTCTCGAGGAAGTGAGAGAACGGATGCGAAATGTACTCTCTCTCACAGATGTCACACGCTTTCCAATTCCCAAAAATCCTAATGCTGTAATATTTGTTGCTGCAACAGTAAGTAGATATATAAGCAATAACTATATCTAGATTTTATTTTTGTTTGAGAATGAGAATATGATGGTTTTCGAGTTTATTTCTTTTTGCGTACAGTGGCATTAGCAACATTTTATGACTAAAACTATCAAACAGAACACCGAAGCGCATATCAGTTCTTTCAGGCTATATATTGCGCTTTTTCTGCCAATATTGCGTTTCATACTTGTGAACCTGTTACATACCTTGCAAGTTGCACTAACTCATGTCTTCTGCTTTTTATTAACAAACTGATATACATTGCAATGAGGTTAATTTGGTTTGCTTTTGGTATCTGGGTATCAGACAAGACCTCGTGGATCCTTGGAAGGGGATGTTTATCATTGGGGTTTCCCGTCACTCCTAGCAGCATGCATTTGCATGCATGATCTTTATGCCTTAACACTTGCATTATATAAGGCTTATGTTGGTTGGGGTCTTATCTGTGCTACATACAGTAACAACGTAGTAAGTTCTTTACCGCATACAGGAGGATGTGTTCATCAGTCTGCATAGACTTCTAGAAACTCCTTTCATTTGCAAAGATGTGAAGTTTTTACTATGTTCCTCTGCTGAATATATGATTTTGAATCTCTTTTTTTTCCTAAATTTGACCATACTTCCCAATCTGACGCAACTGTTTCCTTTTAGGATGATGGTTACATACCAAAGCATTCTGTTCTGGAGCTACAAAAAGCTTGGCCAGGTTCGGAAGTGAGGTGGGTTACTGGGGGTCATGTCTCATCCTTCCTTCTCCACAATGGCGAGTTTCGTAAGGCCATTGTTGATGGACTGGACAGGCTGCAGTGGAAAGAGTCTCCATTGTGACACAACCATCTGAAGCCTCCAATCACGGACTGATATATATCTCCGATATCTCCTGGTGAGGTCATTGTCCTGATGCCAGACTGATAAATTTGTATTGTAGGTGACGCCAGACAGATAACATTGTAGTATAGCTGACGTCTGAAGCACCCCCTTGCAAGAAAGAGAAATTGGGGGTATACCATGTATTTCTTTCTTTATTCGTGTGTCACCAAAAACATTGCGCAAAATAATGACTAAAAAATGGAAATTTTACGTTTGAAGTACTAGTTCTTTCCAGTTTTGAGTTTTCTAAAGCGTTATGGACGCCAAAATGGACCTTTACCTTGCAATATTCCAATTAGGACTGAGATTTAGATAGCGCGGGAACCTTGTAAACGCAACGCTAGCATTTAGCTGTCCTAATGGGAAAGTTTAGTCTGTAATGCGTAACAATACCTTAGTTATGTATTCGAGATTGAACGTGAAAGGGTAATAAATTGAAAAATACAATTAAATGTTGTTTAACTTTATAGGAAAAGTAAAAAATATCTAACATTCTTTTTCTTGGATGATACTTAATTGTAATATTAACTCAAGTTTAAAATAATTTAAAAACTCAGTTAAGCTACATTACTGTATTAGTCGACTAAATTTACAAGCAAAACATTTGATTCAAATATAACGAAAGTATATCATTTTGTCCTACAAGGTACTAAAAAGAATCAAATACATGTGTCATGTGCAACACAGATCTAAGACAATCACGCATATCTAATACTTTATTAACATGAATAAGAAAATAGAGTGTGGCAAATTAAGATGATATCTGTATGATCTAAATTATATCATCTTCATTTGTAGGTCTCGATTTCTCTAACTTTATATTAAACAACATTAGAAAAATCTTGTTTTCTCTCACCGAATGCTAAACAACATTAGAAACTTGTTTTCTCTCACCAAATGCTAAACAACATCAGAGAAAACCTTTATATTCTCTTACTGAATGCTAAACTGCATTAGAGAACCTTTATGGGATTGAAAACTTATATCCCTCTATGTCATATTAAACTTTATGGATATTCATATAAAATTGTATGCATCTAAATGACATAGTCTTAAGGTCAATTTGTATATATGCCCAATGACCTTTAAATGCTTAAGATTGACACAAATCTTAAGACCTTTCTTTTTTATGCGTGTTATGACAATATATGATAACACATATTACTGAAAATAAATGATAATCATCTTTATTGATGAACCATCATACTATCATAATACATCAAATGTATTAATGTACAAATGTACATAGAGCAAACTTAATGATCCCCTAACTCACAGTGTCTAAAGACTTCAAAGCACCCATACTGTATACTTGTATTCCAAATACATGTAGGCGAAGTCCTTTAATTAAAGGATCGACTAACTTTTCCTCAATCTTTAAATGCTCTAAACTTTAATGTCACCTTTTCGTATCAACACCTTTATGGTCAAATATATGACCTCTAAATGCTAAGACCTTATGATATTCTTTGTTGTTATTAAACAACATTGCAACAAGATTATCACATTACAAACGAAAAGGTCTAGCTACTGAATCAACCATAAAAAACTCAAAAATTTAGTTTTTGAGCCAAACCATCTGTGAAGCAGCCCCATAGCATGCACTCTGAATGCATGGTCGAAGAAATAACCCGTGTTTGCTTGATACTCTTCCACAACATTGTACTATCTGCAAACATAAAACTATAACCTAAAGTGAACTTTCGAACATTCAAACACATAGCTTAAGACTAAATATGCATTCCATACGAGATTTAGACTATTGACTTTTCTATATGTCAACGTATAATTCTTGGTTCCTTTAAGTATCTCAACACTTGCCCAACTACATTCCAATGGTCTATACCTACGTTAACCAGATATTGACCAAACAGTCTAACAGTAAATGCAATGTCCCGCGTAGTACATACCTAAGTATACATCAGGCAATCAACCATACTAGAATATAGAACATTCCTCATAAACTCTCTCTTTACTTTATTCTTTGGATATTGTGCCAAAGATTATCTCTCATTATAGGAGATAGGTGCTACGACAGGTTTACAATTAACCACATTAAACCTTTGTAGCACATACTCAATGTATGCACTTTGTGAGAGACTTAATGAATGTTGAGATATGTCCTGGTAGATTTGTATACCTAGGATAAAAAAATGTTTCACCAAGGTCCTTCATGTCAAAGTTCTTGACCAAAAGTTGTTTAACCTCAAACAACATGGTCAAGTAATTTGACATGAGCAATATATCATCCACATACAGTAATAGGAAGATAACTTTAATAGGAAGATAACTTTACTTCCCTAACCTTATAGTACAAGCATCTTTTTAATTTTATTTTTCATGAAGCCAAAAGAGGTCATAACCTCGTCAACTGTAAGGTATCACTTTTGGGAGGTTTAATGTAAATCTTATTTTGATTTGCTTAATGTTCAAAACATGTCAGTTCCATCTAGATCTTGAAATCCTTCAAGTTGTACCGTATAGACCTCTTCATAAAGATCTTTATTCAGGAAAGTGATTTTTGACAGTCGTCTGATGTAACTCTATATCATCATGAGCTACAATTTTCGTAATCACTCAAAATATATCCTACGAGGACACGAAAGAAAAAGCAATATTAAAGTCAACCTTTCTCCCTGAGTGAACGATTAGGCAATTGAGCGAGCTCATAAACTGTTGAACTTTATCTCGAAATTCTTTAGGTCTTAAAACTTCATTTACAACTAATGGGTTTACAGTTTCGCCACAAATCAACTAGCTCCCAAACCCTACTATGTTTCATGGCTTGCATCTCATTAGTCATTGAATCCTACCACAGATTCGTATTGGGTCTAGAAACAACTTCTGTAAAAGTAACTAGATTCAAAACATGTCTAATGTTATAGTCCTATTCACCTGATAAACTATGTAATCAGATGAGATAGTAGGTCATCTCACTCTAGTGGATTTATGTAACTATATTAGAAATTGTAACCCTAAGAACTAATATGTATACAAGTACGAGTTCCTATATAGGCACGATATAAAGACCTAGATCTACCAGATCTATCTGTATAAGTAACGGGTATATGATAACCATAGTATCCGCCTTGCTATCAACTGAATGGTCAAAGGGCCCACTATCATCATAGACATTGTATTCTAAAAATTTAGCTGTTTGCGATTGAACTATTATGGTCCTTTCTTCTCTATAGTAAGATTTGTAGCTTTAAAGTGGTCAGGCTATCTTACTAAATAGCAATGAGCATAACGAGCATGCAGTTTATCTTTATAAGGATTGTACTACCTTAGGGTATCTTACTAAATAGCAATGAGCATAAGGAGCATGCACTTTATCTTTATAAGGATTGTACTACCTTAGTAGGGCAACCCTATACACTAATATATGCAAGGTTGGGTTTTCACACTTTTAGATAATTAGGTATATTAGTCATGTTATGCATTGACTTCGTCAAGTCTTTTAGGGTGCAGTTATTCCTTTCAGCAACACACCATTTAGCTCAGGACTACACAGCATAATGCATTAAGTCACTATTCTAACTAATTCCATATATATGGCAAACAAACCTTTTCAAGTCTTGAAAACCATGTTTGCCATGATATTCTCCTTCACGGTTAGATCTAACACTCTGGATGGATTTTCCCAATTGGTTCTCAACCTTTAGTTTTTAAGCAAGAACACATAACTGTAATAAGAATAATCATCAACAAATGTCAGAATACATTTGAAATTGCACAATGCAACTATATAAGGTCTATAGATATCCGTATGTATTATACTCAACAAGTTAGAAGCACAAATTGACCTTTATATCCTTATAAGTCAACTTACCCTACAATAGTCAGCACATGTTTCTATATCATTATAATCTAGAATTGAGAGAATGCTTTCCTTAATCAATCTCTTAATCCTAGCTCTAGAAATGTGGTTTAAACTTTTATGTCACACCATATATGACTTTTCATTCATTAGGGTTCTTCTTTTCATGACTTGTTCAGCAAGATACAAAGAAGCATATATATAATTCGAGATAAGACACATTCTATACAAACTATATGACAAGAAAGTTGTACCATTTTGTTTTGCATTAAACAACAACTATACAACAGAAGCATTAAAAACAAAATGTTAACATTCTTTGTCCAAAATTGATACAAAGATAACATATAAAATGTGTTGTATAAAACCAAAATGAACCTTACAGCAAGGTTCAATACATACATCCCCTATAGATATTACATGTGCTTCTTCATTGTTGTCATCTATCAGTTCCTCCTTCCCTTTATTTGGCTCTATCTTGGATATGAACCCCTACATTATGGAAGCACCTTGATCAGATGCTCCACTATATAGCCACCAAGTACTAATATGACTATTACAAATTAGATTCATAAATTGATAAGCTAAGGAGTTACCTGAAGGTCTTAGTCTTTCTTTCTAGGCCTCATAATGCTAGCTTCTTTATGTCATGTGGACCTTTATCAGCACTAGATTAACCAGTATTAGAATATGGAGATGATTTAGACTTTCTAACTTTGAACTTAGCGGGCTTTATCTTTGCCTTCCCTTTAATTGCTTCGAAGGGTGTAGGAGTAACAAACTTGAATTTTTCCTCCTCACCAATATAATGGGCAATCAAAGCATTAAAGTCCCATTCCTCATCCAGTGAAAAATATGTCATCACCAGATTACTTAACTTGGGAGGGAGTGTGTTCAGAGTCTAGTGAATTATGAAGACATCTGGAAAAGGAATATTCAGCATTTTCAGTTTACTGTGAAGATGAATCATTCTTGATATGTACTTCATCACTCCCCCTTCTCCCGTATACCTCATAGAGAAATTTTCTCATCAAGGCAATTTTCTCAATATTAGGTGAGACTGTGTACTTTTGGGAGACATTACTAAGAAATTCCTTCGTTATGTTTGTGTCCAAAAGTCCATTTAGTAGATGGTCAGGTATGGATCTCTTAATGGTCATAAGACGTAATCTATTAGATCAATCCCAGGCTTCATAGGTTGCTTTATGAGCTCTCGAGCTTATGGATGTAGGTAGAAATGGCCTATTCGTTCATATGGCCATATTAACCTTAATTATATCTGTAGCATTCAATACATCCTCTATCCACTTCTTCGTATTGAAATCAATCAGGGTTTTAATGGTGATAGCAATATTGTTGTTTAAAGGTGACTAAAAAATGATAATGTTTAGATCAACACAAATATAGTATAACATTAATACTCAAAGCCACTAAATAGTATCTTTTATTAGAATCTGATCACATATTATGAAAGACCTGTGGGTTGAATATATAATATATGCAACTAGACTTCCACATAAAAGCAATTGGAGTACAAACCATCAACTCTCATGACACTACTACCTTTAGGCAAGTAGATTGCTTGAGCAACAACTTTCCTACATCTAATGCCTTTATGTACATCTCAAAATGTTATGTAAGGCCAACACTTTTAGGCAGAATAACCAAATATAAAACCAGAGTAATCCTCTGACATGTAAGCAAAACAATTCAAAATACTGACTTGAAAGACCATTTGGTGACTACATCCTCATTAGCAATCAAAAAGTCCACAAACACAAGGGATACATCTCTATGTCATCCTCACATTCTTTATGGGCATATGTTATGCGACAATTTAATATTAATAAATGCTAAAAACTCGAATGCACAATCTCATTATCACACACTCGTTCTGAAGACACTGTCCGAAAACTTCATTTGAGACTTTTGTAAAGGAAAAATCTCATTAGAGTGACTATCGTGCGTTAGCGGACATTGCACCGATTACCTAAGACACTAAAACCTCATGTATCTCCCTTGTGGCAAGTTCTTTGCACGAAAATTCACTCAAAATGGGTTCAGAATGTCTTAATTCCTTTTCTGAGTGACTATGCGATGCCAAACACTAAACTAAGACTCGAGAAACAAAAACTTGAAGTATCTCCCTCATGTGATGTCCGAAGCATGAAAATTCACTCGAAATCGACTTTAGAACACCGTAATTCCTTTTATAGAGTTAAACTTTAATTTATTACCAATATAATAAATCCAAAAAATGGAAAATTTCACTTTATGAATTTCCTGTATCTAGAAACTGACCTAAACCCAGAAAACACTTACAAGAAATCTAAAATTTTTGTATTTTATTGTTTTTAATTTATTGTAGCATGTTGGCGTTAGCATACTGTAGTGCTAATGTCATTTGCTGATGTCACCGTTGAAGTCAGCTACGTGTGGAGAGGAGTGGTGAACGTGATACGCACGCTACAGAGTGATGCAGCCTCAACTTGTATAGCGTGTGCATCGCACATGTCTACACGTGGCTCATTCTTGTCCACCCACGTGTCGCCCTGTGTACTAACCACTCTCAGGGAGGTACTATGCACCACACGTGCTCGATAGTCTCCGATTGTCTTGGCAATTTCTGGCTAATCTTAGGGTTGTTTTTTGCACTCTTAGGCTCGTTTTCACCCTGGTTCTCAAATACATGTATGCTACTTTTATGCAATAAAAAGTAAGAAAAAACTGAAAAACAAAAGTTAACTCTCTGAAAATCTTATAGAGAAAAAAATAAAAAAATCTTTGTTTTTAACCACCCGATCATATCACTGCTCTAATACTATGTGCAACACGTAACGATATCTTAGTTACGTATCCCAGATTGAGCCTAAAAAGGCAATAAACACAGAAATACAGAAATACTTGATTTCAGTTTCAGAACTTCAAACAAGCTTTTCGAAGTCGAAACAAGTATGAATCCACTACTGTCTTCACGAGAACTATTCACTGGGACGCGATCAACGTCTTTCTACAATTTTCTCAAAATGTAAGCTCTCTTAACGAGTCGGAGAATCTTTATGCTTACAAATGATATAAGTAATTACAGGAGACCTTAACATTTATATATAATATCTATATTGAGCTTTCATATCATAGGCCTAATGTGGGTCTGGTCTATATTGATCGGAATCCATTTTCTACCTGTACTTTGATCCATTAATTTAAACTATTTATTGAGTTATTTTATTATTTTTATCCAGATCAAATTGTGTAACTTAATCGATAAGTTATTGAAAAATAAAAATAAAATTAAATGTTGTTCAACTTTATAAAAAAGGTAAGAAAATATATAAGATAGTCTAGGTAATTTGATTATTATGTTAACTTCAAAATCTCAATTCTTGGTAAGTGCCAAGTTACTTTCTTATGGAAACTAGGCAATCTGGAAAATGTAATAGCTTCAATCAACAGCCACCGCTGAAGATTCCCAAAATTGGAGTCAATTCAACAGGATAGGTCAACTCAAAACTGGGAAGTCATTGGCAGCTGAACGGCAAGGAGAAACCATCAAGTTGTTTTTTAATTTATTTATCCGATTCAGAATAGCCTAAACGGCTAAACCTCGTCCAACTGATCCTACAAATACCAGGCGCTGTGCACGCAATCCCCACCGACAACTGTACAATATATATATGACAACTGTAAAATATATTACGTGTGTGCATTTATATGTATATGTTTTTCTCGGTATAAACTATAGCTTGGTTTGTCTAAAATACAAATCCATTTTCTATACATTTAAATTTAATTAAAACTTTAATTGAATATTATAAAAGCAAAATAAAAATAAAAATATAGGTAAAAATTTTAATTATTTAAAATAATTTGTACTTAAAATTTAAAACTTCTTATTAAACTCAAATTTAATTTAAAACTTAAGTAAATTAAACGTTATGTATCAATTTGAATTGATAAAGCTAACTTTTTTTATCAAGAAATAATCTGATTATCACCTTGGTAAGTAATTTTCATTTGTTGTGATCAATTACCTGATGATACAGCTAAACTTTTACTTATGATGCCAATCCAACTTAATGTACATCTTGTAATTATGGTCACTATACAGGAGACTAATTATCTAAATTTGGAACAAAAAAGTTTTATGTTAGTAAGTTCTGAAATTAAATTTTATTTTTATCAGTCTCTTATTAAAATCATAACTAAATTTTATATAACATTTTTTAGAAAGTCATTGTATTTAATAAATAGTTTTAATAAAAAGATCATATTAATTCATAAAATGATACTATTTTATATTAAATAAAAACTAAAAGTAGTAATATTATTTTGTGTAAACGAAATAGAATTTGTAAAAAAATTTGGCAAGTCTCCTTAAGCTTTAAAATTATTTACAAAATCGTTTTATTTTTTAATTTTGCAGAAAAATTCTCATAAATTTTAATTAAAATAATAAAATATACTCGGTATAAATATGTGTTTGAATTAGTCAAATATTAATAATATAGTAATTTGATTCGATTAAACTGAAATTAGTTCATTTTAATTTAAGAAAATAACATTATATAAACACTAGCCGACAGTATATATTAATTTAATAATATAAAGACAACCTTTATAATAACAGATTCAATCATTCCTCTCTAGTAATCCAAACCACAAAGTATTATTACTAATTTACCCTCAAACGTAACTATCAGTAGACCAAAACCCAAGTATTTGACTTGACTTATTTCTAGGATAAAATAGCACCGGAGGGAAACGCGGATCCGTAATAACTTAACGAACCAAATTCCACCGAAATACTTTATTTTTGCTTCACGTAAATGACGCCATTATCTAATCTTTGAAATAAATAAACTTTCGAACATGCTGGAAACTCATTACGTGCACACTGGCTCCCATAGCACTTTGGCTATTTACTAAATACAACCCGCACTCTACTTGCACCTATCAAGTGGCGCCCCACACAAACACCGGTTGTGGAAGTATGTTGAGTAATCGAAGGTCTGCAACTTACCACCTTCCGGAATTTGCCCACAAAGCCTGTTGTAGCTCACGTTCAAGAACTGCAAATTATTTACCTGGGTCAGCTGTGTAGGAATTGACCCGTAAATCTTGTTGTGATTGAGATCTAAAGATATCAAGCTGTCATTTGGAAACACAGAATTGGAAAGGTTGAACTCCAGTAAGTTCCTCGACAGATCAATAATCTGGGTAGTCTTGTTTGGGCTGAACAACATTGAAGCATCACCTTGGAGTTTGTTGCGTGAGAAGTCAATCCTATCAAAGTTCATTTTCCCTAACGAAGCAGGGATTGGACCAGAGAGCTGATTATGGGACAGATAAAGATCGGGTACGTTGCTTGGAAAATTCCCGAATGACTCTGGGATATTTCCCGTTAGCTTGTTCCTATCCAAGTGAATAGCGTTAATGTTCTGCAACAGAGCAAGTGAACTTGGGATTGAACCAGAGAGAGTGTTAAAAGAAAGGTCTAAGAACGTAAGGTTCTTGAGCTCACTTATGAAGTCCGGGACAGAACCAGTGAGGTTTAGCCAGCTCAGCCTTAGCGTTTTGAGGTGTTTGAGCTTGGCAATGGCAGGTTGAATGGGGCCTGTAATATCAGTCAGCTTGCGAAACACAAGGGTTTCGAGAAAGGGTAAGTCGCCGACAGCGGCGGGGATTTGGCCGGAGAGGTTGCCGGAGAAAATGGTGAGGGAAATGATACGGTTGCTGGTGGAGTCACACTCCACTTGGTACCAGGAGGTACAGCAATCAGCGTCAGGTTTCCAGGATGCTAGAAGGTATGGGTTGCCAAAGTGCTGTTTGATCTGGAGGAGGACCATTTTGTCTTGGGGATTGCAAAGCTCTGACAAGGAAATGGAGATAAGAGAGGAGATAACGAGAGCGACTAAAAGGGTCCTCATCTTTTCTTCGTGCCTTTCCTAATAATGGAGATCCTCTCCTCGGTGATCTTCAATCCTTTTAGCTAGTAGGTGTAAGAAAATGATGAGATATGCTGCAGCTGCGTTTACGTTTATATAGGCGAATGGGGCCGGTCCGCCTGATTATATATGGGTGATGTAGCGTCTGACGAAAGACCATGTTATGTTAGAACAGAACAGATCGAGGATCAAACTTATGGGTCTGACAATAATTTTTATTGCCTCCGCTTTATACCCAAACGGATTTGACATAATTCAAGCTTAAAAGCAGAACGAGCCTATTTCCCATTTATAAAACTCGACCTGCCCTTGCTGTAAATACTATTTTATGAAAATTGTAGATGTTATCTAATGTAAAATAAAATAAAATTATTACTCTAGAAAATGAGGTACTTTCCTTAATTTTCAGACAATCAGTGACATTTTTTTCCCCATCTGCTCTAGCTCTAGCTCTCTTTATTATTATGGATAATATTGTTCTGTAGACAAATATAATTGGAAGTTAAAGCATGCATTACGAAACTCTCTCTCTCAAATTGACGACTTTACGTGTGGTATTAGTCTCATGCTTATCAGATATCTGTCACTGTTGACTTTGAGATGTCAAATACAACTTCCCCATTGCATCCAATCTTTTAAATTGAACAATACGAGGCATTTTTATTACAATTGTATCTAGTACATACCAGACGATCCTATCTAAATAATGTACATGAATATGATTTATGTTAATTCATAATTGAAATATTTGAAGGTTTCACTTAATATGCAAAAACTTGGTTTCTTTACATAAATAAAATCGTTTTACGTTCATGATATTTATCACATATGTAGGTATTAACTAAGTAGCATGTCGTTTTGTGTAGTGTCAAAACATTTTAACACGGCCAATTCTAAGGGCCTTTTAAGAAGAAATTTAATAATTTTTGAAATAAAAAGTTAAATTATGAAAGAATTTGATGTCTTTAAACTTATTTCGGTGGACATGTGAATGTTAAGTTCCATAACGAAACGCCGGCAATTTCCTTAGTAACGGCATCAAAACAAATTTTCTCAAAATTTGTTTGTGAAAAAGAGCACATTAACACTAAATCAATAGAATGCTTTTCTTTCAAATAACTGTGAATTATGGAATATTTTTAAGGAGTTTATCAACTAGATGAAAAATTATTTTTATAAGACTCTACTCCTTTACCTTAATATCGTAATCATCCCAATTTAATTGCAGACCTGCCCTTGCTGTAAATACTATTTTATGAAAATTGTAGATGTTATCTAATGTAAAATAAAATAAAATTATTACTCTAGAAAATGAGGTACTTTCCTTAATTTTCAGACAATCAGTGACATTTTTTTCCCCATCTGCTCTAGCTCTAGCTCTCTTTATTATTATGGATAATAT
>JANSVA010000005.1:37382604-37398622 GCA_025504915.1 Erythroxylum reticulatum | reverse complement strand
TCTAGTCCAAATTTGATCCTCTAGATGATAGAATTGGTCTTTAAGATCTTCATGAGAGTTGTAGATCTTGAAGTTCTTTCTATTTATCTAAAGAAAACTAAATCTGAATTCTTTACAGAAAGTTATACTCATTTTTCCGATTGGTCTTAGTATGACGTTAGCATTGTCTCATTTTGGCCTGAACATCTTCTAGTCCAAATTTGATAGATGATAGAATTGGTCTTTAACTTCTTTATGAGAGTTGTAGATATTGAAGTACTTTTTCTATTCATCTAAAGAAAAACTAAATCTGAATTCTTTAAAGAAAGTTATACCCATTTTTCCGATTGATCTCAGTATGACGTCAGCAATCGTCTCATGATGTCAGCATCATCTCATTTTGGCCTGAACATCTTCTATTCCAAATTTGATCCTCTAGATGATAGAATTGATCTTTAAGATATTCATGAGAGTTGTAGATATTGAATTCCTCTTTCTATTCATCTAAAGAACACCTTAATATGAGGTCTCTAGTGAAAGTTATGCCTAATGTCCTGATACAGGTTTAGTATGGCGAAGGACAAGTACTGCTTCCGTGTTTGATTCCGAATGCTGGGCTTCAGAGTTGGGGTCCAGCACTTGGGCTAGGAGATGGGTCCAGCACTTGGGCTAGGAGAAGGTTATACCCTATATATCTTCCCTTAAAAAAGTACCTTAAGATTCAACAATTAAAATTTGGATAACCTTTTGGAGTCTTGTTGTCAATATTTTGGAGATAGTTTTGTAAATGAAGTTGCAGCAGGAAATTGGTTTAAAAAAGGTATTAAGGTTAGAGTTTTTGGGTATTAAACAAATTTTTGCTTTTTTAAATTTCTATTAACATCCTTCCCTTCTTAAAAACTTCATGCATATCTTTTGCCACCACATTTTTTATTATAGGACATGATTTATGGAAGAAAAGATCATTAAATACATATAGGCTTGGGGCTTTTTGAGGATTCTTATTAAAAATTATGTTTTCAATCTCCTAGTTATTCACCGGGCTATATAATGATGAATTCTCTCTTCATTTATTATGCTATTAATAAATGATTTGAGTAATGGTATGGAGGATTTGCTAGGAGTTTATTTCCCTAGAGTATCCTTAAACTAGTTAAGTACAACCTTTTTCAGTTCATTTTGGGTAGTGGCTTTAGAACCATCTAGTTTTAGCAGTATGGTGATTGTTTTTGAATTTTGTCTAGCTTTGACTGCATTATGGAAGAACTTTATGTTCCGATCCCTATCTTGGATATAGTGAACTCTTGCCCTATATTTTATAATTGAATTATGGGATTCCATTGCTTCATAGTATTCTTTACCTGTTGATTTTTCTCCAAAATGAGAAAAAGGTTTATGGGGTTATAGTATAGGAGTCTTTAGGTTGTGATCATGTTATGACCTTGAAGTTGGGATCTAGTTATAAGACAATTTAATATAAAATCCATCTGTAAATTCTGTAAAAAATTGTGTTTTTGTGAGTTTCCACTTTTGCGACCTATTTTGATGAAAAGAATAAGGTCTTGTTAGAGAGAACCCTTCGACCTCATAAGAACAAAATTTGTGAAATTTTTTCTTCTCCTCTATTCAAATGTAATCAACATAAAATTTTGTAAGTGAGCCAATAAACTAACTCCTATGTTTCAGGCTCATGTTCAGCCTAACAAAAATAATAAAACCAATCACTAATAGCTAAAACAAAGGAAATGATCTAAATAGAAAACATAAAATCAGCTAGTATTAAATCAATTTCAATTCCATAATTTTTGGAACTGCTCCACTAGCCAGCTACCACTTCTTTTCCACATGTCTGATATGCCAATCTACGATACACCTTCCTATGGAAGCGGTCCATTGTACTACTAACCATAATAGATCATCTTGGCCTTTTTCATTTCAATTTACTCCTTTGTGTTCCCACCTTTCCTAGTATTAAGCTTTTTCAGTTCCATTTTAATTCTCTGTAACTTTCTGACATATATGAATAACTTGGTGCCAAATAATTTCTTGTTGTAAATCTCTCCTAATTACATTTGAAATCTCTTTTTCTTTCACCAGGTGATTACTAAATTTGAAGGAGTTTTTTCTAAAGTTAAATGTGTCCATATTATTGCTAATGATATGGCAATGGTTTTGTATATTTGGTGCTTCAAATGACACTTTACTTTCAGAAAATTTGTCTAGTCACTCTCCATTTACAAGTGCTCTATCTAGTTTCTTCTTCAATAACCATCTTATATTCTATTTGTTACTCCAGGGTTAGAGCCATCATCTCATCCTTTGATCAATTACCCTAATGTCTTACACACACTCTCTAAATTCTATGTTAAAATTTTTCTAGCTGCATATCCCTCTAATTCATTCCTATGGAGGACTGTATTGAAATCCAATAGGAGTAACCATGGTCCTTATGTTGGGTTATGCAGCCTTCTTATCTTTTCCCACAGTTCCCTTCCCTAAAAGATGAAGTTTGAGGCATAGATGAATGTTACATTGATCTTGATCTTCTTTTGGTTCAGGATCACTTTCAAGTGCATCATCTAATTAGTCCACCAGACGAGATTTACCGAGACTTCATTTAAGTTATGGGCCATTATTATTCTTCCCAGTTAATGGTGTCAGTGGCTAGACAGGAATGTTTAGGAGCTGCCCAATTCTTTAAGCTTTGAAACGTTTTCCTACTCAAGTTTAATTTCTAATAGGCCTAAACAAAATGGGATTTTTATTTCTAACAAAATCACCTATGGCTAAGAGTTTGTTGGGGCAATTAATGCCCCTTGTATTCCAGGCTAGTATGGAAATTAATAAGAGAGGGTTTAGATAGGGTCCTTACCCTTGTTCCTTTTTCCAAACTTCCTTTTTTTTTGCTATTTTGGAACTCTCTAAGGTCATACTCCTTTGAGGTAGAGGCAACACTTTCACTAGGAGATGGATCTAACTGAGGTTCTTTTGTTTCCATGCTATTGTTGATTTTTGAGTTGGTTGTGGAAAATATATGATTAGGACTCTCCTAGGCTATACTGGTTAAATAAACTAGATAAGTGTTTGATAAAGGAGTTTCCTTATCTTTTTTTATGTCCTCATTACCCAAGTTGAGATTTGAGTTTCTGTTCTCTAGCTCCAATAATTCTTTATAAATACCCCTTGAAAAACAATTTACTTGTAGCTTTCCATACCTTCCATTTATGTTTTAGCAAGGTTTTTAAGCATATGATACTCTTATAGTATCTTCAAATAGTTTACTATTTTCTCGTAGTCTCATTAAGGGGATAACTTTGGGGAGATCTTATTCTAACATAATACTAACAAAAATATAGGCAAACCATATATGTTTTATCTTGGTTGTGGTTTCATCCATATTTAGGGGTTTGCCAATATAGCTTGCAAGGGAGTTTATTCCTTTAGTGGTCCTGTACTCTAAGGGGATGTTGTAGATGTTAATCCATAAAGGAATGCTTTTATGCTTGATTTTGTCCAAGCTAATTCTTGATCTCCAGGTTTGAAGGAAGATAGGCTGGTTAAATATGCCCTACTTCTATTATGCTTTTAGCTAATTTGAATAGCACCTGACTATCTTTTGATATTAACACTTCTTATAGTCCGTTGTTTTTCTAGGTGCTCATTTTCCATCTATTGATCGACTGATAAGCTAGTCTGTGATTAAGAAAGAATCCAATGATAGTGTAATTCCAAGATCTGACACCTTGTTGAAGGATTTCAATATATAGGGCTATTATTTTCCCATTATCATTGATGCTCTTTGGGGGGGGGGGGGGGGGGAATAAAGTGAATTATCTGGCTCTTCACTAATGGCTTTCCTTCAGTTCATAAAAAGGGAGAGGAAAGGGATTGAGCCCCAACTACAATATGAAAAGGATGGATTTTTAGGAATGAGTTTAGGTTTAGTGGCGGGGTAAGGAGGGTTGAAGGATGGTGATGGCAAGCAGTTGTGGATCTAGATAAGATTAAGATTGAGGGGAAAGGGTGGGAAATTAACTGTTGGGCACTATCCAAGGTTTTAATTTGGCAGTAAGTTAGCCATGGAAAGTAAGTCAATTTGGCATTGGTAAAGTTTATTACCAGGGTAAGAAATGAAATGGGATGTCAAGGACTATTGGTGAAAAAATATCCCTGGCAGTGTTTGATGTACAAATTGAGACAGTAGAGAGGAAGTGAGAGGCAATTAGAGAGAAATGGGAGGATTTTCTGTATCTACATCTTTATTTGGTAGCAGTGATAGAATATGTTAATTAGTGTCTAATAAACAATGTCATAAGCCTAAATGCAAATATATGAAGCAATGTTAATAAAAGCCACACTTAAGTTGCCATCATTATTTGATGCACATATTTTTCATAACTTGATTTCTTTCTATAGCAACTAATATGTAGGCCCTTCTCATTGATTTATACGTAAATTTATTGCTAAAGAAAATTTATGTAAAACAAAACTTTATTCTAAAATCCTATCATTTCAAAATAATATAATTTCACCTACATTTATTAGTAGTGTTTTAGAAGTTTGTTTTTCTAGTATCGATGCAAATAATACAAGAGTGAACTAACTAACAAATATGAAATGTTAATTTACTAAATGACTTGGGGGATGAAAAAGAACCATTTCTTTCCCTTTCAATGGCTTCATCTCTCCCTCTATTATATTTTATATGATTATGAAAGTTCTATGGCACCCTATATTATTTTGAAGACGTAAGCTAAGGCTTGTAAATTTCTCTTCTTTTTTTGTCCATTGCTTTTCTTGTGCATTAATATAGGTATATTTATTTTCCTAATCTGCAACTAATAATCCTTTTAGCTTATTTTCGCGTGCCTAAAATCTAGTCTAAATGCCTCGTAAGTCTCTTCCTTTTATTTCATTTGTTTGAGGACTCATTTGAAGCCAAATCTTCCTTTCCTAGGTCTTTATTATTTCTTTAGTCAAAATTTTCTATTCTCCTAAAGGCATATTGGGCCACTTCAAAGTAAGGTTTAACATATTCTGGGTTGTTAAACCAAAATCAGACACCTCATTAAATAATAGATTTTATGTTATATCTATAAACGTACCACAATCCCTAAAGGACAATACCGTAAATATTAAATCATGGAATGTATACCCACAATCCTCATTGAAGTAAATCACTTGTTAATATAGAAATCACATATAATATGCAAAATACACTAGAAGGGGGGTTGAATTGTGTAAAACTTTCAAAGATATTAATCTTTCAGGATTTCTTGAATTTCTTTACAAAATTCAGATGATAATAAAAATAATTTACTAAAGTTGATAAGTAATGCTATCGTAAGAATTATTATCTACTCTTCTAACAACAAGAAAATTAAAAGATAAGGGATAGAGAATAGACGTCACGATTTTGTACTGGTTCACCTTAAACCTTGGGCTACGTCCAGTCCCAAGAGTTTATCTGAGATTTCACTATACTCTTCAACTTTACAAGTATTCTTTCTACACTTGCAAAGCCTCTTCAGGTCTCTCTCACAAAGTATTCTTTATCTGCTTTCTTAGCCTCTCCAAGATCTAGCCTTTCTTTCTCTCTGTAGGAAAGATATTTTTGAGTTTCACATTACAAATGTATTCTTTCTCTTCTTTCACACTTTGAATACAAAATTCCTCTAAGTATTGTATAATCAGGTTTTCTCTCTTGTAAAAACGTTATTTAGTTTGCGACTGGAATTAGTATTTATAGCCTAAGTCTTCAACTGTCTTCTTGAGAAACTGGTTTTTGAATCTTCTAGAAACTGTTATTAGTTGAGTCTTGTAACTAACTCCAACTAACTAATTGACTGACGTTCTAAAATAACTTCCTTTTTTATTATCTGGTATAATACTTTTTCTGTTATCACGCTTCTTCTGTTGTCACGCTTATTCTATTATCACGGTTCCTCTATTATCGCGCTTCGTCTGTTATCGCGCTTCGTCTACTATCTCGCTTCGTCTGTTATCACGCTTCGTTTGTCATGTTTTGTCTGTTGTTGATATGTTTCGTTTCGTCTGTTGCTAATGTATCGTTTGTTGCTGACGTGTCATCTGGTGTTGACCACGCATCTTTTGGGTTTGACTAAGTGTTACTTACATTTTTCTACACACTTAACAAACTTATCAAAACAATTCATACATTTCTAAGATTATTATTATTTGATTGTCATCAAAATTAATAGAAGTGAAGTCTTATTGACTTAACAATCTTCCCCTTTTTGATGATAACAAATAATCATAAATTTAGAAGATAAAATGATATTCATATGAATAGTATTCAGACGAATAGACGAATAATAATCAAAGCAAAAACACAAGAAATACATGCACAAGATATATACAATGCTTTCTAATAGTTTCACTTTTCTCTTTTCTTTATTTCTTCTTCTCTTCTCTTCTCTCTTCTCGTTCTCCTACTATTTGTTGTTAATAAAAAAGATAGTCATCGTGGATGCTTCAGAATTTCAGAAAACATATGTTGCATGTCAGTGCAGATCATCTTGAGGTCTTGTTCAATAGTAACACGTAGAAGTGCTATTTCCTTATGAAAATCACCCACTAAGTCACCCAGTTCATCAACCTTAGGATGAATTCCCTCAATATTTTTCGCTAAGACTTCCTAAACTTCCTTCTATTTGTGACTTGCTTCCGTCCAATTGATAAAATGCTTCACGAACTCTGAATTAACAGTAGGATCTTGTTGTATTTCACTAAGTTGATGAAGGCTTTCAACAACAGATGGTTCTATAGGTAAAACGTCTAATTCTATGATTTTGATTGAGGGTAGTCTGAAGATTTGTTTTCTTTCTGGGACATCAAGATCATAAAGTCTAGGTAGTTTAATAATTGGTTGCCCAAGAAGGTGTAACACATTTTTGACTGAAGGTATGAAACCTAAAGGTCTAAAATGTATGATTAGATGTACAAAGGTTTCTAAGTTAAAATTGACACCTTTAACCATGTTACTTCTGTACCGTCCTTCTATCACAGTGCCAACTACCTTAAAATTTTCATTTTTAGCAGAAACTCCAAATTGACTTCCTGATGCCCTTGAAATGTGATGTGAAACATAGATACCTCCAGGTTGAACTGTAATACATGCATCATCTATGTTCTTCACAACCACTTGAATCTATTCTTCTGTAAGATCATCTTCATGCCCTTCAGAAAACATCTTCCTTTTCCCTTTTTCTTCTTTTCTTACGGGGGTTGAACATATTGGTTGTATATCTGCTACAATCTTTATCGATGTTCTTCTCGTAATCGGATAGATTGTATACCGATCCTTTGAAATATTCATTAGATATGGTTCTGCCTTCTCATCTTGTAGAATACCATATAGTCTTCGTTCTTTATGACTAAGAAGATGTATTGTCTGATCGTTGTTCGATATTGTTTAGACTTGTAGCTTGATTGTATTCTTCGAAGGTTCTCTAATAATAATTGAGCTTTTGCTTCGAACAGGTACTGATTCTTCTATAATCTTCATTTTCAAATACTTTTTGTTGATTGGTTGAGAAGGATTGTGGTGTTCAACTGTCTTAGCCTTCTGTTGAACATTAAATGAAGAAACCTTTTTCAGACTAAGCTTCACCTTCTTTTGTTCTTCTGCCGGTTTAGAAGAAAGTTGTTGTTGAGGCTTCTTCCTCTCAAATACTAACTTCCTTTTTATTTCTGTCTCTTTAGATGATTTTGCTGATTGACTTTGCAAAATAGAGACAATTGATTTGGCAGGCTGCTGTCTTTTCTTTTTCTTTTCAAAATCTCCATCAAGAATCAGAGCTTTCTGGTTCTTCTGTTCTTGTTGTCGTAAGGTCAATAATCTTTGTGACCTTCTTAACTGTTTGGATTTTTCTGATTGAAATGTCTTAACCTTTCTCTTTAATGACATTTATTATGATGAGTGTTGAACCTGACTTTCCTCTTTCTGTATAATGTTCTTAGCTTTTATTGGTACATTAGATGATTTTTCAGTCTTTTCTTCTGTAGATGTTCTTCCTGTCAATCGAGGTTTTGTTTTTCTTTCAGACGTAACATGTTCACTCCTGCTCCGTCTTACTACAAACTCCCCCTTAGGCCTTGTTTTCAGTGTAGAACCTGTATCCGCTTCAATTTCAAACTTTATTCAAATTCTATTAATAGTAGCGGCATTAATAATGCTCTTCACATCCATGTTTACCTTGTTACCTTTATTGAGTAAGATTCTAGATTCTCTAAAGATCCTTATCAACAGCATACCATAAGGTAAAGAGGTAGAATCTCCCTTTGACTTCATCATGTACTTCAAAATCAAGCACGCCCATCTACCATTGATATTAAGGTGTTGTCCACCACCTTTGCATTCTTTTAGAACTCATAAATCTCATTCAAATAGACCTTCTCACGAACGTTGAAGAAAATTTTCCAGCCAATTTCCGGTTTAATTTCCATCTGATTTTTTTTAAAGAGATGAAATCAACGTGTCTCCCATAGATAAGAGATTGTTCCATTTTTGATCTGTAACAAATAAAAACTAAACACACAAATGTATTTCACTTAACGTAGTGAGGTTAGTATCTAAAAGTAAGAATATTAAACGAAAAGAACTTGAAGTTTAGAAAAGAGTATTGAATCGTCTTTGTTGAGAGCACTAAACAAGTCAGTTTCAAAGTTTTTCAAGAAAATTCTAAAGTAGAAGGTATTTTAGAATCTTGAGAAGATTTCCTTCTTATACATACTCTTGAAAAGTTACCATCCATTCCTATGAAAAGCTACTAATGATGCCTATAAAATTAATTTCATTTAATCATAAGGGCACTTACATGATCATACAAGATGGAAGTTGTAGTAGTTGTGAAGCCTTTGTAACGATCACGCAGATTGTGCACGATTGTGATAGAACGTGTATACAGGATAAGTGCACGATCATGATCGTGCAAATGCCAGATTTTCCATAATTTTGTATGATTTGAGGCTATTTTTGGAATAAAAACAAATGAAGACCCTAGCTCTAGGAGGATCAAGAAGTATAAAGGCAACCCAAAACACAAAGAGAGGTGGATGGAGCATAAAAGAAAGAGATCAAAAATGCAAAATTCTAGAAGGACAAAGCTGTAAAATTTTACAACTCAACTATAGGAAGAAGAACACATACATAATTCAAAATTCTATACTTTCCATTTATTTCCTTGTGCTGATGATGAATAATTATGGACTTATTTTAGCTATGGATTGCTAAATTTGTTTTAGGAATTACTTTTGAATTTTTTTGTTAAACTTTTATGTTCTTATTTAATAGAAATATAATTGTGTGGTGTTCGTTGTTTTTTAATCTTTGATCTGAATCAAGAGATTAGGCTGAAATATTTATGATATGTTGCACAGTGAGAGCTAGTACTATAATAGACCTATAAACATCTTATTAATAGGCAATTGAAGAGAGATATTAATTCTTTGTTAGCTACTCATAAAATTGCCTCAAATCCAATTGGATAGTTAAGTGGAGTTTTGAGAGATCGAGAGGTCAAAATTCAATTCTTATCTATTTTAGTTGAGATTACTTGATTAGATCTTAAAAGAAGGTAATCATAAATATTAGATATTTAGGGTTCATAATTATTAAATCAAGAAGGTGAAGTGAAAATAAAATAAGGATGAAAGTAATTCCTAATTTGTCATAATTAATCAATCAACAGATTCACTTTTAATTATTAACTATTAATTATTAATTATTCAATTATCAATTTTCTTTAGTTTAGTTTATTTTCTAGTTACATTATCATATTGTTTACCTTAAATAAAGTGTTAAAAATTGTTATGTATCTAAAACAATCCTTGTGGGAATGATATTATTTATACTATAAAGATACAACTTGTTTACTTGTGTTATAAATAGATTTAAAATCACATCAATAAGATTTTGGTGTCATTGATGGGGATTGTAAATTAGCATCTAATGCAATTTGAGTTAGTTTTCTTTAAGAAATTTAACACTTTCTTATGTGATTACAGGTGCATGAACACAAGAACAATAAGGAGTTTTAGCAAGCTCAAAGATACAAGTTTTTGACATTACCAAGTAAGAGATAAATTTGATGAGCAAGGTGTCAATAAGCTATAAAAAGATCAATGGAAGAAGAAGGGAAGCAAAGAGGTTAGCAAAGAACCCTTATGGACTTTATAATTCAATGCTAATCAATGACGGATCACAAGACTACTAGTGCAAATAAACATTTTTGAAACTAAACCAGTCTTTTTGAATATGTTGCAAACTATTGTCTGGTTTTATAGAATCGCCAATGAGGATCATAATGCCCATTTAACAAATTTCTTAGAGATATGAGACACATTTAGATATAATGGGTTATCAGAAGATGCAGCCAAGATGAGATTATTCCCATTCACATTTAAAGATCAAGCTAAGGTGTGGTTGAATTCTTTTAGCCTAAAGAATGTGATGACATAGGAGCAATGGGTATAAGCCTTTTTGGCTAAGTACTTCCACCTAATGAAGACTAAAAGGATCACTAAGGAAATAAAAAATTTCTAGTAAAGTGAAGGGGGATTAGTGTACGTAGCGTGACAAAGATTTAAGGAGTTATAAAGGAGCTCCTCACACTAAAAGTTACCCAAGTAGTTCCTATTACAAACCATCTACAATGGAGTTAATCCATCCGCAAAAAGTACTATACAGTAGATGGTGGTTCATTGATAAAGAAGATAGTAGATACTGTATATGATTTATTTTAGGAGATGGTAAACAATAGCTGTTTATGGATGTTAGAGAGGAACAAACATCAACCACCCTTCAAAGATAAAAAAAGAAGTACTTGATATTGATTTAGTGACAACATTACAAGATGAAGTAGCAAACTTGACCAAGCAAACAAACAGTTTGAAAGTCACTTCTTCCTTCCCTCTAAAAGTAATACAACATAAATGCGAATTCTGAAGCCAAGAAGGCCATGTTACAACGTATTACTTCTTAATAGACAACAACAATATGGACTAACTAAATTTAATGGGAGCACAACTAGGTCAAGGTGATAATAACCCTTAATTTAATACTTATAATTCTAGATGGAAGAACCATCTAAATTTCTCTTAGTATAATAATGTAAGAAATTAAGTGAAAGCACAAAGCTCACCAGAATTTTAACAAGATAGGCTCAGTTTATTGGAATTAAATGTAGACAAGCTAATGGATGTGTTGAATTCCCAGTTCAAAAGTTATGATGAGAGCCTGAGGATGGAACCTAAATTCAACCAAATTACAAGCGAAAATATGCTTCTTCCATCCACAATTTGGAGATTCAAGTGGGGAACTAATAAATGCATTATCTACATGAAGTGTGAGGAGTCTCCCTAGCAACACGGAGTCTAATCCAAAGGAGCAATTGAAGGGCATCACATTTAAAAGTGCGAAGGAGTTGGAAGAACCAACCAAGAAGAAGGTTGAATCATTCCATAAAGGAAGCCAAGAGAAGAAGGACAAGGAGGAAGATAAGAAGGAGGAACCACCACATGTCCCACCTCTCTATATGTTTCCAAAGATCCTATTCCAAAAACGGCTAAAGAAGAATCAAATGGATGCGTAATTTGCATTCTTTAACGAAGATAAGAAAGATGAACCACCATATGCCCCACTCCCTCTATATATTTCAAAGATCTCATTTTTACAAAGGCTAAAGAAGAATCAAATGGATGCATAATTTGCAAAGTTTTAAAAGAAGTAAAAGAAATTGCAAATTAACTTGTCTTTTATGGAAGCTATAGAGAACACGCCTACGTATGTGAAGTTTCTTAAAGATATCCTATTAAGCAAAAGGACTTAGGAGGATAATCAAATGATCTCCTTGATAGAGAATTACAGCTTTATAATTACCAGCTATATGCCCTTACAACTGAAAGATCCAGGGATTTTTTTACTATACCCTATGTGGTTAGTCATTTAGATTTTTCTAATTGTTTATATGACTTAGATGCAAGTATTAATCTTATGTTTTTTTTTTCATTTTTAGGAAATTGGAGCTAGGAGAGTGAAGCCAATATTCATAATCATTCAGTTGGCATATTAATCAATAAAAAAAATCATTTGGCATGGTGGAGGAAATGCTAGTAAAAGTGGACAAGTTTATTATTCCTGTGGAATTCATAGTCTTATACTTTGAAGAGGATTGAACTTGTCCATTAGATCTTATTAGATCATTCATGAATATAGAAAGAGCATTGGTAGTTGTATATGAAAGGAAATTGACTCTTTAGAATGGTGATGAATGGGTTGAGTTCAACATGAGTATGGTACTGAAGAATTCAAAGGAGGGAAACTTTTGCATGAAAATTGATATAGTTGAAGAGTGTGTAAAGGAGAAAGAGGAGAAACGAAAAGAAGATATTGATGTTGAGGATATGGAAGATGATGAAAAGTTAGAGAAGGAGGAGCAGTTGGGTGAAAAATCGAAACAGGAAATCTTAGTAAGCACTGAAGCAGCCATACCACCCTCTATTGAGAAACTAACTATTTTAGAGTTGAAATCCTTATCCACACTCCTTAGATATACCTTTCTACATGAGAGTCATACTCTACCCTTCAAATTTCAAACAAATAATAAGAAACAATAAAAGTGAGTGATAAAGATAATTAGAAAGAGGATGAGAGCTATAACAAGTCAGATTTTAGAAATAAGAGACATAAGTCTTGATATGGTGATGTATAGGATGATCCTTGATGAAGGTTATAATGCTATGAGGGAGAGACAAAGACGGCTAAACCCTTATATGAAAGAAGTGGTTAAGAAGGAAGTAGTGAAGCATTTATTTACAGCCATTATTTACCCTATTTTGGATAGTGGTGGGTGAGACTAGTACAATGTACACCCAAAAAAGGAGGCATGACGGTGATGACAAGTGAAAAAGGTGAGTTGATATCTACGTGAATGTTCACAATTTGGAGGGTAAGTATTGTGATCGAGTGGACAAGTTTTACAATTTCTTATCCCTCAATATACCATAAGTGCACGGGTCGTGAATGTAGTATATGAGGTGTCGATCCCTCTAGGAGTTGGTAAACTAATTGAATTCTAAGTTGTCTAAGGACTAAAGGATAACTAAACAGAAAAGTAAAGAAGTGAATATGGATTGATTGAAATTGAAATTGTAAAATTAACACAAAGAAATCAAAATTGAGCACCACCAATGAACAATCAAAAATCACACAAGGAAGATTAGTCGATTATGAGAATGAGGATTTATCCTATCATTAAATGTTAATGTTATTACTTTTGAGTTAATACGGTATCGGTCTTAGATTTTCAAATGGTGAATTAATCTTTCTCAAGTTATACTCATTAAAACCTAAATCATAACCTCTAATTGAATTATGGAATTTGAAATCTCTAAATTAACAAAAAGCCCACGTATCTAATTAGATCTTAAGCCCTCTAATAGACCATCGGCTCCTCACACGAGATCTCTCTTCGTACAAATTATTGATTTGATTATTTGCGTGATTTATTAGATTGTTTAAATCTCATTACCCAATCTAATATTTTTGCTATAGGTTCACTCTCTTGATTTATTACTAAAGCGTGCAGATACAACAAATAATCACAATATCCGATGTATTAACATCAAAAGATATCACATTAACATTGATTCAAGAACAAATCCATAAAAGAGTTTAGAACATCATCATCAAACCCAAATCCATCACTATCAATCCATCTTATACAATTAAAAGAAAAATATCAAAGATGAAATGAAACAATCACTTTGAAGGGTCGGGATGGATCAGGAAGATAGCAGTATCAATAACCCTTTTTCTTCCCTCTTCCTTTCTCCTCGTTCTCTCCTATTCTTCTCCTTCCTTGGATCTTTCCCAATGTAGCAAAATGGAGGCACACAAAAATTAGCTCCTCTCCCCTCTTCTGTAGTATTTTTTAATTAAGGTAAAAACTAGGTTTTATCGGGGCCCAAAAAGTCCGAAATATCCCTTAAAATTGAGTTTAGTTGCATCTACTGTCGTGCAAGCCACGACCATAGCCTGATGATAGGATCTTTATCACAATTGTGGCAGACCAGGCCACAATCTTGGCTTGCCTAAAGAGGTTCTGTCATGATCATAGGCCACAATCGTGGCTGGCCTAAAGAGGTTATGTCATGATCATGGCCCCTAGAGTCTTCATCCGGGCTTTCTTCAAATCTCTTATGTTCTTCGATGTCTGATGTTAAACATTAACAAATACATTCAGACACGTCAAATACACAAAATTAAAGCTCAATAGCATGCTCTAACCCATATAACACTGAAAACACAAATATCTAACCAACTAACACAATTATAAACCTAAACATAAATGAATCAATTAATTAGCCACTAAAAACATACTAAAATGCCTACTAAAACATCAAGCAATCTACAACTCTCAGATGTTTAATGTGATTGGATGATAGTTGAGAGAGAGAACTTAAAGAAAAGTTGAAAGGAAGATGGAGAAAGAGATTTGTCTCAATCATACAAGATGGAAGTTAGGGTAGCTATGAAGCCTTTATATGATCGTGCAGATTGTGCATGATGGTGACCTAACATGCAAATATAAGAAGTTCACTATGTATGATTGTGTAAATGACAGACTTTCTAGGTCATGAGAATTTTGTATTTTTGATTATTTGGGGCAATTTTTGGAATAAAAACAAATGAGGAAAACCATAAAAAGAGCCTTAGGAGGATCAAGAAATATAAAAGGCGATCAAAAACACAAAAGAGGCAACTAGAACATAAAAGAAAGATATTAAAGAGGCAAAATTCTAGAAGAACAAAACTGCAGAATTTTCCACCTCAAGGACAAGAAGAAGTAGACATCAAAAATTTAAACTTTTATAGTTTTCTTTCCTTTCTTTCTTATTGAATGTTGACTAAGAAGAATTGTGGATCTATTTTCTCTATGGATTGATAAATTTTTTTAATAATTAGTCTCGAATTATTTTGTTAAACTTTTATGTTCTAATTTAATAGAGGTATACTTTATGGTGATTATTATTTTTAATCATTGATATAAATTAAAGGATTAGCTTAAAATATTTATGTTATATTGTACCTCAAAAGTTGGTATCATAATAAACCTATAAACATCAGATTAATAGTTAATTGAAGATAGATTTTAATTTTAGCTAATTACTCGTAGGATTGCTTCAAATACAATTGGATAGCTAAGATAAGTTTAGAGAGATCAAGAGGTCACAATCAGTTCTTATCTATTTTAATCATAACTATTATTTATCCAGGGTCAAGTATTATTAAATCAAGAAAGTGAAGTGAAAACAAAATAAAGATAGAAGTAATTCCTAAGTTTTCAACATTGATTAATTAACAAATTCATTGCTACTCGTTAATTATTCAACTATCAATTCTCTTTAGTTTAGTTTGTTCAGTTATTCAATTATCAATTCAATTATCATCATGCTTCTTGGTGTGAGTATGCAAACAAAGTTGGCATGGTGTAGGCTTCCTACCTATAGATTTTTCCTGCATAATAATAAATTTTTATAAGTGAACTACAATTTACGAACATTTTGGCAAAATTTTCTCTATTTTTATGATATTTACCCCTATTAGACAAAAGATTTAACTCAACAACACAACCATTAATGACACCAGACATGTATAACATTATTATTCTCCATAATGCACATATATTTTTATTTTAACATTTATACATTAAATTAGATTGAAGTCAAATTTCATACATCAAAGTACAAAAATCAAAATATAAGTGCAAATTTTTGGTACTTACAAGTTGAAGTGTTAGACCCCGATTCCGAAGTCCAACTCTTGCTCTAATACCAAATACTATTGGACCCCAATTTCGGAGCCCAACTATTGCGGAATATCATAAGACTAGAGTGTGGTTCCTTGTAGGGTTATTTCAATGTTGTAAACGATCTAGAAGGGGGGTTGAATAGATCTTTAAACCTTTTTCTTAAAAAAATCTACAATAAAATCAGAAGTTAATTCACACAAAAC
>JANSVA010000005.1:37347555-37379546 GCA_025504915.1 Erythroxylum reticulatum | reverse complement strand
CTTAACAAATTCTATACATTTTATAATTATCAAAACATAAGTGAGATTTAATTTGTCAACCACCATTGGTCCAACAAATGTAGTCTCCTTAACCATCATCCTACATGTGGGAAGCCCACACCAGTCAACCAATGGAATCACAATTTGACTTCTTAATAACAATTATATCTTCATATCTCTAGTTTAATTTTCAATAAGATTCATCTCATTCTAAGCTCTATTTCTTAATATATGATTAAAACACCGAGGCATGTTTAGTAAACTAATCATTCATGATCTTCCAACCGATTCCCTAACTTTATTTCCATCCATCCTTTTCAATTAAACAACAAAGATAGATGAATGTGTTAGGAATCCATTGGTTCAAAAATCATCTCATTTGGAGGTCGGATGACAAAGTTATGGCCAAAAGAGTCAAACATGTTCAGAGCTAGAAAACCCTTCAGGGCCATCATGTGGAACAAAGGTGCAATCGCAAGGATGAAGGTGCACTCACAAGGAAGGCAGGTGCGATCGCAAGGAGAAACGTAAGATTGCAAGGAGGGAAGGTACGATCGCGAGGGTGCTTTGTGCAATCGCGACCGAAGCTGTCCTGCATGTACATCCTCTGCAACATCACTAACTTCAAATGATCATAACTTTCAACTCCGATGTTCAAAATTTTCATACTATATACCATTGGAAAGCTAGAAAGATAATCTAAAACTTTCAAGAAGAAACTTTGTCTAATTCAACCTATATCAATCCAGATTTTTCCCTGAAGTCAGAATGTACAACTTGGAAAGTCATGAGCATAACCATCCGTCTGCTAACTTTACTTCATTAACTCTTTAATCTCTACTCATTTAACTCATCACTTACAACTAATTCTCATTATTCACAAAAATCCTATATTTATTTTCCATAACATCTCGCTTATATATATATATATATATTATTTTCCATAACATCTCGCTTATATATATATATAATTTGTGTTCAAAATTCATCATCTCATGTTGATAACTTCTTCAAGTGTACCTAATTTTAACTCAACATCATCCATACACAATTCATATTTCATTAACATC
Source organism: Erythroxylum reticulatum (assembly GCA_025504915.1). Lineage (NCBI taxonomy): Eukaryota > Viridiplantae > Streptophyta > Magnoliopsida > Malpighiales > Erythroxylaceae > Erythroxylum > Erythroxylum reticulatum. The sequence continues at coordinate 37,378,476 of JANSVA010000005.1, read as the reverse complement.
AAAAGATAAGCATTTTATAAAGCTTTAATGGGCATTTCAAGCCATAATACATCAATTTTCCAAAATACAAAAGATACTTGATCAAATAATACTTGAAATGCGACTAAAGCCTCAAGTTTACAAAGTCTAGCTTAAAATACAAAAATACGCCTAATCAGAGCGATGCCTTGACTCTCTTTCACTCGATCTCTTTCTCATCACTTGAAGATGGGAAGGAATGGGGGTGAGCTTGAAAGCTCATGGGTAACAAGTTTATAATGAGAAACAAGCAAAAACCCTTGAAATATTTATTTCTATTGTAAAATTCACATTGAAATCTATGTAACACATATTTCCCAAATTCACAACTTATCAAGCAATTCATAAACATCATGAATCATGAATTCATCAAACTTGTCACAAATCATAAACACATAAGTACATCAGAATGGTTTGAGCGGTCCATAAACAGAATGAAACATTCCCATAAAATGGTCCTGTGTAGTCGTGAACAGGAAGAACTAACACAATCCCACATAGTGGTTTTGCGTAGTCGTGAATATGACGGAGTCCATGAAGGAGCTTCATGCCACTAGCAGGCAGGCGGGAGAAGTCTTTAGTCGAAGTGAACTTGACATACAGAATGGACCAAACCAAACCCACATAACATGCATTTCATAACTTGTATACTTGTTGCCCAAAATGACACTTTTTCTGAAAAGTGATTTCATAAACATAGTATCTTTTTCAAAAATCATTTTCATATTCTTTTCAAAAATCATCGATACAATATTCATTTACCAAATACATAGCACTTTCTCAAATCATTCAAAGAGCAATAATGCAACGTTGATAAAAATTGAAATCATTTAATGCTCTTAAATTTGAAAAGATTGTCATGGCTTATTACTTAATTATAAACATGTACCCACCTTGAATTCCTTGCTTAGGAACTTGCTTAAATATGCCTCTCCTCTTGCTCCTTTTTCCTTTCTTGATTTCCTTCATAAATGGGAAAGTTTCCCATTCAATACGGTTACAAATTGGAGACTCACAAAGCACATTCACTAAAATTGATTCTAGAATACTTAAACTCATGCATTTCCTAAGCTTTATGAACCAAAACTCTTCTAAAAATCCAAAAGATTAAAATCAAACTTACCTTGAATCTTCACCAAATGAAGAGTTTCTTGGCTCAAATGGAGACTCTTCTCTTCCTCTTTTCTTTTCCCTTCTTGCGCGACCCCAAAATCTCTCTTAAAACTAAGAAAGATGGAACCCTAATTGTTTTTCCTTCTTTTCTCTCAAACCATCGAAACACTCTCCCTCTCTTTCTTATTTTTGGTATTCCCTTCTTTCTCTCCTTCTAATTTTGTTTGTTTCTTCCTCTTAAATGCAAGACCACATTTTCATCTTCCAATTATACCCTTAATGAGTGTGCATTGTCCACTTTGCCCTTCATTTAAGCCTTATGATCTTAAATGCTTAAGTGACTTTCCAAAAATGCCCTTATGCATTCTTACCACTTTTAATTCAACTAACTCATGAAATAAATCCTACTAACATAGACATAACAATAAAATTCCAACATTAAATCTATCAAAATCTCATAATTCATTTAAATCATTCTTAACTAGAGAAAAAAATCTGGGGGCCAACATGAAGTGCATGCTTTTGGTGGGTCAAAGATCCTCCAGTATGTACGAGGGTAGACTTTCTCTTTCTGGTCTTCCACGTCTGTTGCAAAATTGGGCTCTAAAATGGATATTGCCTCAGGTGATGCTCAATACTGCTGTTAACGACTTTTTATTTCTTTAGATATATATAGTGGCCGTACACCATTCTTGTGTATCAAAGCAAGAAAGTCTCTATAATATGTACGAATTCGCCTCTCACATATATTATAAATTACAACATCAAATTTTGGATCCCAAAAAAATTCTTTCTGAAAAAAGGAAAACAAAATATAAGTACTTATAAATGACAATATTTATCTAATTAATGTATAAATTAGATAAAAATAAAAAAGACTAAAGAATATATTTTGTGTACCTCAAACTCTTGATAATAAAAATCCTTTGTTGGCTGAGAGACATTCTTCTATACATACTCCTCAAGATTTATCATTTCCTTAAACTTGGATGAGATATTTCTTGAGTATATTCTAAATGGAATCATCCTAATATATAAGTTATTTTAGATCATTTTCAAATTAAAACCTATAACTTTAATATAAACCTATGGTGTCATCATATATTACAAAAATTTTAGAATTTTACTTACAAACTATTGATAGTTGTGATGTACGTTCTTCCATCAACTCCTTTAGATCCAAGCTGGAGGTCGCCTCCTTCATTTGCAACATTTACCCTTGATATCTCTATCGGTATAAGGATGGTGGATGGTGTATCAGTGCTGTTGGATGGTATAGCAGTAGGTATAGAAGGTGATGTCTCATCTGGATGTGCAGTAGCATTTGCAGAATGCGATGCTTCACCTGGAAATGCATTGGCTTCTCCAAATCATGGTAACCTTAACCTTGGCCGCATCATATCCTGTTTTCTTTTTAGTGGCATTTTTTTTACTTGAAATTCTCATTTTATTGAATTTTCCAATAATAGAACAATATATAACAATAATTTTTAATGTAATAATATATTTATTCATATAATATTCTATTACAAACACAAATTAATTGCTATCAGTACTTAATTGTAAATCAAAATCATCATTATCTTCTTTTTTTGAAGAATTTGAATCAAACTCAGGCTCCTCTTCATTCTCATCATATGTTACACATGCATTTATTTCATAAACATGTTCCTGAAAGGCTTCACTTTCAATTCTCTTATTTTCTCCTTTTCCATGTAACTTAAAAACACCTCTAAGGTTTACTTTGCATACGACCAACCAATTTGACTTATCTCATTTGTAAGCTTAGAAAAGGGATTTAATACACCTAGATCACTTGCATCGCGAACATGAAAGGTTCAAATTGTTTAAATCTTCTTTGCTGGTTGATTTTAAGTTGATTGTATTGGTTGTGTACTTTTGTTCCAATATTAGGAGTTGGATCAAACCATTCACACCAAAATATCACACCCTATTTTATTGGCAATGTAGGGTACTAAATTTCAAATATCTCAATAATTTTACCATAATAATCTATCAATTCTCCCTACATGCAAACCCCACTATTTACTGTTGCTATGCTATGACCATGATATTCTATATGAAATTTGCATCCATTAACAAAATACACCGAATACGATTTAACAGTTCGCAAACATCCTTTCGCAAGATCATATATGAACTTGTTCTCTGTTGGATTTTCTGAGGCTTACACAAAAACAGTTTATCATATTAAATAGCATAATATCATTTAATTACTTTGATATTATAATTCAACCATTTTAATTATTATAAGTGAAAAATTACATATTTCTTGAATTATCGAGGAAAGTTTCTTTCAACTTCTTTATTGATATCATCCTGTGTTGTTTCCAGCATTAGCTCACGTAAACCATTCCTTGCATAATCTAAAAGCATTGTTATATATTTTAGTTGTGAACAATAATAACTTCGAAAACTCAAATAATCAATTTCAAAATCAACTTAAACTTACTGTACGAAAGGTTGAACCTCTTAAAAATTCAATAAATCGTAACCATGGGTAGCCTCTATTTCTTCTACTGTTATCATTATTCTTGTTTAACGTCCATATGTTCATCCTAGATATGTAAAAATGGATAAGTTATCATCAACATCACCTGTTTCTCCTCCATCGTAATTATGAGGAACTTTTTTGTCTCTTGTGTGCACATGCGGCCCAAAATAATGTGAACAAATTGTGCTTGTTTCCTTTACTAAATAAGCATTACATATCAAACCTTCAACTTTAGCCTTTTTTATGCTTTTCTTTAAGTGATGCAAATACCTACATTATAAATAGGGTTATTACAATTTTATGGTTAAAACATGCTATAATTTTTGTTTAAATATTAACTATATTTACCTCTCAAACAAATACGTTCATCGATATTGAACCAGACCAGTATGTTTAGCCTCGTGAGCTAAATGTACGGATAGATGCTCCATACAGTCAATGAAGCTTGGAGGGAAAATCCATTCCAATTTGCACAAGATAACTGGAATTTTCCTTTCTAATTTTTCCATTTCAGCCAACTTTATTTCAAATGATGTTAAGCTTTTGAAAAATAAACTTAGTTTTGTTATAGCTTTCCAAACCTTATTCGGTAGAGACTTCAAAATGCAATTAGAATTTTCATCCCAAATAATTTGTACTTTCTCATGTTCACACACCTTGCCATGTTCGAAACATAATCATTAGGAAACTTTGGACTTTTCAACCATTCAAACAAAATTTCCTTTTGTCTTTTTTCCAAAATGTAACATGTTTTTGGATATTTACCATTGCGAAGATATTTATCTATCTTATTCTTTATACAAAAAAGTTTCAAATTAGTTCGTGATTTAGCATTGACCTTTGTCCTCTCTTCAATGTTCATTATGGTGTTGAACAAATTATTAAAATTATTTTTTTAATATGCATTACATGTAGATTAGGAAGTATCAAATTACTTTTCCAAATGGCAAATCCCAAAAGACACTTCGTTTACTTTAACCAAAGTTTTTACTAATGCTTCTATTAACTTCTTCAGCTTTAAGTATTTTAACTTTTAGCAACCATAATTCATCAATCTTCTGCAATATCTCTTAACCAGCTTTGTGAGGGGGAGGAGGTGTTTGTACCACCCTATTCTTAATAAACTTTTGTTTATTGCATCTAAATGGATGATCTAAAGTATGAAATTCCCTGTGGTTGTCAAACTAAGATATTTTGGCCCCGTTAGGAAGATAAAACACATCAAAATCATTACTATAGTAAAGACAAGCCAATTTTTCTACTGTACTCCATCTAGACAACACGGAATATGCAGGAAAATCACTAATAGTCCACATCAAAACTGATCTCAGCAAAAAAAATTTTAAGAGACACATCATACGTCTCCACATCAAATTTCCAAAGATGATACAATTCAGATACCAATGGTTATAAGAATACATCAATTTTATGCTTTAGATTCATATGCCTTAACACACTCACCTTTAAGAACATATAAGCCTCATTCATACATGTCATAGAGGCAAATTATAAGGAGTAATTATGATTAGCCATGATGAATATTATTGGCTAGATTGACTAAAAGTGTTGGATCCCGTTTTCGGAACCTAAACATTTGGAGAAATTTGACGAAAAACAGTACTTGCCTTCGACTATATCAAACCTATTTTGGGGACACCAAATTGTTGGATCTTGTTTTCGGAACCCAAACATTCAGAGACATTTGACGGAAAACAGTTCTTGCCCTCGATTATACTAAACATGTTTTGCAAACATTTGAATTAAAAAACCCTCATTATGGGTATCGGATTTAGTTGTTCTTTAGGTAGCTTTAAAAAGGACTTCAAGATCTACCACTTTCATGAAGGCCTTGAAGATAGAATCTATCGTCTGAAGAGTCAAAATTGGACTAGACGATGGTATTAGATGAATAGTCAATAGAGGAAGAAGTCTCAGTTATAAAAGCAGAAAGCAGACGAAACAAAAGGCAGACAAAGCAAAGAGGGCAGATGAAACAAAAGAACAGACAAAGCGAAGAGGGCAGACAAAACAAAAGATCAGACGAAGCGAAGAGGGTAGATGAAACAAAAGATCAGACCAAGCAAAAGTCTTAAGATGAAGCAAAGTCAACTTAAGACAAAGCAGGGTCCTAAGACGATGTGGGGTCAACTTAAGACGAAGCAGGGTCTGAAGACGATGCGGGGTCAATGTAAAACGAAGTATGGTCTTAAGACGATGCGGGGTCAACTTAAGACGAAGCAGGGTCTTAAGATGATGCGGGGTCAACTTAAGATGAAGCAAGGTCTTAAGATGACGCGGGGTCTTAAGATGATGTGGGGTTAACGTAAGACGAAGCATGGTCTTAAGACGATGCGGAGTCAACTTAAGACGAAGGATGGTCTTAAGATGATGCGAGGTCAACTTAAGATGAAGCGCCTTTACAGACGATATGACATCATCATAGACGATATAACATCATCACAGACAATACATCTTTACAGATGATGCATCTTTTAAGACGAATGACATCATCACATATGATACATCTTTACAGACGAGGCATCTTTTAAGACCAATGACATCATCATAGACGATACGTCTTTACAGATGATACGTCTTTGCAGACGTTGCATCTCTATAAACGATGCATCTTTACAAATGAAATGATGTCATCATAGATAATACGTCTTTACAGATGATACATCTTAACAAATGATGCATCTCTTAAGACGAATGAATTCATTACAGACGATATGATGTCATCACAGATGATATGTCTTTATAAATGATACGTCTTTGCAGGCGATGCATCTTTACAGATTATGCATTTTTACAAATGAAATGATGTCATCATAGATGGTATGACATCATCACAGATGATACGTCTTCACAGACGATACATCTTTAATCTGAAGTCTAAAGTTTCTATACCATATGTCGATGGAAATCTAGACAATTAAACTACAACTTTTCAGAGGACAACTTTAACTAATTTAGCCTCAATTAGTCTAGTTTCCCCTAGAAGTCAGCGCACAACTTTTACACCTATGAAAGGCTTAGATCAAGAACTGTACATCTACCAAAGAAACATGCACATATACCTAGGGACTTTCCAGTTTTTCTTTAACTCATTAGCCCAAGCAACAGAAACTCATACATCACTTAATTTCATCAATACACAAAATACAACATATACAGGATGCTCGAAGTTTACATGCTTATGTAGCTATCCCAACAGTGAACAAACTAACTTAGTGACAAAAGCTACTATCATGAAATTTGCCCAAATGCCTTGCAAGGATCACTTATCTTCTCGATCTGCACTTGAGGAGGGAATAATGGGGTGAGCTATACAGATCAGTGGCTAATATATATATAGCCATTGGCAATTGGCAACATATTCAAGCATATTTATATGTATATCTAACAATTCTAGCATTCTTACTTTAGCTACTTTCTTAGGGGCTTCCCATTTCACAACTGCTTCTATCTTCCTTGGATCCACATGCACTCCTTGCTCTGAAATTATGTATCCAAGAAATGTCACTTCTTTCAGTCAAAATTTACATTTATTGAATTTGGCATACAACTCATTCTTCCTCAATGTTTCCAAAGAAATGCTCAAATGTTCCTCATGCTCACTATCACTCTTATTATAAACCAAAATATCATCAATAAAGACAATGAAAAATTGGTCTAAGAAAGGCCTAAAGACTCTATTCATCAAATCCATGAAAGCTACAGGTGCATTTGTCAACTCAAAAGGCATGACTAAGAATTCGAAGTGGCCACATTGTGTTTTAAAAGCAATCTTTGACAAATCAGACTCCTTTATCCTCAACTGATGGTAACCTGATCTCAAATATATCTTAGAAGAGACCCTTGCCCCTTGCAATTGATCAAACAAATCATCTATACGTGGGAGCGGATATCTGTTCTTGATTTAGCTTCCTATAATCCACACATATTCGCAATGATCCATCCTTCTTCTTTACAAAAAGGACTGGAGCTCCCCAAGGTGAAGAGCTAGACCTAATGTAACCTGTCTCTAACAACTCTTCCAATTGCTCCTTAAGCTCCTTCAATTTCGCTAGAGCCATTTTATAAGACGGAATTGAGATCGGTGCTGTACCTGGAAGAAGTTCAATGGGAAATTCAATTTCCCTAAGTGGTGGTAGTCTTGTTAATTCCTCGAGAAAGACATCCGAAAATTCCATGACTACTGGAATTTCTTCTAACTTCCCTCCATTTGCCTTCGTGTCTACCACATAGGCCAAAAATGCTTTACATCCTTTCCTCGTCTTTTTGTCTGCCACCAAATTCGAAACAATTCTCGAGGAGCTAAATTTTCTGTCTCCCATAAACATCACCTTTCTTCCATTATCCAACTCAAAGTCCACTATTTTCTGTTTACAATGTATGTTGTCCTTATATTTCTCTAAGACGTCCATACCCAAAATCACATCCAATCCTCTCATCTTCAATGGCATCAAATCCACCACTATGAGTCCCCCACCAATATATATCTCACAATCTCTATAAATTTGACTAATCACAATACAGTGGCCTATTGGAGTACTCATCATCAAAGAAGTATCCAATGGGCTCAAATTTCTACTGTACATAGTTCTACCCGATGAAACAAAAGAATGGGTAGAACCCGAATCAATCAAAACAATTGCATCATCATCAAATAATTTAATCATACCCGTCACAACTTATGTTGCAGTCTTGTGCCCCACTGTCTCGGCTCTCTTTGAAGCTTGCATTTGACTTCTCTCATGTCTTGAATTTCAAGGGCACTCTTTTGCCACATGTATTTTCTCTCCACATTTGAAACAAGCTCTAGTTAGCCTGTAGCATTCCCCTTCGTGGAACTTGCCACAATGGTTGCACTTAGGGATGGATGACTTGTTCGGCTTGATAAGAAACAGTAGAAGTCATCATCAGTTTAGGCATGTTTGCTCCACTACTCCTCTCCTCATATTGCATAGGGAAAGTCCTGGCACTTCTCTCAAGCATAGAAGTACCACCTCCCCTCTTAAACTGTTCTCTCCCCTTTCTCTTTTTGCTCACTGCACTTTTTATATTCTCGATGTTCTCAACCCTCAGAGCTACTTCAACCAGCTGTTAAAAATCACAAAAATTTCGCACCACCACTTTCTCTCTGATTGCTAAATGCAACCCCGATCAAACTTACAGCACTTAGCTGCCTCACTCATCATCAACTCAGTTGCATATCGGGCCAATTGTGTGAATCGGCGCTCGTATTCGCTCACTGTCATTTTCCTCTGGGTGAGATTCAGAAATTCTCTCTGCTTCTACTAAACATATACCTCAGACAAGAACTCTTTCTTAAACAATATTAAGAAAATTTTCCATGCGAGCACTGGTGGTCTCATCTGACTCCCTAGCACACTCTCCCACTCTTGAAGTAGGCTAGCAGCATATACATCCTTCTCCTCATTCTTGCAGTCCATTTGATCCAATATCCTCTCGCTCTTTCTCATCTAAGTCTCAGCTTATTCTGGATCCGTTGTCCCTTAAAAATCCACTGCCCTATACTTCCTAAGCTTGTCAAACTGCCTCCCCTTCTTGATAGGGGTTAGAGTAGAGGATTGCAGCATCTATCCTATAACTTGGACAAATGCTTGAGTGAAGGCTTAGAACATCCTCAGATCTAATGGAGTAGTCACTTGCTCCTACGGAAGAGCAGACTCCCACGTCTGTGACCGAACGGGCTCACTACTAGGCCCTACAGAAGCCTCATCATTCCCTGAGGCTACAGACTCATCAGTACTCTCCTTCTTTAGTAGAGAGTCAGGTGCAATCGATCTTTGCAGTACTCCCTATATCCTTCTATGAGGTGGCATCTTACCCCTTCAATAAAACACTACTGATTATCAACATTTCATTTTTGTCTTAATTCCTACATATATGCATGACATGTATGTCAATTAATGCAATTTAAGCAATTGATAATGCAACAAGTAACAATTTATCCTACTATGCATTCTAAGCCTAGGAAAAAAAACCTAGTCACTCTGATACCAAATTGTTAGATCCCATTTTTGGAACCCAAACATTCAGAGACATTTAACGGAAAAGAATACTTGCCCTCAACTATACCAAACCCGTTTTGGGGATATTTGAGTTAAAAAACCCTCATTATGGGTATCGGATTTAGGTGTTCTTTGGGTAGCTTTAAAGAGGACTTCAAGATCTACCACTTTCATAAAGACCTTGAAGACAGAATCTATCGTCTGAAGAGTCTAAATTGGACCAGACTATGGTATTAGATGAATAGTCAACAGAGGAAGAAGTCTCGATCATAAAAGCAGAAAGCAGACAAAGCAAAAGGCAGATGAAGCAAAGAGGGCAGACGAAACAAAAAAACAGACGAAGCAAAGAGGGTAGACGAAACAAAAGATCAGACGAAGCAAAAGTCTTAAGATGAAGCAGAGTCAACTTAAAACGAAGCAGGGTCTTAAGACGTTGCGGGGTCAACTTAAGACGAAGCAGGGTCTTAAGACGATGCGGTGTCAACTTAAGAATAAGTAAGGTCTTAAGACGGTGTGGGGTCAATGTAAGACCAAGCATAGTCTTAAGATGATGCGGGGTTAACTTAAGACGAAGCATGGTGTTAAGACGATGCGGGTTCAACTTAAGATGAAGCATCTTTATAGACGATACAAACAACTCTATAGACAATATGATGTCGTCACAGATGATGCATCTCTTAAGATGAATGAAGTCATCACAGACGATGCATCTTTACAGACGATGCATCCTTACAAACGAAATGACGTCATCACAGACGATATGATGTCATCACAAATGATACGTCTTTGCAGACGATACATCTTTACAAACGATGCTCTTAAGATGAATGATGTCATCATAGACGATATAGTGTCATCACAGATGGTACAACTTTGTAGAGGATGCATCTTTACAGACGATGCATCCTTACAAATGAAATGACGTCATCACAGACAATACATCTTTACCCTTATAAAGACCATAACTTTCGACTCTGAAGTCTAAAGTTTTTATACCATATGTCGGTGGAAAGCTGGACAATTAAACTACAACTTTTCAGAGGACAACTTTAATTAATTTAGCCTCAATTAGTCTAGTTTCCCCTAGAATTCAGCACACAACTTCTACACCTATGAACGGCTTAGATCAAGAACTGTACATCTACCAAAGAAAAATGCACATACACCTAGGGACTTTCCAATTTTTCTTTAACTCATTAGCCCAAGCAACAGAAACTTATATGTCACTTAATTTCACCAATACACTTTGAACAAGGGCTTAACCCCATACAATATATATAGGATGCTTGAAGTTTACATGCTTATGTAGCTATCCTAAAAGTAAACAAACTAACTTAGTGACAAAAGCTACTATCTTGGAATTTACCCAAATGACTTGTAAGGATCACTTATCTTTTTTATCTGCACCTGAGGAGGGAATAATGGGATGAGCTACACAGCTCAGTGGCTAATATATATAGCCATTGGCAACTGGCCACATATTCAAGCATATGTATATGTATATCTGACAATTCTAGCATTCTTACTTTAGTCAAGCAATTTAAGCATTGACCAATATAATTCAAAGATAATACGCAACATAACTTCATCCAGTCAACATAACACTTTATTATGCATCATACTTGAACATTTTAAAGATGCAATGCACATCAAACGGCTCGAGGGTTCCATAAAAATAGAATGGAGAAACTGAAGTTTACCCCATGAACAGAATGAGTCTAATTTCGGAGCTCATATGCCACAAGCAGGCAGCCGAGAGAAGGCTCTTGTCAATGTGCACGTGACGAAAAGAATGGTTCCACTCTCGCCCAAACAGAAGCACATAATCATGCTTAAATCATGTATGAAATGCTTTCATACTCTTTCATGCTCTTTCCTTTCTTTTTGTTTATATAAAATGCCATGACCGAATATTAAGCCATAACATGATCAAATTCACAATTTAATTTTATCAAAAATGTCATACTTCTTTCCATGCATAACTTAAAATGCATCATAGTAATTTACAATTTAGCAATTTCATTTTAAAGCACATCACAGACACACACATAGGCAAGAATTTTCCCAATTACATAATAACTATAAATACATTACCCACCTAATCGGCTTGCGGAAATTTAAGTCAAGCTTGCCTTTCCCCTTGCTCTTGGGTAGGATTCCCTTGGTTTCCTAACATAACCAAGGTTCCATTCAAAACCAACATTCCAATAAATTTATAAAATTCAAAAAAATCATAGAATCATAATAAACATAAATGAAACTCAAATTTAACTTACCCACAGTCCATCTAGGTTAGAAAACTTAAGATCTAGTTTAGAAACCTTAAAATCAATTGGGTTCTCCTAATCCATCTTCTTCCTACAAAACCTCTTTGCTCTCTAACTCCTTCATCCTTAATACAACCCATTCCTTTAATAAAGCAAGAAAAAGATAGTTAACTACCTTAACAAACGTGATTTCTCTTCTCTTCTTTTTCATGGAAACTTCTCTTCTTCTCTCCTATTTTCGTTACTCTCTTCTTTCTCTTTTATTCTCACGACACTTCTCTCTTTTTCTAATACAAAACCATTTTAAATGGTCTTTTCCCCATTTTACCCTTTATTTACCTTGTCCTTCCCATTTTGCCCCTTCTGTCATCTAATCCATCTACTAACTCCTTTAAGCTATCTTACTTTTAACCTTCCCATAGTAATTCTAACTTAATTCAAATCCTTCCATTAATTTCTAATCTCTATTTATGCCACTAAATCAATGACTACATTCAAAATTAATAAAAAAATGGAATAATCAACCAAAACCAAAATAAAAAGCTAAATAACAAATCACAAAAATTGGAAAAATTTTTTAGGTCCAACAAAAAGGTTGGAATTCTTTTATCAACAATTCTAACATAAAATTTTGACTTGTAGCTGCAAACTCAAAATGAGTGTTATTGAAATGTTTCCATGCGAGTGCATATGATGGATGACTCATTATTCCATCTTCCTATTCATGTTCATTATGTCATCTCATGTGAGATGCCATAACATTAGAGAAATATAGTCTCTGAAGTCTCGGAGTTAACGGGAAATAATACAACTACTTCCAGGGTACTAATTTATGTTTAATTGAACGCTTTCTAGGTTTAAACTTAGATTGACCAAAAAATTTGCACTCTTGTAATTCCACATTATCTCCCCAAAACAACATACATCCAAAATTGTAATAATCAATTTTTCAATTGACAAACTAAAACCCTTAATAAGTTTTTTCATATTGTAGAAATTATCATCCATTATATGATCAGGAGGCAATGATTCATTATACATTACAAGGAAAATGGAGGTTAGTGATGGACATTACTGAAGAAAAATCTACACATTCCGTCGGTAATCTAAGTTAGTGACGAAATTTACCGACGGACAAAAGCATCGAAAAAACGATTGTAGGTAATAATTTGCAACGAACCACAACTTTTCCATCACTAATTTACCGACTGATAATTTATATTACCCTGAGGAAATATATCGACAATTATTTTGTGCTGTCGGTAAATTTTCGATCGATAAAGTTACTAACGCACAAATCCTATTCATCGGTAAATTTATCGATAGATGTGGTTATTCCATCATAGTTCTTAATTATCCGTCAATAAATCAAATAGATTTTACTAACAAACTTTGTTTTTCCTACATTTAGTTTTATTTGATAATCTTATGGTTGATGCTTAATTTATACAATTATTAGTTATCTATTGATAATATTTTGATTTGTTTCTACATTTAATTTATTAAACAGAAAGTTAATTGATGATATGAAATAAAAATTATCTTAATTGATAATAAAAATCATTTTGTACAAAATAAGTATTTAATTCATATGAAATGACTATAAGTACGCTATTCATTTGATAAACACGGATTCTCTGACTATTGCGATGAGGTGTTACCCCTCCCTTTCAACTCATTTACCTTATTACGGTGCTAAGCTATATACTCCATCAACTGTTGCAACTGGTTGCCAATGTCTATATTGTGCTTCGAACCTCATGGACTTCATTGAGTGTAGAGCACCTACTAAATGTTGCTGTACTAGATGTGGAGAATTACGAATAACATGTGTTTACAAATAAACCTAAACTAAATATCCTTCCACGACGGTCCCTACCACCTAGTGCATGAAGATAGTTTTGACTCTCATCAGCATCTTCAGACTACTGAGACTATCATTGAATGCTTTCTTGTATTTAGTCCCATCAGAAAGAAAAATTTATGTTAGTAAGTGATAATTATTAAGCATTAATATTAAAGCAAAATTTTCACATACGTTTAGTTCTCTACAACAGGTGTTGATGAAGGTCACACCATCATGCTTCTTAATGTGAGTGTGCAAAAAGAGCTGACAAGGTATAAGCTTCATGTCCATATACTTTTCCTATATCAGAATAAAATGTTATAAGTGAACTACATTTTATAAAAATTTTGGCAGAATTTCCTCTATTTTTATGATATTTACCCCTATTGAACAAAGAAAGTAACTCAACAACACGACCATATATGACACCAAACATTTATAACATTATCATTCTCCATAAGGCACATATTTGTATTCCAAAATTCACATATCAAATTAAATTGAAATATGCCAAAGTAAAAAAAATCAGAATATAAATGTAAAGTGTAGACACTTAAAAGTCTCTCTGCATGCTCGTGGTCGGTAATAGAATAATCTCTCCTCTGGGTCCTCCACATCTGTTAGTAGAATTATGCTCTGAAATAGATATTGCCTTGGGTGACGTCCAATACTGCTACCAACGATTTCATATTTGTTTAGAAATATAAGGCAGTCATACACTAGTCTTGTTTATCGCACCAACAAAGTCTCGATAATGTGTACGTGCTCATCTCTCCCATACTTTATAAATGACCATGTCAAATTCAAAATCCCAAAATAATTCTTTCTGAAACAAAAGGAAAAACATAGGATAAGTGCTTATAATCTACAATATTTATCAAATTAATGTATAAAAATCAATTAAAAAATATAAAAAATATTTTTTTACCTCAAACTCTTGATAATAAAATTCCTTTGTCTCTCGAGAGATATTCTTCCATATATAACCCTCAAGATCAATCTTCTCCTTAAATTTGGATGTCATGTTTCTTGAGCACGATCCAGACGAATCAACCTAATATAAAAACAATTAACTTTATATCATTTTTTAAATTTAAACCTATAACTTAATTATAAACATACGGTGTTTCATGTATTTTCACTTACAGATTGTTGACAATTGTGATGTAAGCTTTTCTATCAGCTCCCTCAGCTCTAGGCTAGAGGATGCCTCCTTTATCCGCATCATTTACCCCTAATATCTTTGTTAGTATAGGGGTGGTGGATAATGTAGCAATAGGTATGGAAGGTGATGCCTCATCTGCAAGTTTAGTAGTAGCTATAGGTATAACATCTAATTTGGTTGAAGCTACAGAATGTGATGTTTCACTTGGAAAGTAACTAGCTCCAAATCATGGTCTGAACCTTGGTCGCATCATATCCTATTTTCTTTTTTGTGGCATATTTCAACATGAAATTTATATTTTATTGGATATCCCAGAAATATAACAATTTCAATTCAATATTTCACACAGTATATTGAAAATTCAATAATTGATTTGTTAAATATAATATTCTATTACAACCACAAATTAATCGCTATCGGCACTTAATTGTAAATCAAAAGCATCATCATCTTCTTTTTCTAAAGAATTAGAATCAAACTTAGGCTCCTCTTCAAATCTCTCACCCCCCTTATCCTCTTCAGGTGAAATTTCAGCATATTCATCATTTGGATCGTTCAAAGGTTTATCCTCATCATATGTAACAGATTCATTTATTTCATAAACATCTTCCTGAAATGCTTCACTTTCAATTCTCTTTTCTCCTTTTCCATGTGATTCAAAAATACTTGTAAGTTTAACTTGACAAACGGCTAACCAATCTGACTTATCTCATCATAAGTTGGGAAAAGGGACATAATACATTTGGATCGCTTGCATTGTTAACACGAAAGTTCAAATTGTTTAAATATTCTTCGCTGGTTAACTCTAAATAGACTGTATCGGCTATGCACTTTTGTACCAACATTTAGAGTTGGATCAAACCAGTCACACTTAAATATCACACTTTGCTTTATTGGCAATGCAGGGTACTCAATTTAAATTATCTGAATAATTTTACCATAGTAATCTATCAATTCTCCCTGACAAACCCAACTATTTATTATTGTCATACTATGACCATGATATTCTGTATGATACTTGTATCATTAACGAAATACACCAAATACGATTTAATAGTTCGCAAAGGTCCCTTCATAAGATCACTTATGAACTTGTTCTCTATTGGATTTTCTAAGGCCTACATAAAAGAAATTATCATATTAAACTATATACTGTCATTTGAACACTTTAAACTTATAATTCAATCATTTCAATAATTGTATGTGAAAACTTACATATTTCTCGAATCACTGAGGAAAGTGTCTTCCAACTTCTTTACTGATATCATCCTATGTTTTCCTGGGTATTAGCTCATGTAACCATTCCTCGTATAATCTGAAAACATTATTATATATTTTAGTTATGAATAACACTAAATTTTAAAACCCAAATGATCAATTTCAACTTATTGCACGCAAGATTAAATTTCTTGACAATTCAATAAAATGTAACCATAGATAGCCTCAATTTCTTCCTCTGTTAACATTTTTCTTATTGAACTCCCATATATTCGTCTAGGATTTGTGAAAATGGATAAGTTACCATCATCATCACTCATTCTTCCCCATCGTCATTACGAGGAACTTTTCTTTCTCTTGTGTAAGCATGCGACTTAAAATATTGTGAACAAAATGTACTAGCTTCCTCTACTAAATAAGCATACTTATTGAACCTTCAACTTTAGCCTTGTTCTTGACACTTTTCTTCAAGTGATGCAAATATCTATATTAGTGAATAGGTTTATTACAATTTTGTTATTAAAACATGTTATTACTTCAATTACAATCATTTTTATTGAATTAGCTCTCAAATGGATACATCTATCGATATTGAACTAGACCTAGAAGTTTAGCCTCATGTGTTAAATGCATAGGTAGATGTCCCATACAGTCAAAGAGGCTTGGAGGGAAATTCCCTTCTAATTTGCACAAAATTATTGGAATTTCCCTTTCAAGTTTTTCCATTTAAGCCAACTTGATTTTAGATGATGTTAAGTTTTTGAAAAAAAACTAAATTTTGTTATAACTTCTTGAAGCTTATTCAATAGCAACTCCTGAAATGCAATTGGAATTAACCTTTGCATAAACATATGACAACCATGGCTTTTCTAACCCAAATAATTTGTACTTCCTCATGCCCACACACCTTGCTAAGTTTGAATTATAATCATTGGAAAAATTTAGACTTTTCAACCATTCACGCAAAATTTCCTTTTGTTTTTTGTCCAAAGTGTAACATGCTTTCAAATATTTACTGTTACGAAGATCTTTATGTAACTCATTCCTTCTATAAAAAGGTTTCAAATCAACTTGTGATTTTGCATTCTCTTTTGTCCTCCCTTCAATGCTCAGTATGGTATTGAACAAATTATCAAAAATATTTCTTTCAATATGCATCACATCTAGATTATGACATATCAAATTAATTTTCTAATATGGAAAATCCCAAAAGATTCTTCGTTTTCTCTAACCAAAGTTTTTACTAATGCTTGTATTAACTTCATCAGCTTTAAATTCTGTAACTTTCAACAACCCTAATTCATCAATCTCCTGCAATATCTCTTCACCAGCTTTGTGAGGGGAAGAGGTGTTTGTACCATCCTATTCTTAATGAATTTTTTTATTATGTATAAATGGATGATTTGGAGGAAGAAATTTCATGTGGTTGTAAAACCAACATGTTTTGTCCCTGTTTGGAAAATAAAATGCATTAGAATCATTTCCACAATAAGGAAAAGCAAATTTCTCTACTGTGCTCCATTTAGATAATATAACATATGCCGAAAAATCACTAATGGTCCACACCAAAGCTACTCTCAACACAAAATTTTGTTTTAAGACACATCATATGTCTCAACACCATATCCCTAAAGATGTTACAATTCAAATATCAATGGCTGTAAGAAAACATCAATTTTATGCTTTGAATTTATAGGCTTTAGCACAATCACTGTCAAGAACACATATGCCTCATTTATACAAATCCATGAAGGCAAAATGTAAGGAGTAATTATGATTGGCTATGATGAATATTGTTGGTTGAATTGAGTAAAAGGTTGGAATCAATCTGTCAACAATCCCAACCTAACATTTCTTCTTTCAACTACAAACTCATAATGGGTGTTATTGAAATGTTTCCATACTAGTGCATTCGATGGATGACTCATTATTCCATCTTCTTGTTCATGTTCATTATGCCATCTCATGTGAGATGCAGTAACATCATAAACACATAGTCTTTGAAGTCTTGGAGTTAGCGGGAAATAATACATCTGCTTCCAGGGGACTAATTTCTATTTCATAGAATGCTTTCCAGGCTTGAACCTAAATTAACCACAAAATTTGCTCTCATATAATTCCATATCATCTCCCCAATACAACATTCATTTTGCAATACTAAATCTTTTCAATAGGCAAACCAAAACCATTAATAAGTTTCTTCATATTGTAAAAACTATCAACCATTATATGATCAGCGATAATGATTCATGATACCATCCAAGAATTTTATCAAAACTATGATCAGAAATATGCCTTTAAGACATTATGTTCAATATTTGAGCAATTGAAGACAATTGAGTCATTGTCTTACAATTTGGGCATAATTTTTGGTCAACTGAATCTAGTAAGTTAAAAAATTATTTTGCATGTGGGTTTAGTTCTTCTTCAAGATTTTCTATATTTTCCTTAAAGGTATAATCAGTTGTATCATAAACCATTTGCATGTAAGGATTTTCAGTTGCAACTACATTATTTATTCTAAATCCAATCCCCCTTTTAAACTCCTATACATTCACTGACGAGATTACCCCTTAAGGTGCTACAAATCAATGGCTCCCCATATTGTGTCCACTCAAAATAATTTGGGACAAACCCTTTGCTCATCAAATGCCCATTCACTTCATCAACAGGAAGGAAACGAATGTGTTTGCACTTTTCACATGGACTTCTGATCTTTGGGTCATCCATATATGCAGATTGAGAACATGTATAATGAATAAAAGCTTTAACTCCCTCAACAAACTCATTAGTAAAGAAAGCATTAGGTGTTAATCCTCTATATATCCAAAATCTATGAATATTAATCATTTCTTTAAAATTGTTAATTTAAATGAGTGATTTCATAATTAGTATCCTTCATGTCCCCTAAGATTATGACATAACATCTCCTAAGAATTAATCAATTAAATTTGTTACCTACAATTGATGTCAATACTATGGTACATCGTATTGTTTACACCTGTGAATCAAGAAAGCAAGTTCTTACAGTGACTCCGCTCGTGGAATTTTTCACTGATAAGCCTCACGGGAGCTGCATCATGAGTTTCGAGCCTATATACTATCCTAGTGGTTTATTATGTAAAGAACTATCTAGTCTATCAAAAGGTATGAATATCTTGTGTTAATACTAAGTTTGCATTAATCACATTGAAGTTGAAGTGTTTATATTTGAATTAATCACCTACAATTGATTTCAATACTATGGTACATGGCATTGTTTATACCTATGAATCAAGAAAGCAAGTTCTTGTTGTGACTCTGAGGCTCGTGGAATTTTTTACCAATAAGCCTTACGAGAGCTGCATCACGAATTTCTAGCCTATATATCATCCTAGGGGTTTATTATGCAAAGAACTGTCTTGTCTATTAGTCGTATGAATTTCTAGTATTAATACTAAATTTGCATTAATCATATTGAGGTTAAAGTATTTATGTTTAAATTAATCACCTACAATTGATTTCAATACTATGGTACGTGGCATTGTTTACACTTGTGCATCAAGAAAGCAAGTTCTTGCTTTCACTCCTAGGCTCATGGAATTTTTCACTGATAAGTCTCACGAGAGCTACATCACGAGTTTTTAGCCTATATACCATCCTAGGGGTTTATTATGCAAAGAACTATTTTGTCTATTAAACGTATGAATTTGTTATGATAATACTAAGTTTGCATTAATCACATTGAAGTTGAAGTATTTATGTTTGAATTAATCACCTACAATTGATTTCAATACTATGGTACGTGGCATTGTTTACACCAATGAATGGAAAAAGCAAGTTCTTGCTGCTACTCCTAGGCTCATGAAATTTTCACCGATAAGCCTCACGGGTTTTCAGTTTATATACCATTCCAGGGGTTTATTATGCAATGAACTGTCATGTCTTTAAACGTATAAATTTCTTGTGTTAATGTTATGTTCGCATTAATCACATTGAAGTTGAAGTATTAATCAATTGAATTAATCTCCTACAATTGATTTCAAAACTATGGTACATGGCATTGCTTACACTTGTGAATTAAGAAAGTAAGTTCTCGACGTGACTCCTAGGCTCGTGGAATTTTTCACCGATAAGCCTCATAGGAGCTGCATCACTAGTTTCCAGCCTATATACTGTCCTAGGAACTTAGTTATGTCTCAAATCATCCATATGATCTCAAACTCATTCCACATACAGTACATACTTAGACTATTAAAGAAAAACATAAAAACTCATAAATGATTATAAGAATATTTTAAACAACAAAAATCAATACCTCCATCATAATCGTATCATTAAAGCAATACATATGGCAAACTTGAGTTGCACGACTTACCTGGATGGACGGACAAGTCTAGACTACAAAGAAGAAGGATGAGGAATGATCTTCAACAAAATATATATAGGGCCTATAAAAAAGAATATTTCGTAAAAAGAACAGTAAATTATTCAAAAATAAAAAAGTGTGTGAATTCTCTTTATTATTTATATATCAAAATTTTAAATATATATAATTAACGAAAAAGTATTATCAATTATAATAATTAAAATACTATTTAAACCTTTATAAAACTAGTCTTTCATTAACAATTAATCAATTTTGTAATAACAAATTAAATTACACAATTTAAGTTATCAAAGGAATAACAAATTGTCTTACATTTTCATCCTAAAATTTAATTTATCATTGCACAGGAAACATTAAAGTCAAAAAGAATCTTGAAATTTTGAGCAAACGTCTATTTTGGCTACAAATAAAGAGAGATATAAAGAAAAAACATGAAAGATTTGTTACTTATAAGCAAGCTAAATCTCAAGTGCAACCCCATAGATAGGTAGATTTATTAATGGATTTTTCTTTAGGTTTATTTAGTTCTAACAATGGTAAGGATTAAATATTTGTAGTACTAGATAGGTTTTCTAAAATGGAACACTCATTATAAGTCAAAAAGTCAATGATGCATTCTACATTAATTAATTGTTTGTTTTAATTGTTCAACCACAAGTGCATAATGTAGTTGTAGCTAACAGTGCAAGTACAAATCATTCCCATGAGGATTCTTGACTAACTACCCACTATCTATAAACTTAGCAAGATATATCAACATTTAGAGATGATTGGATAAATAAAATAAAGTAACAATCTAGATACTAATACAAATAAATAATCAAGAATATACTAAACTATGAATTAGGTAGATTTAGGTCAGGTTTCCCAAAGGCTCTACTATATTTAGTTTCACTATTAATTAATAAATTATTCTAGTTCATATACCAGTAAGAGTTCCTAATTTTGAATATATTCTCACTCGAGACATATAATACCTATTCAAAAGGTAATCAACCAAAATCCTTTTTAAATCTAGAAAACCTAAAAATAATTTAATTCATTTTATAAACTATCTAATAGATTTTACCCTAATCTAAAAGGATCTTGTGGCTTTCATTTAAATAGCTCATACTTGATTTAATAAATGTAAAAGCACACATAAAGAGTATCAATATAAAAACTATAAAGAAACAATATAAAGAAGTCATGTTCTTGAATCTAGACAAATCTCCAAAGAATTGTTGAATCCTTCCTCTATCTCCAAATAATGGTGAACTCTTGATCAAGAATAATGGAAAATAGTTTCAAAGTAACTTTTCAATGTTTTCATAGCTAAATAACTTCTCTTTTATACCTCCTCCACTTGAAAACACATAAAAATGACGAGCCTTTTACTATGTATGACGTAAAGGAATTCGACTAATGAATACTAAACATTTGTGAATATACTTTTTAATGTAAATGAATTTACTTATGAATACATTTTTAATATACACTACTTGGTTTATTTTATATACAAATATTCATGTTCTTGAATCTTAAAAAACTCCAAAGCATTGTTGAATCCTTCTTCTATCTTCAAAGAATGGTGAACTCATGATCGAGAATAATGGAAAATAGTTTTAAAGTAACTTTTTGATGTTTTCTTAGCCAAATAATTTCTCTTTTGTACCTCCTTCACTTGCTAAAACCAAAACCCTAACTTTTAATAAGCTATATTTTTTTTTCCAATTCACGGCCGAAATACCACTCTCTTGTAAGCTCCACTACACTAAACCATCAAAAAGAACTAAAAATAAAGAACTGAAATCATTTTTCAATATAAGAATGATTCATTTTTTCATTATACAGACTTGTATCAAAGTTATAACACTCCCATCATTTAAAGGAATAGATTTCTATCTATTTAAATTACAAAAAACACTCTCATACAATAAACATCAACGTAATAGGCATTTCATTAAACACCTTACATGCATCAGAAATTCATCCCAACATCACAACCAAAATCACGTCTTATCCCTTCCATCACTAACATTTATACCTTAAAATTGTTTTCCAATAATATAATACTCAAATAAACGAAAGTAATCAAATACCCAAACTTTCATCCAACATACAAAAAACTAGATGATAGTGGTTGTAAAAATACCTCCATCGAAGGACACAATGATAGTGACCAGAGAAGACAAACACCGATAAGCAAAAGAGGAGTCCATGATAGAGATATCAGAGAGAAGAAAATTGCATGAGAAAACAAGGGAGAGATGAAGTAGACGAAGAAGAAGATGTAAGGGGAGGAGCTTTCAGGTGAGTTAAATGTAAACCAAAACAACGTCGTTTGGTGTTAAACCAAATGATGTCATTTTGGTTTGCTTTAAAATGTTGAAGCCGAGGTAGACGACAACATTTACCTTGAAAATTTACAGACGAAAGTAAAGTTAAAACTTTTTTATTTCGCTAGCAATTCCCGACTTCTTTCCTGACGGGCATTTTATACCATTGCCAAAGTACGTCAAAAACTTTTGGGATGCTTTCCCTCATCATTTATCGACGAATATTACTACTACCACTAAATGAAAATTTTCCCATCAATGTTACCGACAAAATGTGATTTTCTGTTAGTAATTTACAATGGTTTCATTTCTTTCAGTAATTTTTCATCGTTAATTCCTACTTTTCTTGTAGTGATACCAAGCAAGAATTTGATCCAAACTTTGATTAAAAAATATGCCCTTTAGACTTTATGTTTAATATTTGAGCAATTGAAGATAATTGAGTCATGGTCTCACAATTTGGCCATAATTCTTGGTGAGTTGATTTTAGTAAGCCAAAAAACCTTTTTGAATATAGGTTTGGTTCTTTTTCAAGATTTTCTATATTTTCTTGAAATGTATAACTGAATGCATCATAAACCATTTGGGTGTAAGGATATGTCGTGGCGTCCACATTATTTGTTATAAATCCAATCCCCCTTCAAACCCATCCATATTTATTGACAAGTTTACTTCATTACCCCTTGAGGTGCTAAAAATTAATGGTTCCCTATGTTGTGTCCTCTCAAAATAACTTGGAATAAAGCTTTTTCTTAACAAATGGAGATTCACTTCATCAATAGGAAGAAAGCGAATATGTTTGCACTTTTTACATGGACATCTGATCTTTGAACCATCCATATATGAAGGTTAAGAACATGCAAAATGAATAAAAGCTTCAACTCCCTCAATAAACTCAGGATTAATTGAACCATCAGGTGTTAATTCTCTATACATCTAAGATCTATCAACATTACTCATTTCTGTAAAAATGTTATTTAAAAATAGTGATTTCATAGTTAGTATACTTCATTTTCCCTAAGTTTACAGAAAATTTAATCTTTACTTTACAGAACATCCCCTAAGTTTTTATAGGTCTCTGACCATTTCCCCTCCAAATTGAAACCAATATATCCCACCATATATGTTCATAATTAGAAAACTTAACAAATGTGAGTATTAGTCAAATAAAACAATATGCCAACCAATGTCTTGTAAGAAGCGACCTTAAGAAGTAAAAAAAAATCTACATATATTAAATCCAACACTACATCGAGCAATAACATTGAATTCAAGCACTATGTTATATGACATTGTTACACCATATGAATTGGGAAAGCAAGTTCTCACAGTGACTCCTAGGCTCATGGAATTTTTCACTGATAAGCCTCATGGGAGCTACATCACGAGTTTCCAGCCTATATACTATCCTACGAATTTATTGTAGAAAGAATTGTCATGTTAATTATACATGAATTTCTTATGTTAATACTAAGTTTGAGTTCATCAGATTGAAGTTCAAGTCTTTATGTTTGAATTGATGACCTACAAGTTCATTTCCAGAGTTTAATTTTAAACAATCACTATTGTACGTGGCCTTGTTACACCATATGAATCGAGAAAGCAAGTTCTCACTGTGACTCCTAGGCTCGTGGAATTTTTCACCGATAAGCCTCACGGGAGTTGTATCATGACTTTCCAGCCTATATACTATCCTGGGGGTTTATTATGCCTTAAATCATCCATAATTACGCAAACTCATTCGATATGTAGTAAATACTTATTTAATTAATACATCTTGCTATCAATCATTCTAACAATATTCTAAACAACAACATATAAAACCAAGATAACCATTCCAAATAACAACACACATTCGTATAATCTATTAAAGTAAAACATAAAATATGAACAGAAGTTAGACAACTTACCTGGATAGATGGATAATTGGAGACGATAGACGACAAACAACAAAGATCTAAATAACATATTGATTACTCATTAGAAGTTGACATAATAAGTCTTAATTCAAACAAACAATGAAATTGGATTTTAAAAACTTCATTTCATTTTCAATTAAATAGATTAAAGAAAGTACACGAGATTTTTCTAATTAATTTATGCAAGATCTAATTACACCAAGATAACCACAATTAGGTAATGTTATTTTTAGATAGACTCTATATTTTAAATCATCAATCATTTTTAGAGGTAAAGTTGCAAAGAACAACACAAAACATTCACATTATAAATTATGTAGATGAACTAATTACCTTAATAGACGGACAATCACAAACTATAAAGAAGACAAATAAGGTTGGGCAATTATCGATGCTCTTCAACATAGAACACGACCTGCAAGAAAGAAAATAAACAATTAGCTAGTTTTTGATAAGTTTCGAATTGTATTGTAAAGAAGTGTCATTTATGGATATAGTTAAAGTTTATTTTAGGGTTTCACTTATTTAGGGGGACTAACTTAGACTTTAATAATATTATAATCTACATGAAATGCTACATCAGTTTTATAGAAAGAGTTATCACTGATTCATCAATCACAAATGACAGGCACCAATATTAAGATTTTCAAATTATTTGAAGACCCAATCAATAATTTCTAAAAGTTAGACATTTAAGATGATATTAGAATAAAGTTCAAGTAAAGACGAATTCGTTATCTCATTTGCAACTATTAATAAGCATCAGTCTCCTCCATTAATGAGCAATATAACTTTGGCATTTTCAAGATAAAAGCAATTTTAAGTTATGGTAATTAAAAATGAGGCAAAAAAGGGTCTATCTCTCTCCAATTATCAAAACATAAGCATGTATTATCTCCAATTCCAATCCTAACTTTGATGGAGGATTGTAAGTTATCCCTTATTTTAAACAACAACATCATTATTCATGATGAATCTTTCTTAAACTTGAGAGTCCAAAAATTCTTATCCACTAGACAATGTCCATTAAGCTATTTTACCTACAATGACTCTTTATTATATATTAAGGATTCTCCACAATCTCGTTACAAGCAAAACTTTATTCACCTTTAGGATAAAATGAATTTGTAACCTTTCTTCACATTTTAGCAAGCAAATATCCTTCTAACTAACTTTAGCACACATGCTATGATCACTTAAAGATAGAAATAAAATTTTAAGTACAAAATAATATTAGTTTCAAAACTTATATTTCATTAAAATTGATAAATTATTTTAGTAATTAAACCATTAAATGTTAGGACTTTAGGACTTTTACTTACATGACAATTCTTGCATAATTAACCCCTAGGTCATATTTTCATTAAAAGATCATAGCATATGCTAAACCATTTGTTAGGGTCCACTATCACATAAAAAGAATTCCTTATCCCTCACATGTTGAAAATAAAGGATTATATAATCCAGATCCTTTAAGTAAACCTAAAAATGCATATAAGTTACTCTTAAAGGTCTTTCTTATATGGTAGTAGCACTTTCAATTCTTAACAAAAGTGAAAAGTTCTCTTCTAGAGTTTATTTGCTATCAAACTAAGATATAAATGGTCACTCAAACATAGATTAAAGTAAATAACAATTTAGAATAGTTTTGATTTCAAGAAGATAAAAAGTTAAGAGTCACAAAGTTAATGACAAGGCATACACATTTCATCTCAATTTTCTCACTAACTATTTCTATCATTCATGTAAACATGAAATAATAATCAAATTGGTGTAACTACATTTTGAATTATCACACCTTTATCCTTAGTTTAACAAAGAAAAGTGATAGGGTTCAAATTTTGGTTATTTAGTGGTTAATGTAATCAAGGAAGGTGTTTTAAGAACTCAAAATCGTACTCTAAATTCCATTGTCATTTTAATTCATGAACTCAATAGCGTGATCTTAATATGCATAATAAAGCAAGTACTAAAAATGATGAAGCCATGTTTGATAATCACTCAATAAAACATAAATGAAGCATAAAATGCTAATATGTTTATTATCTCATCAACTCATATAAAACCTAAATTTGTATCAATTCTTACACAATTATCTTTTGAAAATCAACTATAAAGACAATAAGACACATTTTAGAAATATAAAAGTCAATTGTTTACACTCGTATCAAATCTTTATTCAATAACTTATAATAACTCATAAGTCTTTCAAAGGCAATTTTAAAAAATGCTAGAGATTCTAAAAGAAACATCAAGAAGTAAAGATCAAAGTATACTAAAACAAATTAAAATAATAGAGTAACAGATGATTATTAATTTCTTCCTTATGCCTAAACCATACATTAATCCCAATATATACCAAAAAAGAACAAGCCACGAAATAAAAGAAAAACAGGGAGTATATAATTCAACTAATAAAACAACCTTTCTATCATCTAATGAACCACTAAAAGAAACATTCTAGATTATAAATGATGTTAGAGACCTCTTATAGAACTTTCATTGAACACTTGCTACGCCATTGAAATTCATTGCTGGTTTGTTTCAAAACTGTTGTCTTCTTCCATTATTCACTAACATAACCACACAAAACAAACACAAACCTATTAACAACCTAAATAAACCCTCACAACTCAATCCACATAAACACCAAGATATCAAAATACAATAGTT
The DNA here is from genome assembly GCA_025504915.1 of Erythroxylum reticulatum. Classification (NCBI taxonomy): domain Eukaryota; kingdom Viridiplantae; phylum Streptophyta; class Magnoliopsida; order Malpighiales; family Erythroxylaceae; genus Erythroxylum; species Erythroxylum reticulatum. Next base: position 37,351,014 of record JANSVA010000005.1, on the reverse strand, counting down.
CAAATATAAAAATTAAAGACAAAAAAATTAACCCAAGAGTAGTAAGTGGACAACGAACCTCGAGATGGAAAACCCAAGACAATGGAAGCAGTTAGTGGAAAAATGAAAGCAGATGGGTAGATGGAAAAACCGAAGAAGGGTGTGCGCAGAGGAGATCGAAGAAGAAGAAAAATTTGAAGAACAACGATAAGGGGCCTTCAGGTTTTTAAGTTTATTAAAATAAAACGATGTCGTTTCACTTTAAAGTTAAAATACAATACCAACGTCATTTGCACTTACCGTTGGAATAATAGTTATGTCGGTAAATTACCAATGAAAATTTCTTCTGTCGGTAAATTACTGATAGAATTTGTCCCTTATTTTTACCACCAAACAAGTTTACGAATGAAACTAAATTTTTGTCGCTAAATTACTACAAAATTTTGTCCTTCGATAATTTGTAATTTTCTTGTTGTGAAATACATTTTATTCTATACTATAAATATCACTAATTTATATTGCAAATATAATAATGCTTTAAAAAAATCCTTTGACCCTTCATAAAATACCACAATTGTAGAGAAAAATACCACCACTTTTATATAAAAATATTTTAATTTAATATTGAAAATACCATTAGTTTATACAATAAATAAAACAGTAATATAAAAGAATACCACTATCTTATAAAATAAATATAATCACTCTTTACAAAAAAATTAGCACAATTCCATAAAAATACCACCAGTTTGATATAAAAAATTCTTTACTCAATATTATAAATAGTATTAGTTCATAATATAAATATCTATACAAAATACAACATCATCCTATAAAAAAAACACCACCATTATTTATATAAAAAATTACTATGTAAAAAATAAAATAATTTTATAAAAAATAACAATGCTATTTACAAAACATAACACCACTATATAGAGAAGATATTTTAACTCTATATTGTAAAAGTAAATAATTCATATTAGAAATACCACCTGCCTATTAAAAGTATATCACCACCCTATATAACTAATTCGTATCTTTTATAACTTATTCATAACTTCTTATTCTTCTCATGATTAGAGATTTGATGGTGACTACCAATATTCCACATCTTCTGTATACTAGTTCCTCCTTTGGTTACTTATTTTCCTTTATAGTCCTCATTTTCACTCTCTCTTTTCCTTCCCTAATTCCTAACTTCTACCTAATGATCCCTTAGTCCTTCTAAAGTAGTTTTTTTTCACTTGTTTTCCCTTCCTTTTCTAGATTTTTTTTAAAATTTTCAATTATTTTACCACTTCCTCCTTTTACTTAAATTGCAAAATGACTAAGTCCTTATCTTTACCTAAACTATATCCCTAACTTAGTTCACCAAGACTTTCTCCTTCTTATAGTCCTCCATTAATCCTCACCCTCTTCTATCCACCCTAAAATTCTTGTTTCCTATATTACCACTTAGGTCCAAGTGAATAGTAGTGGTGATTTCCCTACTACTTCGCTTATTATCTACTTAACTGCTTGCTTACCTAAACCCTCATATGCACATCAATCTCCTCAAAATGTCCAAATGCTTATTGAACCATTAGTTATTAAACACTTATGGTAGCAAGTCATAGGTGATTCATCTCCTTAAAAATAGCTTCAATATTTACATGGCTCAATTCATTGCATAAAGCATTATTATTACTCACCTAATGGAAATCCTCAAAAGAAGATGCTTTCAAATGGTCCTCGACTTTGATTAGATTCTTCATAGATAAATGATCTACTTATTTAATGATGAATTCTTAAGCCCTTTATCACTAAATAAAGATGGTATTAAAAGAGGTATTTGTTAATAAAGAGAACCTCTTTCTATTCAAGTTTTATTCATAATCATATGTTTAAAAGGTATTAAAAGCAACTATATTTCATTATAGCAATAAACCATTATTTCTTAAAAAATGGAAGCCTAATGTTCAAATGGAAAGCTTGAATGAAAATCATGTCTCTTTATAGATCAATATCCATAATGTTCCTTTAGAATATTGATCTACTAAATGGTTGGGTCATTTAGCAAGTTATATTGGTAGGCCTATTTGCATGGACGAACCAACTGATGGGATGAAGCGCATTAACTATGCTAAGATCTATATGGTTTTTATGTTCATCAGGATCTCTCAGAGCTAATTTTCCTCATGAAACTAGGAGAAAATGATGAAATTATTTAAAGAATTCATTTTTTTTATATCAATAAAGGCCTGACTTACCAAAGAAAAGGAAAATATGGATATTTATTGGTAGAAAGTTCTAAAAAGGATATTATCAAGAACTCATGAAGCTTGATAATTCTGAAGAAATGACATATATTAATGTTAAACAACTTATAAACACTATAATGAAAAATCACTGATGAGGTTCACAAGGAAGAAATAGGGATAAGAATTAGAACTTATAATGCTAATGTTCAATTGAATATCAGTAACATGGATGAGAATAAAGATGTTATTCCCATCTAATTCAATTAACTAGTTCTTTATCATTGAGTGTGGTTTAAATGAATAAAAAGGAGAACATGATACGTGTATTAATTTTAAAGTTGCTACCAAGAGGATGTCCAATAAGAAAAATAAATCTAATGGCTTTATGGTATAACTATTTTTTATGATAACAACAAATTAGAGGTGTTGCATTCCATTATCAATTTATCCACTTTTAGGAACCTTGTAGGAGAAAATTAGATTTCAACTCATTTTTAGATATACTTTCAATCTTGCTTTCCAAAGGATCTCTTTACAAAATAAGTTTTTAAATATTCATATTAATATGGATACTCCATAGTTAATATTTGGCGATTTCAATTGCACCTTCATCTCTTTGAAGTTAAAGGGAATGTTTACTTAAGAAATTACAAATAAGACTTCAGGCATTGTATAAGTTATATAGAGGTCACTATCCTGAGGATTAAAAGGCTTTTTTATTGTTATAATAAGGAAATTGGTAGTTGGTTTATTAGAAAGAAGTTGGATAAAGCTTTTGATAATTAACAATGGTAACTAGCCCTCTTTTCTTTGATCACATTTCAATTGAAATTCATAATCTAACTTTAGAATGTAAAAGGAATACCAATTTTTGCTTCAACAACTTCTAATCTTGCTTCTAATTTTGAATATGAAAAAAAGATGCCTTTATTTTCCATTTCATGTCTTACTTTATATGTGTTATATAAAAGAATATGAGCAAAGGCATGATGGTGTTGTTGGATCGGAAAAAAAGCATACTATAATTGGAGAAACGGTAGATTTCAAAACTTTTAAGAAATTATTTTTCCAGCGGAAGAAACAAATCCAAATCATCATGCCAATCCATGCATGATATGGTATAAGGAAAATAAAAACATAAACAAGATAAAGAGTATTATCGACTCCTTTGCTACAGCTTTAAATCCTCGCTGCGCTATCCTCTCCTTCTTCTTGTATCCAAATCCTTTGCTTTTGA
>JANSVA010000005.1:37329311-37347455 GCA_025504915.1 Erythroxylum reticulatum | reverse complement strand
ATTCTAATAATATACATGTTTCCCATACATCTCTATGTATATGTATATTACTTACAAAAGAATCTTGGTGCCTTTTGACCAGATATATAACGCTCACACAAATAAAACCAAACTCTTTTGTTTTATTAATAATAAATATTTTCATTATAAAACTGTAAGTGAAGAAGATAAAGTTACATGTAAATACACTTGCTTTCTAAGGAACTATATTTACATAACTCCAACAGGTGTCATATCGTGTACTATTCTCTAATTATTTTAGAAAGAAAAATAGCTTCATGCTCATGTTTGAGGCATGCATTACTCTTTATTAGCTTTGAAAAGGATTAATAGGAAATACATGCTTGTGTTTTAGGCTATATGCCACTTCAAATCTATTCCATAGGGGAACACAACCATAAACTTACTTATATTCCATGTTGTGTACTACTCCCTTTTTGCTCTATATATATAAGCAATCCAAAGCTACACAAAACTATATATATTGATGTGCTAAAAGCTCAAATTAATTAGGATGGTTGTAAATGGATGGAATAGTCTTCATATGTAGTTCCTTAGAGGCAAAATCAATCCAAATTTCATTTTATGTACAAAATTCAAATCATAGAAAGGATAGCATTCATTTCGCAAATTATGATGATTTTATTATTAATTTACATTTGGGGAATCATTCAATTAATGAAGAATATACTTTATATTAAGAAAAATAATGAATAACATATCATATAAATATTTGATTTTTTTTCCACAAATTTTGATACAAGTAAAGAAGAAAACTTTGGTTTTCATATATTGTCTTTCCTTCAAATCTTTCGTTCTTTTTTAACTTTGGTTTTCATATATTGTCTTTCCTTCAAATAATTCATTCTTCTTTTCACAACTTGCCAACCATATTATTAAATCCACCGTGTACATTTAATAGTTAAACTTATCAACCACTATTATAATTATTCATAGGCTATAATAACTCAATAAAACTGGTAAAATTTGAGCCAACCACCTATTTAAATTTTATAAACAAATAGACACAAAATTTATTCTCAAATACATAATTACTTTCACAAATTGTCTAATACAAACATTCATGGTAGCCTACATATATCAATTACCAAATCATATAACAGTTTTTACTTATTGAATAAATGGAATGAAATTGACATTCATGATTCTAGCCTTCTTCTCAATGTCATCATTACATAGATATCTAAAATCCCTCCTTAGCCACCATCACTCCCATATAATAACATTCAAATAAGAAAATAAAAATATATAGCCAATCATTAAGTAATATTATTCCTAAAAGATGTCACATCTATAATATAAAAATAGTAACGTTAATATGTACCCTCATTAACTATGCTCCTCTTCTTGTGTCTCTTCTTTTAGGCCTCCTACATGAAAATTTTAATCTTTTTTTCTTGACTTACCATGTGGTCTTAAGATAACTAGGTCCTTTAACCAAATGTCTTTTGAAAGGGATTTTACATGTCCATTGAGTCAATAGACCATATTGTATTGGTTTTTATTACAATAGTAACTAACATGTCCTAACTATAGTGATACTTGTAAATTTTTTTATTGTCTTAGTCTAATATATTATACAAGTAATTAAAATTTTATTTTCTATCTACTATATAATCAAAAGCCTGATAAAAATTCAATTTCAAGTTCTTCCTCCTAGTAACATAAATATCACCATCCTCCCAATTGTTATCAACCTTTCTCTTCATATGACACTTAACTATATCCCCGTGCCACTTTTTAACAAAGAGATATTATAAAATATTTTCAATCTTAAAAATATATATTTTAGTTGACAAAAAAATCCTCTTAAAAATTAAAGAACTTATAGTTATACTTTAATAACAGAGGTTAGTCTCTTAACGTAATTGTATATAACTTAATAACATTGCATCCTTCATATATCTCCTTAACCCTGTATAACTCGTTTTTCTCTTTAGTCCATGGTTTGCTCGCCTAACAGCAAATGCAATTAATCCTTCATATATCTCCTTATCCCTGTATAACTCGTTATTCTCTTCAGTCCATGGTTTGCTCACCTAACAGCAAATGCAATTAATTAACATATCTTATAAAATATGAAATATGCTATTAGTTTAAGCCTTCTGAAATTATTTCTAAGTAATAAATTATGTAACCAAGGATACACTACTCCCTAAATAGAAGTATTCAAATTTTATCTCATACCTAGTCTTTTTCATCATTACTTCCTTGTATTACTCAACAAATTATTTCAATGTGCTATAAGAATGCAAATAGCTACCAAAGTAAGTATCCATACCCTCACTTCTTTATGTTGTTGACATTCCAACATAAAATGATCCCTAACATATATTGAAATCATCGCGCATGATTATTAAATAAATATTAGGCATAAGAATTATTTCTTAAGTCAAACTTGTCAACTATTTCATTCTATTTCTTAACAAATTTGACTTTATACAGCATGATAGACAACTCCCATAAATATATTCTTAAACTTTTTATATCTTATGAGCACCAACTTTTTAGTTATTTTCTTAAGTATATGTCACAAACATTAGCTATATCTTACCCTTGAGATATCGATTTAATAGTGTTACATATACGTTTGCACTCATTTGTAATAACTCCTTAAAGTGACTTACAATCCATACTCACATTCATGTATAAGAAAGCTAACAAAAACTATTATTCATTTTATTGCCTAATAGTATGCAATCAAGCAAAATTGACTGCCCATGATGATTTACACAGACAAATAGAGAAAACAGCATTTGGTATCAAATATCACGACATCACCAAATTCAATATAAGTTGACTGAATCCTCATATCTTTCCAAAAACTCATTTCTCTAACTTTCTTATTCATCATAATCAATTTGTAGAAAAATATATTGTACTTTTCTTTCATTCTAATGAACATCTTATACACCACTTTCATGTCCTATTCTTCCAACCTTACTTATCTCAAGATGCATATATGATTAAGAGAATCCTTTAGTAAACATATTATGTTTTCATAACTCACCCTTCCCTTTGCTCCTACAACAATAAAGCATTCCTTTTATGCACTACCTAAATCTACTGCTATCATTTGACCCTAATCTAGGCCTTACTTGGCTATCTACAATATAATATTGCCTTATAAACCTCGTATTAGTTGGAATGGGATCATGAATGTGCACATCTTCAATCTTGATTATGGTTCAAACACCTTCAAGTAACTAACAAAATACACAAGTATTGAACCAAATTCTTCTACTTAATCTTGTTTTTATTATATTCAACTCTCATGATTTATGTTACCAACCTCAATGATAAGAAATGATTATACTCTTAGGTCCCTTATTCTTATCTTCTTTCAACTCCTTATAGCAATCATAGACCTATGACACATTGCATATTTATGATACAAGTCAAATATCATTTTAGATTTTTCAAACTTCATTCTATTTCAAGTACTACCTTTGTCTTAATCTCCTCCATTTGAGTATTTGTATCTAAAAAACACTTTTCATTCTCTATTTTATTAATCATCTCTACCATAACATCACATCATACCAAAAATATCACATTATAATTTAAACAATCACTATATTATACAAAGTTTTCATTTGGATTATGCAAAAAATATCACCATATTATATATAAAAACCACTTCATATAACACAAATATCACTTCATACCAACTGGACTAATATTACAACGAGATATTAGCTCTTACACATTAGCATTACAAAATCCTTATTCCCTGGTGGTGACTATAACTTTCATTATAAGGAAATCACCAAAATATTATAGGAGCATTTAAAACTATACAACTCATACCTTACATCATTTTCACTTATAACTCTCATACTTGTATATGTGTGCATCAAAATTTTAAATGGCACAATGCTTATGATGAATGCATACATACTAGTAGTTGTAACAATTGATTGTGATATATAAACTTGAAAGTGCACCTTAGGTTAAGTTGGAAACTCCAAACGTACCAATTAGAAGTAGGAATGGTTTATTGGTAGACTTGTATGCTAGAGATGATAACATAAATATAACTGCATATTAGAGAAGATAATAATAACAAATAGGAAAAAAAAATGCTTATAAAGTTGTGCTACAAATCAGAGTAGGAGGAGACAATGACAAAATTAAGTTAAATAATGAATAAACCAACATAATTTGGCCCAAAAAAAAACTCATCATATAAACAATCAAATTTTTAGTACAAGCAATTGATATATTATTTCGGATTCTTTAATTTTTTTCTTAATTATGTCAATTGCAATTTTATTCATCAGTCAATCTTAAAATTAAAGACTAATATCAAAAGATTTTAATATTATATTGTTATAAATAACAAGAAATGAACACTATTTAACAACCACAATATTTTTCTATTTAAATAATATTTGAACCCTACTAAACTAGGCAGAGAAACTAGTATTATTCATAAAATCAACCAAAAATCCCTTGTAACACACTCTTTCCCAAGTACTGTACTGTGTCTATTTTTTGAGTCTGTAATTACCTACTTAGTGCAACTATAAGTTTATTTAATTTTCACCAAACTAAAACTATCTGGGAACTTCATTTATAGTACAAAAGAATAATTGCCTTTTTAACATTAACGTAGTGGAACTTTCATAAGCATATATAGTGATGATGGATAGTGGAAACAATTTCTTCATCAATTAAAGGTAAGGTTATATAATATTGGACCTCTCCAGAATCAGTATTTGAGCGAGACTATTATTAGATGTTGTTTAAAAAAAAGGAAAAGAGATGATGCATGGCTTAAGACCGACCATCCATCTTATTCAAAACATCTTTCCCGTTAGCCTTGACATGTAGAGGAAAACTTATTTCCTCTTCACCCACCCCGACTTGCAATTTTAGGATTAGATGAGAAGGGCCTTTTTTTTTTTTTTACCCAAACATAAAATTTAGTCAAAGAGGCCTTAGCGTGGTCATGTTATGTTCCGCTGATTGTGGGATTGGAAGATATGTACGGGGCTAAACTAGAACGAAATCTAGGAGTATGACATGAATACAAATGCTGCTTCTTTAAGGAACAAAGGTAATTGTGTAAGTTGCTCAGACATCGCCTCACTAGCACGGCTAAAATAAAAACAAAAAGAACAAAACGATGGATCAACTTACCTGTGTTAGTCTATCGCCTTAGCAAAATAAGAAATACATGGAATTATACGACTTTTCTTAAACGAAGTTCCAATAAGTGGGTACAGAAAGCTTTTGTTACTTCAAGCTGCCAAGACTTGGACTTCCATATCAGCAATATTCTTTAGACACAGAAAGCTTTTACCGGCATTAATTAATTGATTCTAAGGGAAGTGCCAATACTACACTTTATGCGAGGAAAAGTCATAATGACAGCGGGAAATTAAAGTAAAGGAGAATAAAGATGGAGAATATTGAATAAAGCATCTTTTATGTGCAAGATCAGACACCAATGAGCTTTCTGCTCTGCTTTCCCTTTTCCTTTCAAGTTTTCCACAAATACTTTACATATTTGTATTGTATTCTTATTCTGTTTTTGCCTTACCGCAGGAACCAGAAAGAAGATAGGTGTCCACACTTGAGCTCAGACATTATTTGAAATATAAAATTTTCTGCAACAATGAAAAGTGAAGGGATAATGTTACCAGCTAGAGTTTTCTGTTTGACAATATAAGCATGAAAACAGAATAATCTTGTTTAAGGAAAGCATCTAGAAGAATAGGTTCTCTTCCAAAGTTTGCAGAACTTGGTGCTCTCTAGTGGGGTGCCAGTAATCTTTCTTAATGTCACTAAGCGTGGACCATTCCATCTTGCATATATGCTTTGAAACAATTCACATGTCTTGTCATTTACTACTCGTCCCCTGGTCATTTATTTTACTTGATTTCACCTTGATGATTCCATAGTTTAGCTTTTTCCATAAATTAGATCCCTAAACTATTCAGAGCAACCAAAAAGTTAATGTGAAGCTGCTAGTGGAGCTGGTAGATATCCTCGTTTGAAGCTTGAAAATAGAAAAGAATAGAGGTAACTGGTTCTCTGAAGTCCTCCAGGACAAGAACTCAACTTGCCATTAGACCATTTTTTGGCAAAAGAACTTCCCTTAGCCCTTAATGAACCCAAATTCATAGAAGAGCATTTCACTGGCTCACAGCAACTTTACATGAAAGAGGAGAGTTCATGATTACAACAGCTTATATATTTTAACTGAAGCTTGGCTGCTACTTGGAACTTGAGAGAGAACAGCACCAAAGTTGCCATTTAATTTTGCACCCATGAATCCTGTAGCTGCTCCAAACCACCAGGAGGAATTCAAATTGAAAGATACAAAGCCTCAGCTAGGAGAACGATGGCCACACGGAGGACCACGCGGTGGTGGAGGATGGATTAGCAGCGAAAGAGCTACAAGCACATATGATCTTGTTGAGCAGATGTTTTATCTTTATGTTCGTGTTGTGAAAGCCAAAGATCTTCCAACCAATCCTGTAACTGGAAGCTGTGACCCATACGTGGAAGTGAAAGTGGGGAATTATAAAGGTACTACAAAGCATTTCGAGAAGAAAACTAATCCTGAATGGAACAAGGTCTTTGCATTCTCAAAGGAGAAGATACAGTCCTCTGTTGTTGAAGTGTTTGTCAGAGAGAAAGAAATGGTGGGAAGAGATGATTACATAGGGAAGGTGGTGTTTGACATGCATGAAGTGCCCACGAGGGTTCCACCAGATAGCCCTTTGGCACCTCAATGGTACAGACTAGAGGACAGACGAGGCGATAGCAAGGTCAAAGGAGAGGTAATGGTTGCAGTTTGGATGGGAACTCAGGCTGATGAAGCATTTCCTGAGGCAATCCACTCTGATGCTGCTTCACTTGAAGGGGAGGGAGTGTTTAGTGTCAGGTCCAAAGTCTATGTCTCTCCGAAACTGTGGTACCTCAGAGTCAACGTAATTGAGGCTCAGGATGTGGAGCCAGATGACAAAAGTAGTTTACCACAGGCGTTTGTGAAGGCTCAAGTTGGGCACCAGGTACTAAAAACTAAGCTATGTCCAACTCCAACAATCAACCCAATGTGGAATGAAGACCTCATCTTCGTAGCAGCTGAGCCTTTCGAGGAACAACTGGTGCTTACTGTTGAAAACAAGGTGAGCCCTGCAAAAGATGAAGTTATGGGGAGGATAATTTTGCCACTCCACATCTTTGAGAGGCGCTTGGATCACCGACCAGTTCACTCTAAATGGTTTAACCTCGAAAAATTCGGGTTTGGTGCTCTGGAGGGTGATAGGAGGCACGAGCATAAGTTTTCCAGCAGGGTTCATCTTAGAGTCTGTCTTGAGGGTGCTTACCATGTACTAGATGAATCAACATTATACATAAGCGACACAAGGCCAACAGCCAGACAACTCTGGAAGCAGCCTATTGGAATTCTTGAAGTGGGAATACTAAGTGCACAAGGACTTCTTCCAATGAAGACCAAGGAAGGTAAAGGAACAACCGATGCTTATTGTGTAGCCAAGTATGGACTGAAATGGGTACGAACTAGAACAATCATTGGTAGCTTTAACCCAAAGTGGAATGAGCAATACACATGGGAGGTTTACGATCCTTGCACGGTGATCACATTGGGTGTTTTCGACAACCGCCACTTGGGGGGAAACGAGAAACCAGCCTCTGGTGGTGGAACGCGGGTCGACTCGCGAATCGGAAAGGTAAGGATAAGGTTGTCTACCCTGGAAACTGATAAAATCTACACTCATTCATATCCACTTCTTGTTCTGCAACCATCTGGACTGAAAAAGATGGGAGAGGTCCAATTGGCAGTTAGATTCACCTGCTTATCTCTGGCAAACATGATTTACCTCTATGGTCATCCCTTGCTTCCAAAAATGCATTATTTGCATCCGTTCACAGTGAACCAATTAGATAGCCTGAGGTACCAAGCTATGAACATTGTAGCAGTGAGGCTTGGCAGAGCAGAGCCACCACTAAGGAAGGAGGTGGTGGAGTATATGCTGGATGTTGATTCTCATATGTGGAGCATGAGAAGAAGCAAAGCCAATTTCTTCAGAATTGTTTCACTCTTCTCTGGTGTAATCACCATCAGCAAGTGGCTAGGTGAAGTATGCAAATGGAAGAACCCCGTCACTACCGTTTTAGTTCATGTGTTATTCTTCATACTAATCTGCTATCCGGAGCTGATACTACCAACGATATTCCTTTACATGTTCCTGATCGGAATATGGAACTACCGTCTTCGACCACGGCACCCGCCACACATGGATACCAAGCTGTCATGGGCAGAAGCAGTTCATCCGGATGAACTAGACGAAGAATTCGACACATTTCCTACGTCAAAACAACAAGATGTAGTAAAAATGAGGTACGACAGGCTTAGAAGTGTTGCAGGGAGGATTCAAACAGTGGTGGGAGATATGGCAACACAAGGGGAAAGATTCCAGGCTCTTCTCAGCTGGAGAGACCCAAGAGCTACGAGCCTGTTTGTACTTATCTGTCTCATTGCAGCCGTGGCACTATATATAACACCTTTCAAGATAATAGCATTGATCACTGGCTTGTTTTGGCTTCGTCACCCCAGATTCCGGAGCAAGATGCCCTCTGTTCCCAGCAATTTCTTTAGAAGATTACCATCTAGAGCTGACAGCATGCTTTGAATGCTGTTGACTGCTTTTGGTTTGGTTTTGATTTCAGCGATGATCTCTATACTGTTCTTGGAAGATATTCCATGGATTTCCTTGGTATGCATCGGCTAAGTTAATGTTTGGACTACAATTCTGTTTTCTATTTTTAATTTCAAATAACTAAAAATACTTGATCAATTATCTTTTGTTGATTTCTTTTTTTTTTTAATTTTTGTTTCTACTGTACTCCCGCTCTCATAATTTACAAAAGATTATGAAAATAATGTTAGTTTATTTTATCAAAATTTCATTTTATAATTAATTAGATGACTATTTAAAACAATTTTAATAAATTTTAAATATATATTTAAATTATTTTAAAATAAAAATAATTTTTAAAATCAATTGAAATAAATATTTAAAATTTGATTAAAATTGTTTTAAATATTCATCTAATTAATTATAAAATGAAATTTTGATAAAATAAACTAACATTGTTTTTATAATCTCTTGTAAATTATGAGAACGGGAGTACAGTAGAAACAAACATTAAAAAAAAGATAAAAATAATATACATTAATTACCGTTGTTATATAACATGATAAATAAAAAACTGTATTTGACTTTTTTATTTATTAAAAAAACATTTTTAAATATAATGTGCATCTAAAAATTTGGATTGTAGGAGTTAATTGAAGGGAAAAACAAGGGAAATTGTCATTTTACAATTAAAAAAATAGTGCTATTATATTGACATTTTTGAAATGTGTAAGATAGATGGGTAACCAAATACATATTATTTAAGTGTCCATCTTGGTGCACTGACTTCTGAGGCTTAAGTGAATACTTAAAAGGCAACTAAAATAAATGCGTAAAATTAATTTATAAAAATTTTAGTTTTGTATAAATTTAGTCAATTTACTAAAATTAAATTATGATTGCTCTATTAAACTTTATGTCTTAGATTTCAATTCAATACTCTTTATTTCACATTTTATAATTGAATATCAACTAGAATTAAAGTGAAAATAAATATTAAGACTCCTTTAATTTCACTTTTATTTTTATTTTTACAATGTTTAGCTTTGTTTTATATTTCATCTTTTTATTTTTTTAATAGAACATTACTAATAATAATGTAATCATTTGTCAATAACAATTATGAAACACTAAAAAAAGAGTTAGAACAATTAAATTCATAAGCTAATTAATTAATTAAATTTTTTAATATCTATATTTTATAATTCAGTACGAATGATTTATTCAATCAAATGTTTTATCAAGTAACTAATAAGTAAATAAATAATTATTTTTATGAAATATATAATAATCTAATAAGTAAAATAGATAATATTTCAATATTTTAATTTATTATCAAAATGAAATTGATTATAATTTAATAAAATTTTAGTTGATTGATTATATATTTTTGCATTGTGACTGCAAAAACGATATTAGTAAATAATTAATATAATATAATTAATAAATTTTATATGATTATACTTACGAAATTTAAATTTTTTATTTTTTTAATAGTAAAAATTAAAAATGAAAGTAAGATCTTGCAAGTTGATGTCATGACCTGGACATATCCAAATAATTTGAATCCTAATTAATCAAAAACCTATTACTTGCATAATAACAACTAAACATAAACTATGGAGCAAAATTAAATATTAAAATTTTTCAAAAATTTTATACAAAGTTTTAATAAAATCCTATTAATGGACCCTTTAAGTCTTTATATGTTAATTGGTGAGTTAAAAGCATTTATTTTTGTAAATATGTAAGCTAACATATTAATAGACTTATTAGGGAATTCACCAAAAGTGCTTATGTAGGTGTTATTTGGTTTAATTTGTGTTTTTTAAGTTATTTTTATTTTTATTTCTTAATTTTAGTTTCATTTTTAAAACAAATATTAAAAAATATTTTCTTGATGTTAAGGCAAAAATTCATTTGTTAAACCTGTAGATTTTCGCCAAAATACAGATAAGATATTAATGTTTGAGAGTTTTTAAAAAGATCTAACATTTTTAAAGCTTATCAAATCTAACCACCAATTTATAGAACCCTCAATTTTGTTAGGGTTATGTCAATTATCATGTAGTTTTTTATTTTTACTTTTAGTTGGACCCACCATTGTTAGTATAGAGCATAGTTGGCATAATTGGACCCCACAATCAAAAGATAAATGGGAACTAGGGTCTGAATCTCTAAGTCACAGATTTCCTGTTACTATCGACAATATCTCGCTTACAAGAAGAAGATTGTTGTTGTCATTTTTTTGGATTCTTCTTAGACTATAGAAAACTATTATTGATTTTTTTTTCCTTCATGGTTTTCTCTTCAATGGGTTATAATTGTCAAAAAGAGAAAATTATCATCGGAGTGTTCATTTTATTGCTACCTTCTTTGTAAAAATGAATTTAAGATTATTACCATTGCTTCCTTGCAAGCTGATACATGAGATCATAGATGGAAGGTAGGGTTTCACTAGAAAGAATGAAGGATAAAAAATGCAATATTTGTTCAAATAATTAATGATCATATTGTTATGGTCTTCAATATATTTAGGGCATGTTTCCTAAGTTTTTCCTAAGTCTCTGACCAAATCTTGGTTAGGTTATCCTAGATATTGTATGTATGCTTTGGTATGCTTCGTTTTTGTTGAATTTGATAACACTTAATCATTTGGCTTTAAGAAACAAGGAGATTTCAAACAAATTAATAAGAGGAGAAAAAACCAAATGAGAAGGTAACTAAAGAGGAGAAGAACTATTAGCTTGAGTATTACTTAGGACTCATAATGATTACCAAAGTTTAAATGTAGGCTCCAAAAACTAAAATAAGATTTGGGAACTAAAGATTTGGGCTTTAATTCACATTTATCTTTTGAGAATAGGGCCCATAAGTATCAAATAGACTCTTTACTGGCAATGGTAGGTCCCACTAAAAGCAAAAATATAAAACAAAACAGATATGTCACAAGATAATTGACATAATCCTAGTGACGTTAAGGGTTTCGTTAGTTAGGAGTTAAATTTGATAGGTTTTGAAAATATTGAGATTTAATTCAAACACTCCAAAATGTCAAAATGGATATGTATTTTAGTGAAAGCTTTTGGATTTAAAAGGAACATTTTACCTTTATGTCAATATGTGAAAGTTAAAGCTTAATAAAAAGGAAAAGTGAGAAATGGTACAATTAATAAATTAAGCAATCAAATGATTAGAGAAAATGAGCAAAATGGAGCTCCTATGCAACTTAAGAAAGCTTCAAGGATTTAAGTGAAGAGTCAAGAACAAGTACGAATTAACCACATCAAAAGTAAAAAATTAGTGTGATCGTTCTTGTAACTTTATCTTGATAAAATAATAAACTTCTAGATAGAGAAGTTATTGCTTCTCTCTAGCCAATTTGTTCTTTAGATTTTTACGCCTAACCTTATTTCTATTCAACTCTTTCCTTTTGTCAACTACTTCCCTTATCCTAGTCGATGTTTTGATCAATTTCTAATGTTGTTTGACCTCTCTCATTCTCCTACTCCTATGCACCCAACATCTCACTTTTACTAGTTTGTCCTACTTTAAAGGTACTTTGGCAATTTTTCATCTACTTTCCCACTTCTATCACTTTCAAATTATAGTTTGTAGTTAACTTTCCTATAAGGAATCTTTCTCACTACTTTTCCTAAATTCCTTTTCCATAATGAGGCTTCCTTAAAGTCTCGACTAGCTCCCTCTTTTCGTTCCTTCTTCAAGAAAGTCCCTAAATACCCCTTCCACAAGCAGCCTATCACCTAAGAATGCTTCTTAGCCTCATCCAACTTTAGAATTTCCCCCTTAAATCCCATTCTAGGAAATGATCTTTGAAGCCCCTCTAAAATCTTAGAGCAGTTTGGTGAAGTCAAAACAAGACAAGGACAGGAGTAAACTCATTTATTTCCCAAAAGCTACCTGTGATGGAGTAGTTTGCCTCCTTTAAATTTCCTACAGGTGAGTGTAGAAACCTAGTCCTCCTTAGAAAAAACTCTCTTTGCAGAAGAAATTACTTTATCATCAAATTTCCTAGAGATGCAAACCTCACCAGTATTATGGAATAAGGTCCATGGCACATTGTAGGAAAGCCCTTACTTGTCTAGAAATGGTACGGTGGGATGGTCCTAGAAAGGAACAAGATTAAGGCAATCCTAATCTGGATAAATTTCCACATCCTACCTTTAGAATGCTAGACTCTAAAAAGCTTGAGTTTCTTGGTAAATGCACTTGGGAAACCCCTTTGCTTAGACTTTCAAATAACTAAACTAGATTGCATTGGTTTTAAAGGGTGTGCATTAAAGTTAAAAAGGAAACTAAGTTACCCACTTTCATAATCATCAAAAGGTTATCAAAGGATGGTTCTTTAGTTAACTTTGTGATCCATCTCTCCTACACTTTAGAAACGCACCAAATCCATGATATGAAATCTACTAGAAGGATCTTCGAAACAAGCACCTATAGTGAACTTATAAAAACTCAAACTGAAAATCATAAAGTAACATTAAATAGTAAGGACTCCACTATAGAACCGGAGGTTTAGAACTTACCTATGGATGAAGGTAATAGTCCACAAAATAAAACTTATAAAGAGGGTCTTATCTCTGAAAATCACTCCGAAAATCTTCTCTCCAAGTCTTATAATAATTGAGGAAGGTCAAGAGATAAACCTAAACTCATCAAAAGCTCCTATCACTATATTTTAATATCTATATTCTATAATTCAGTCATAATGATTTATTCAATGAAATGTTTTATCAAATAACTAATAAGTAAATAAATAAATATTTGCATAAAATATATAATAGTCTAATAAATAAAATAAATAACATTTTAATATTTTTATTTATTATCAAAATGAAATTGATTATAATTCAATAAAATTTTAGTTGATTGAATATATATTTGTATAATTGTGATTGCAGAAACTATATTAATAAATAATTAATCTAATATAATTAATAAATTTTATATGATTATACTTACCGAATTTAACTTTTTGAATTTTATAATAGTAAAAATTAAAATGAAAGTAAGATCCCACAAGTTGCATGTTATGACCTGGACACATCCAAATAATTTGAATCCTAATTAATAAAAAACATATTACTTGCATAATAACAACTAAACACAAAATATGGAGCAAAATTAATTATTAAGAATTATCAAAAACTTTTATATAAAATTTCAATAAAATCCTATTAGTGGACCCTTTAAGTCTTTATATGTTAATTGGTGAGTTAAAAGCTTTTATTTTTGTACCTATGTAAGATAACATATTAATAGACTAATTAGGGGATTCACCAAAAGTGCTGATATAGGGGTTATTTGATTTAATTTTTATTTTTCCATTGTAATTTTTAATTTTTATTTCCTAATTTTAGTTTCATTTTTAAAAACAAATATAAAAATTATTTTGTTAATGTCAAGGAAAAAATTCATTTTTAAACCTTTATGTTTTCACCAAAATATGAGTAAGATCCTAATGTTTGAGAGATTTTAAAAAGACCTAAC
Source organism: Erythroxylum reticulatum (assembly GCA_025504915.1). Lineage (NCBI taxonomy): Eukaryota > Viridiplantae > Streptophyta > Magnoliopsida > Malpighiales > Erythroxylaceae > Erythroxylum > Erythroxylum reticulatum. Next base: position 37,333,245 of record JANSVA010000005.1, on the reverse strand, counting down.
ATTTTTAAAGCTTATCAAATCCAACCCCCAATTGGCGAACCCTCAATCCTATTAGATTTCTGTCAATTATCATGTAGTTTTTTTTATTTTTACTTTTAGTTGGACCCACCATTGCTAGTATAGAGTCAAGTTAGCATAATTGGACCCCACAATCAAAAGATAAATAGGAACTAGATCTCACTTGTAGGAAGAAGATTATGGTTACCTTAATTTGGATTCTTCTTAGACTATAGAAAACTATTATTGATTTTTTTCCTTTATAGTTTTCTCTTTAATGGGCTATAATTGTCAAAGAAAGTATAATATCATCAGATAGTTCATTTTATCGCTACCTTCTTCGTAATTGAATTTATGATTATTTCCATTGCTTCTTTGCAAGCTAATACATGAAATCATGGATGAAAGGTAAGGCAATCCTTGTTTAAATAATCAATGATCATATTGTTATGGTCTACGTCATATATAGGGCATGTTTCCTCTGTTTCCTAAGTCCCTAAACAAATCTTGGCTAGGCTATCCTGGATATTGTATGTATGCTTTGGTATGTTTCCTTTAGTTGAATTTAATAACACTCAATCATCTAGCTATAAGAAATAAGGAGATTTCAAGAAAATTAATAAAAGAAGAAAAACTAAATGAGAAGGTAACTAAAGAGAAAAAGAACTATTAGCTCAAGTATTACTTAGAACTTATAATGATTACCAAAGTTTAAATGTAAGCACTAGAAACTAGAATAAGATTTGAAAATTGAGGACTTGGGCTCTAATTCACATTTATTTTTTGACAATAAGGCCCATAAGTATCAGATAGATTATTTACTAGCAATGGTAGGTCCCACTAAAGGTGAAAAATATATAAAAAACAAATATGTGATAAGAAAACTGACATAATCCTAGTGACGTTAAGGGTTCTGTTAGTTAGGAGTTGAATTTGATAGGTTTTGAAAATGTTGAGATTTTATTTAAGCACTCCCAAATCTCAGAACTGACTTGTATTTTAGTGAAAAATTTAGGATTTTAAAAAAAATTGCCTTAATGTCAATATGTGAAAGTTAAAGTTTAATAGAAAGGAAAAGTGAGAAATGGTCCAATTTAATAAATTGAGCAATCAAATGATTAGAGAAAATGAGTAAAATGGAGCACCTATGCAACTTTAGAAAGCTTCCAGGATTTTAAAGTGAAGAACCAAGAACAATAAGGAATTAACCACATCAAAAGTAAAAAAAAATTAGTGTGATCCTTCTTGTTACTTTATCTTGATAAAATAATAACACTTCTAGAGGGAGAAGTTGTTGCTTCTCCCTAGCCAATTTGTTCGTCAGATGTTTACCCCCAACCTCAGTTCTATTCAACTCTTTCATTTTTTAGCTACTTCCCTTATCCTAGTCTCTTTTTTTATTAGTTTGTAATGTTATTTGACCTCTCTCCTTCTCCTCCTTCTAAGATCTCAACGTCTAACTTTTACCATTTTGTCCCACTTCAAGGGTAGTTTGACAATTTCTCCTCTATTTTCCCACTTCTATCACTTTCAAATTATGGTTTGTAGTTAAGTTTCCTATAAGGAATCTTTCTCATGACTTTTCCCAAATTCTTTTTCCACAATAGGGATCCCCCAAAGTCCCAACCAACCCCTTTTTATCCTTCCTTCATTAGGCAACTCCCTTGATACCCCTTCCATAAGAAACCTACCACATCCTCTAGCCACTAAAAATGCTTCTCAATCTCATCTAGCTTCAAAATTTCCCCCTTGAATCCCCTTTTAGGAAATGGTCCATGTTATAACTTTGAAGCCCCTCCAAGATCTTAGAGTAGTCTGGTGAAGTTAAAATAGGATAAGGACATGAGTAAATTCATTTATTTCTCGGAAGCTATCTGTGATAGAGTAGTTTTGCCTACCTTAAATTTCCTATAGGTAGGTGTAGATACCTGGTCCACCTCCTTATTTGGATTTTTCTTAGAAAAGAGACCATCCTTCACCTAAGTGAATGTATAGGCTTTGTCAAAATGGGGGAAAGTTAAGTTTAGAGAAAACTCTCCTTGTATAAGAAATTAGTTTATCTTCAAATTTTCTAAAGATGCAAACCTCACCTGTATTCTGGAACAAGGTCCCTTACACATTATAAGAAAGACCCTACTTGTCTAGAAATGGTACCTTAGGATGATTCTAGGTAGGAACAAGATTGAAGCAATCTTAATCAGGATAAATTTCCATAATCTAATTCTAGAATACTAGACTATAAAAGATGAGTTTCTTGGTAAGTCCACTTGGGAAATCCCTTTGCTTAAACTTTCAAATAGCTAAACTAGATTGCATTAGTTTCAAAGGGTGTGCATTAAATTCAAAAAGGAAGTTGAGCTACCCACTTCCATGATCATCAAAGGATGGTTTTTTAGTTAATTTTGTGATCCTGCTCTCCTACACTTAGAAACCCACCAAATCCATGACATGGAAATACAATAGAAAGATCTTCAAAATAGGCACATATAGTGATCTTATATACACTTAAACTGAAAATCGTGAAGTAAAATTAAATAGTAAGGACTCCACTATAGAACTTGAGGTTTAGAAGTTACTTATAGATGAAGGTAATAGTCCTTAGAATAAAACTTCTGAAGAGGGTTTTATCTCTGACAACCTTATGACTCCCAAATCCCTCTTCAAATCCTATAACAATTAAAGAAGGGAGAGATAAACCTAAACTCAAAAAGTTCCTATCATTATTATGCCTTGACTAGTCCAATAAAAATGCCTATGAGTACTAAGATTGCCAGCCTAGGAAATGAAGATTTCTCCATGGTAAATAATGCTTCTATAAGTAAATTAGGGAGGAAGTCTAGTCAAAGGAAAAAATATGTGGGAACTCCCTACACTAATTAACTATGTCAATACTTATTTAAAACATAAGAGGACTTAACAATCCTATAAAAACAAGGAGTGAAGGATGTAATTTTTCAAAAGAAGCCACTTTTATTTGGACTTCTTAAAATAAAAATAAAGGCTCAAAAGTTGAAAGAGGAAGCTGGTTTTTTAGGTAACAGCTGGAGATTTCATTAACAATCACTCTCATCATTTTAATAAGAGAGTAGTGGTTGTATTTAATCCTAATTTCATACAAGTTAATAAATTATCTAATTTAGATCAAGTTATTCATATGATTTGTCATCCAAGTAGGTCTCCAAATCCTTTCATTGTCTTCATTATAAATGTTGTTAACTTAGTTTTCCAAAGGAATATTCTCTAAAATGATTTAAAAAGATTACACATAGCAATTCAGCTTCCCTAGCTTCTTATCAGAGATCTCAACTACACCTTTACTTCAAATGAAGCTGAAGGAAAAAGGGTAAATAGGAAATACTTAGGAAATGATCTCAAATTAACTATTAATTAGCTAGGCATAACTAATCTCAGCTTTATGTGGCAATTTTTCATATGGAATAATAAATAAAGTGGGGAATGATTCATAAGGGGAAAAAAACTAGATAAAGCATTAGTGAACAATGAGTGACTTAACAAATTTCCATCTAGTTTTACACAGTTCGGCCCTCTATGAACTTTGATAATCCAACTATCATATTTAAGGATATGGTCAATCCAAATCATATAAAAGCTCCTTTCATTTTATAATTTTCTCTTACGGCTTGTTTGCTTTGACGGAATAGCCATTCTATTCCGTCTATATTCCTATTTCATTTGTTAAGCTTGCGTTTGGTTAAAAATAAGTTGAGAATAGCTAATCTTACAGAATACGCATTCAGTAGATTTAAGGAATAGGCAATACCCTTCTCCACCTATCTTTTTTTATTCCATGAAAACATATTCTTTGTAAGACACTTTTATCCTTCCACCCCAAAGGTGTGATATTTCATTCGGTGGGCATAGGATAGTTCTACTAATTCTACTACTTCTATTATTACTAATACTAATACTAATAATA
>JANSVA010000005.1:37305794-37322156 GCA_025504915.1 Erythroxylum reticulatum | reverse complement strand
AATGATATAGCATATATTAAGCCTTTGAACGTTGGTATGAATAAGTAGTAATGTTTTCAGCTATATGGTTGTAAATTATAGAAATTAGGTAAACTACTAGGGTTGACAATTTAAGGATCGCTATTAACCTTAAACAAGTTGTTCGATGGGTTACTTTGCATTCATGGAAAAATAAGATTATTGTAAGGTTTCCTCTTCACCCATGATAAAGAAGATGTTGTATGAGGGATGTAGGCTAAAAGTCATTTATTCAGACTATTATAAATTGGCTTTATCTTTCCTTTTTACTCTCTTTGAATATCATAATTGCTTTGTGAATGTTCTATATGAGTTTATCATAATCATTCATTAGAATAAAACAATTCTTTATTAGTTTATAAAAAAATGATCACATACAACTCACATCTCCATGTTTTTAGTCAAAAGGGCTAGCATGTTTTTCATCTTTCAATGAAAATGATTACTTTTTTGGATAAATAGGATGAAAGTTTTCTTAATACTAAAGATTTTGATTTATAAGAGATTATAGGAAAAAGTGGGTATAATAGGACTCGCAATATACTCTTTTCATTAAATAGTAAAGCAATAAACATTTTATTTTTCTCACTATATATAAATTTGCTTTATAAAGTTTCAATATGTTAAAATGCTTATGATATTTTTGACATAGACTTGACCTTACAAATGGTAATGATTGTTATAATTATGATAGTGTTGATGATATTAATATTACTCGTAATTAGTATGATGAGAATCTAGATGAAAATTAGTAATAAGATAGAGAAAGAACAAAGGAAAAAGATATTAATGATTATAAAAGTAGAGAATCGATAATAAGGTGGCTCACATATCTTTTATGGCAAATAACAATGAGGAATCCTTTAGTTAAACTCTCTCTATGATAATGATTATGGTGACAATGATGATGATTTGTCCTATGACAAAGTTGTTTAATGCTTGAAAATGATGAGCTTAAAAAGGAAGAAATTATCTTTCAAGTATAAAGAAGTTTAAAAACTTTAGATGTATACATTATTTAGAATGAGAAAATAAATTATGATAGGCATGACTTGATAGAATTTAAGAATGTGGTCATTACTAATAATTATCAACTTAATTAAATTATGATAGGCATGACTTGATAGAATTTAAGAATGTGGTCATTGCCAATAATTATTAACTTAATTTATTATATGGAAATGAGGCATTTAAGAAGGAGATCAACAACCTCAAATATTCCTTGTTTAGATTCACTGAGTAGCAAAATTTTAAATAAAATGCTTTTAAAAATATATAATGATAGGCATGGAATTGGTTTCACTTGTGGAAATGTACCATTCATTACTGAGACAACTTTTATAAGAGGTAAGCATTTACATAACGAGCCATTACCTAATTCATGACTTAATCATATAACATTTAGTTCTAGAAATAAAAATTCCAAAGCTCATTTATCATCTTATAGGTCTTAAGGTAGAAGGAAATTATATGCATATATGTATGGTTAATATTCCAAAACCTAAAACATATGGTTCATAAGAGAAAATTAGGTATAATTCTAATGCAAGGCCGCATCCAAAGATCTTGTAATATTCTTCTCATTCATATAGTCTACTTTATCATTAAAGTGAAATAAAATAAGCTCACAATCATCATATGGTACTTACAAGCAAAAAGGACATGTTTATAGTCAATATAGGAAAATTTTTCATTGAAAGAACATGTTCTATAATAAGCCATTTATTCTTCATATCTCTATATACCCATAGGCATGGCAACAAGTTGGGTTAGACTATTGTCAACCCGGTCTAGCTCAACCCTCTAAAGTGCCTTACTTTATATACCCATAGGCATGGCAACAAGTTGGGTTAGACTATTGTCAACCCGGTCTAGCTCAACCCGCTAAAGTGCAGCCTAAAGCCAACCTAAAGTTTAGTCGAGCTTGAGTTGCACAGTAAGCTCGAACTTAGACCACCTAAAATGTCAACCCGGTCTAGCTTAACCCGCTAAAGTGCAGCCTAAAGCCAACCTAAAGTTTAGTCGAGCTTGAGTTGCACAGTAAGCTCGAACTTAGACCACCTAAAATGATGTCATTTTAGGGTAAATGTTGGGCCATTCGATTAGGGCTTGAATCATAAGTTCAAGCCTAACCTAAAGCTCAGTTAAGTTAGAGTCGCTTGTTAACCTTAGATTGGGCTAGGTCATGCCAAAGTTTTCATCCATATATATCTATAGTAGAGATCCTAATTATCATCATATATAAAAGAAGACCTTAAAATGCATATTGACCATATTTTTATTGGTCCTTCTCATATAGCACTAACACTTTCAATTCTCCTACTTTGAGATGTTATTTTATGATAACTTTGGATATATCTGTAGAAATTCCTTTTTGAAACAATGGTTATTAAGTACACCTAAAAGAATATGAGTTTAAAAAGTTTTAAGACCTAAAGCCATATGCTTAAATTTATATTGGTATTTGGGATATGATGATTTCTTTTCCTTGTAAGTCAATATCAAATTGTGACAAGTGGAACTAATAATTGGTATCACTTCTATTTATATCAAATGAGGAATAATATTGATATCTCCAATAAATTGATTTTAAGAGAAATACTACCAAGAGTCTTCACATGAGCCAAGCAAGGAAACTAGATCAAAAGATCAATTAATGAATTAAATGAAGGAGAAAAGGAGGTAAACATTGGTGATATATAAAAGGAGGTATACACTTTGCTTAAAAAGATTGAACAATTATTTGGCTGTAGATCAAATTATGAAAAGAAAATGAAAACAAAAAACAAAAAATAATTTTTTATGATTTTATATTTTATAAAAATTAAAAAATAAAATAGAAATGAGAAATGAAATAGAATATATTCTTTTATTGAATTTAGAAACGAAAAATAAAAATGGTAAAACCAAATAGTCATATAAAATAAAAATAATTGTAGAAACCTTTAATAATATTGATGAAGATAAAGTTTATGTATAATTAAAATTATTTGTACATTTTTTTGGCATTATATTGATACATTGATGTTAAGAACCCTTCAGTCCATACATCATATAATGTTCATTATATTTATATTTATAGATGAATAAAAAAATATGATTTATAATGCAAACTTATTATATTTGTTATTTGTTATTTATTATTTATTATAATATTATATCACAATTTTAGATTGTATTAATAGAACAATATTTTACTAATAGAACAATATTTTATCTTATTTTATGTTTATATATTTTTTGTTATTAATACTCTATATTTGTTTCTCAAAATTTTTGTTTCTATTAAAATTTGGATAAACTTTATTATTAAATATTTAATCTCTATAACTGAATTAATTTTGTTGAGTTTAACATTTATACAATAATAACAACAACAACTTAGAGAAAGTCTCACTGATACGTGAGATCTTAGAGGTCCAAAAATATGTAGCCTTATTCTTAATTATTAAAGACTGTTTATGATAGACCTACATGAAATAGATAAATATATATATTTAATTTTATAGTTGAATTGTTTTATTATTAGTCTTTAGATAATTTAATTATGTGAAAGTTGTTATTTTTAATATGTAATTTAAAAATTATGATTTTGAAATAAAATTTAGCCATACTTGATATATCATTTATTTATTTATTTATAAATTACTAAAAATCATTATCAATTTCTAGTTCTTATATTAGATTCAAAATGAAACAATCAATATCAATGCGATTATTAAAGATAGAGCTATTAGACCAAATAAAAATATTTATGAATTAAATTTTATATCCACTAAAAATTAAAATTATAATATTCACATTAAAAAGTTAATCATATCTAACAACTACTTAATTTTGAAGAGTGGAAGCGGGTCAAAAGTTGTCATCTTTAAGCTTTGGAGTGGAAGCGAGTCAAGAGTTTGACAAATTTGTCATAATCATTCATTATGATAAATAATTCATTCATTAATTTACAAATAAGGAAAGTTATCAAGCACAAGTTACTCTCCACTCATGTGTCATTCATGGGCTAACAATTTATCAATAAAAATTAATTATATTTATTACAATAAAAAATTAAATAAGTGAAAATTGTTAGAATTTATTTATAAACTAATAGTTATTTGTTAATATATTTTTTGATTATTTGAACCAATTTTTTATAAAAATATTATTTTATTATTTATAAATTAATATTTAAAATTAAAAACTTATTTCATAAATAATTATTTTCAAAATTTTGAAATTTATATATTTCAATGATATTTTAAAATTTAATGATAAGTATTTATCAAATTTGAAAATAATTTTACTTTCAAAATATTTTTAACTTTAATTATATTAATCATAATTATTAATCACAATGAGCCTATTTTAATTGGCTCCCTTCGTATAAGAGAAGTCGGATTAATTTTACTTCCACGCCTAATAATATTTATGATGCATCGTTGGGATCCTAAAGCAAAAGAAAGGAAGCAGTTTAGTTTACTTTGACGTGAAAAGGTTGCTGTAGAATGGGTACCAGTTGCGAGATTCCATCTATGTAAGGGTTCCCTTTTTACAGATTCATGGAATGAAAAACACAAGAGTCAACAGGGGAGGCCTAGTGGGATGACATTAATTAGTTGTAAATCAAATTATGATAAGAAAATAAAAACAATTTTTTTTTTACAATTTTCATATGCTATAAACATTAAAAGAGATTAAAACTAGAAATAGAAATGAAAAATACAAAGAAATTAATTTAAACACAAAAATTAAAAAGAATTAAAGGATGTATTTGATAACGAATGATGAGGCGAAAGTTTTTGTACGATTAAACTTATAAGTTTTTTGGTTGCATTATATTAATAAATTATTGTTAAATATCCTAAAGTTCATACGTTCATTATATTTATATTTATATTATTATATTTTTTATTTATTATAATGATCTACCAAAACTTTATATTGACTTGATTTTGTCTTATCTTATTTATATTTGTTCATAATTTTTTATTAAATCAATTGAATTGTGTTGAGTTTAACATTTATATAAGCATGAAAAATCATAATTATTCATAAATATTTATTCAAATTGTTAGTCATTAAATAATTTAATTTTGCGAAAGCTATTAAAATTGAAAATTGAACGAAGATTAGCTATTAATATTAAGTCTTACATTTGATTAAAGACGAAGCCGTTCATACGCTTATTAAAGATAGAGCTATTAGATAGTTAAATAAAATGTGTATAAATTAAATGTGATGTGTATCTATGTTAAGTAGAATGAATACATAAGTGTTCAGAAACTAAAGAATAAAATTATGAAGAATTAAAAGTAAATATCAAATACTGTATGTTGAATTCAACGCTTCAATTGGCCTTAAACTTTTATTTGGACTTCCATGTGTTTTCGTCCAACAAAAAGAAAAGCAATAGGGTTCTCTGTTGTGTAGTTAATATGAGTAAGATTCTAAGGTTTTGGGTTGACCTTGGCATGCCTCATCTTATAGGGGCAAAAAAAAAAACAAAAAAAGGTGAAAAAGCAAAGACATGGACGTAAGAGCCTAAAGGAATAGAACCTAGACAACGAAAATGGGCCGACTTAAGAGCCTAAAGGAATAGAACCTAGACAACGAAAATGGGCCGACAGGAGAAAGGAACAGAATGATTAAGGATTTGGGAATTAAACTCGTACACATTGACCCAATTTATTTAATTTAAAAATTAAAGAATTTGAATCAATTCATATTTTAAATTTCTAACAAGTCAAATATAAACTTAAATTATAAAAAGTTCAACTCATTCATAATTCTTTAGATAAAGTTTTCTTTTATTTCCATATTTTGTCTTTGACTTATGATTTTAGATTTAATATAAATTATGGATAGTAAAAATAAAACTAATGTTATTGTTTCATTGTTTTTGGACATATAAAAACAATAGAATTTTAATGATAAGTGTCCCAATTAATAGTTCTAGTTCTTACGTTGAATTGAAAATTTATTATTAAGTACAGGAGGAGATTTAGTAAAATCTTCAGGTTAACTTGATCTGAGTATGATTCATATTCCTTTTTATTACTATTATTATTATTATTATTATTATTATTATTATTGTGGAAGATCTTTTAGCATCTTATATATTGTCACTCGAATACTGTTTTAACTGAAATGTAGTTCTTTTGGGGTTGCTCTAACCTGCCAACAGCAGTTTTCAGTTTTTATTGACTTCAGTCTATGTTACTTAGATTCATTTTTGATGTAATATCCCAGAATGATATTAAAATTACACCAAGGAATTTAGTAATTGGCACAATTTAACAATTTTGTATATATGATTTTAATATCAGACATTACAATTTTCTTTACTTGCTGGCTGCAAATTTCTAGGAGTGTTGATTATGTATCCTATTTCAAAGATCACGGAGAAATTACAATCTTTGAATCATTGACTAATATCGTCAGCTATTCTTAGGATGACAGCTAAAACTCTTAACTTCCTTTTTCCTTGCCCAGTTTTGATAGTAGAAATTAAAATGTGAAATTACACACGTCAAGCAACTGTTATGCAACCTCCGTTTTTCTAACGAAACATACCTATAACTGTTACCAATCCTCCATAGTACTTGATTTCTATTAAGTCTTTTAAGACTAGAATTGGTCTGGATGCATATATACTGTAATTACTAGATGGGACCAAATAATAAGAAGCATGCATGGGCATGGCAGTACCACCTAAGACAGGTACTGGTAGTTTAAGTTTCAACACCCGGCAATACGTTTTTCCTTTGAGACCTAACAATTTTGTCTTGTTAGGTCTCAAAACACGACAATAGGAACGCAAACCCACCTCCTTTCATTTTCAGTTTCAGTTTCAGTTTCAATGCCTTTTTTTCTTCTCCTTCTTTCCTTTCTCATTTTCTACTTCAAAATGGCTTCCAAATCATTATTTCTCTGAATCTCTTAAACCCGGCCGGAAAGAACCCAAATATGTGTGTGTGCAGGTGAGAGACCAGACAGATAGGGATTGGATTGCTAGAGGTTGAAACAAGATGTCTATCTATACATCTTTAGAAAGTAAGCAAAGAAGGTGGCACGTGCATCTCAATAATATAAATTTAAAAGCAAAAAGAGATACTAGAGATATAAAAAGAAGTGGCTAATTAAGTTGTCGGTCTGAAGGGTTTCTATGTTATTCCTGACGAGGACGAGCCAACCAGAGAGAGCTGAGTGATCGGAGACGGTGGAAGTACTCAGCCATGGCCAATAAACACCTCGCAGCTTGACGAGTTGTCAGAATTTGATGCAGTCGATGAATGGTTTGGTGCCTCAGATTATCAGCCTGTAAGTGAAAATTCTTTTACTTGATCAATTTCACAAAACAACGCAGACAGACCCACTAATAAAGTATCACAAATGTCATTTATATATCAAATCAGATTTCTAGACTATTAGCTAATGCAATTTGATTAGTTTCAACTGCATTAAACAAAAAAAAAAAATTACAGACAATTGGTTTTGTTTATTGCCTAACAAAGACAGACTATCCACTCATGACTTTTGTGATATTAGAATATGTTGATTGTCAAATACTCTCAATTTTGATGTAAAAGAGGAAGGGCGTTGAATTGTTGGCTTACTGAACCTAAGCTAGGAGTGACACGAATATCTAAAAAGTTGGAACTGTGACGAGGGCAAATCTGTCGTAGTAAGAAACCTCAAATGGACTACTTTTTCTTTTTATTCCAATGGTAACAGAAATTGGTATGTGAATTAACCTATATAATACCTATGCATTAGGCTTATTAAAATACGGATTTTGTCAAATTTAAGCAAATAGAGAGAGTCGTATTTCCTTTTTATTCCTTAATAATATTTAACCTATAAATTTAATTTAGGTAAAAATCTATCAACCACTGTCCTGCAAATACATACCTTGTTCAAACACACAGACTATAACAGCTACCTCAAAGCTCTAAGAGTCAAATTGCAGCAAATCAAAAGCAGTCAACTAATTACTTTAACTGATTGTCCACTAATTGTGATTATTATGACTTTGATAATTAGTTGATGTTTCCATTAGAACTTGCAATTGACAAGGCCAAGGTGAGATGAAACTGTTTTTTTTTTTTTTACTTCATGATGTTCTCAATTTTCAAGATCACGACGGTAGGCTTTCCAACTTTGGTCCCACATGTACTAATTACCTTCAAAGCATTGGGTCAGAAAAGTATCCATGAAAAGAATATTTTTATATCCAAGAAATCAAGAACTTCTTATCAGAAAAAAATGATATAAAAAATAAATAAACAACTTTAGATGCTAATCATCGTTTAAATGCATTATAAGATTAGTCAGCTGTTAGAGGCTTAGAGCTGAACTCAAATTATTTAAATCTTAACCCCAGCCAAAACGACTCATATTACGCCAAAAATAGCTGATATGTAACTGAACCAAACCGAGTGAAGGGAGCGAAGGTGGGAAACGGAGGTTTGGGTTTTGAACAGTCAAAAAGAGAGTTATGAAGAATGGACAATAGTGTCTTCAAGTCAAACGGTTACGACCATGACATCACAGTAACATGGGTTCATCCAGATCTTTTAGATTGAGGAGGCACTGTGGGGACCTAAGTTTGGTTCGAGTGCCACGTGTACAGGTCTGGTGATAGCAACCATGAACATGATCATGTGACTCTTCTCATCCTGATGGTGGCGACTGGGTCTAACTGCCCTTGTGGCCATGATCCTATTCCTGCCGAGTTTTAATCAAAAGGCATGACTTTCTACGTTTTCGGTCTTTCAATTGCTCCATGCATGTCAGCTTTCTTGAGGCTGTTCTCTTTGAAATGAAGTTGACAAGGTCTACTGTTCCATTCTACATTTGATCCCTTCACGCCTATTTTACATGTTGAGTCTAATTACTAGCATTCTCAACCACAAACTTCTCTCGATGTTGTAAATTGCGGTTCGAAAATCCCTAAGAATAGCATATATTTCTAAAGAATACAGTAGTCTCTAATTATGATGATGATAAACTAGAATGTGCTAACGAATATTTTATTTTCAATATTTCCTATTATATTAATGTAATCACAAGCAAGGAAAAGCGACAGTGATAACCCAATTATGAGTCTCTTCTTTGTAGAAGAGATAAACTGACATTTGGATCAAGAGATTAAATTTTAGAATCAACAAAAGTTTACTGTACTTGCGATTTTGTGTTATGGTCAGGTTTTTGTCTCGTTATCTCTTAATCCTGACATGGGTTTACAGGTTCTTCACAAAATCTGTTGTACTGATTATGTAAAATCTCTGGCTAGGTCTATAGTGGATATAAAAAACTGCATTGACGTACACACACACATATATTATTATGAACTGAGATACCATGTAACCACCAGCACACACTATTTAGGTTGAAACACGGGATTATTTCATATATTGGGTTAGGTTTTCCGAACCCAAACAGGAACAGATTCCTGTTCCTGGGACCCCCCGAATATGGGGTTGGAGGACAAGAGATGGCGTACCTGTCTAACAAAACCTTCGAGTGTGGAGAGCTTATTCATGGCTATAGCCATCTGCCCCATATAGTTAGCCATGTTTGGAGGGCAGCTCAGTGAATCAGAAGCTATAGTGTCCGACAGAGACTGATTGAGAGCTTCAAGTCCTTGTGAGAGAGCTTCTTCAGCCTCCTGTGTTGATTGTTGCAATCCACAGATCCCTAGGATTTGTTGCTCAGTTAAAGGCTCGATTTGGTTGAGTATTATCTGCATCAATAGTTGATATATCTTTTTAATTAACCGCTGTTACAATTAAAATTTCGCAATCATGTGTTTCCTTATTTAACCATTTTATTTATTCATTTATTTTCTTCAAGTGGGTTATAAATATAATTTCGCATATTTGTTCGCTGCACACCAAATTAAAGGTCGAGGTGAAGTGAAAACGAGGGTAATATATCAATGAAAATGACATTAGAAGACAGAGTAAAGAACCGTGCAATTCTCTCCATGATAACACTACATGTTGTAGTAACGGACATTAGCTTTATTGGATTGACACCTAACTCTACCCAATACTAGAAACCTTCACAATTCCTATCGTCATTCATTGATCTCGATCTTCTTTTCCCTATGTTTTCTATACAATACGACCGACAAGTTGCACCATGCAATAATAATGATCATAATAATAATAATACATAGCATTATGCAACCTCGTGCACTCACTCTCATAATATCCCCCACATCATTTCGCTATTCTTAACATCCACATTAAGTTTGATTCACATGTATGCTTCCCTTGTCTTATGTTCCAACTTTTTCTTATTAAATGAATATATAGGTATGGGTATGATGCTTCTTCTAATGGATAAATTCTTTTCCATGATAAAGTATACATTTGTAACAAATATAATTACGGATAATGTATGAAAAGGGTAGGGTTAATTAATTAGGTTAGTTACCTTGATGAGCTCAGATGGGCGGAAACCTCCCATCCACATGAAGCAACGCTCGGCCGGAGTCTTCCACATGCCGGAAACAATATGGAAGACGTCGGTTTTTGCAACCATGCCTTTAAGGCTCATCACTACATCGTAGTGAGCTAAGCAGTTGTCGACGAAGTACTTCAGCTCATTCTCAGGTAGATGCTCCTGCACTGCTGCCCGAAGTTCACAAGTCAAACGGTGGTGCTCCTCCAGCCATCTCGCGTATTCCATGTCGAATACAGCGGCATCTATAAATGGGGATAACAATTGCTTATTATAAAAAGAAGAAGAAGAAGAAGACGGGAAAAAGGGTCTAAGATCTTAATCGTAGTTGGCCAGTTGAAGTACCTGAGCTGACGTTGTTGATACCAATTGGAAGGCCTTGGTCTCCTCCTAGAACACCACCTCCCCCAAAGAGCAGACCCTGTAAACAAAAAAAACAAAAAAAAAGAGGGGGATTGTAAACATAAATGGTAAAGAAAAAAAGGCATTAACTATTGAAGCGATGAGAAAAACTAGATATGGACACTCACTTGAGCTCTGGCTCTTTGCAGCTCTTGTTCCAGCTGGGTGAGCCTTATTCTGCTTGACTCCAGTTGCTGGACATAAGCCTGAAATATTGAAAATCTTATGAATGTCGTGACGATTCCACGCGTTGAATTCCCTTGTGTGAGTAATTAGAATAAAGTATGAAAACCAATAATTTCAAGTGGAGACTGACCTTTTTCCGGAGCCTGCTTTTCCTGGCTGCCTCTCTATTTTGAGCAAGTCGCCTCAATGTCTATATAGAAATTGTTTATGGGATAACATTCATCATTGTGTTCGAGAAAGTAAAAGAAGCAGAAATGTAAACATATGCTATAAAAAGTAAACCCAAGTAAGTCACCTTAGGGTCTGGTGTCTTGGGTCCTTCCTGCTCAGAACTTGAAGTTGTTGGACCTTTACGGTTGCCTTCGCGCTGCAATATCATGGGATCAGAGTTATTAAATATAACTTTCAGAACAACGGCTGTTGGGAATCCCAGTTTAGTTATAGTGAACATATCTATATAGGGGAAGACTTTGTTTCTTGATTTGAATATTGCAAAGTTTCTTTAATATACTATAATATTCTGGTACATATTCCTACTACCTTGACAGCTTTAGCAGGTTCAGAAGCCGATGGAGGAGCATCATTTCTTGCGTTGGCCAACTCCATGGACGGCTCTGATGGTCTCTTTGAACGACTAGTTGAAGGAGAAACTAAACCTGTGGTATTATTAGTCTACCAAATCCAAACAAACCCATTAAGGCATTCTTTTTTATATAGGGCATCGCAAGAAAAGAAATAACCGTACTTTGACATACTAACGGTTTAATGGTGAGATACCTTGGTCGATGATGGCTCTACGTGCATAGGCTGAGAAGGGAAAATGTTCAAAGTAGGAGGTCTCATCCCGGAACTCTCTGCAAACACGGGCATACAATTTATTACTAACAATAATTCCTGTTATAGGTTAATCGTACAAAAGAGGCAAAAGAGAGACAAGGCAAGAGAAGCATGGGGCATGAGTAGAAGGAGTGTAGAAATCGTCATGGAGTTGTAGCTCTCTATGCCATCAAAACAGAAAAAGTTGGGAAGAAGGGGAATAAAAAGCAAAGACAATCCCATACCCTATTCGTATACCATTTTTAGTACATGTAGAAATTGAAGGAGGAATTTATGATATGTTTGGGTTTGGCTACATGCCGTGGTCCAATCTCCCAACAATAAGAAACAAAATTGATTTCGAAAAGAAAATGAGAGAGTAGTTTCATTTCTTGAAATTCTGAAGCAAAAAATATTTTTGTTCCATCTTTCCTCCTGCTGAGAAGATGTGGTCAAAGAAAGTACTAGCAGATTCAATCTGTTGAACATGCTTTCTCTGTGACCCAAACAACACTTTCCATGGAGAATCTCTGTAGCAGATACAAAGAGAAGCGGAAAAGAATGAATTTTTCTGAGAGAAGAGGAAGAAAGCTAACGTCTTTGGTCTTGAATAGTGGAGGGATCTTGTCCATCAAGATAAAGAAAAAGGGCCTGATCCAATTCTCCCAAGTCATAAGCTCCAGCATCTTTGCCACTGCTGACATCAAAAAGTACATGCAAAATCAAAATTGAGAACAGAAACTCAAATAAACGACGAGTTTTTCAAAGCAACAAAAAGTTCGTAATTTTAGGCCTTCCTGAAAGAAGACTAAGAGTAAACCCAAATGGGTTTTTTTATGCTTTAATTTCTAGGTGGTAGGGAGATTACATTAAGTTCCCATGCATAGATGACGATGAAGAAGAAGATTGCATCATTCCGTAAGGAATCTGTTGGTAGTGGTGGCCGTGGCGGTGATGTTCTTGTATTTGATGATGCTGTAATTGTTGTTGGTGATGATGATGATGATGATTTAGATTCTGATGCTGCTGCTGTTGCTGTTCTAGTTGAGGTGAGTTGCTAATGACTTTATTTGTAGCCATGAAAGAACTATCTATGAACTTGGCTTCCACTTGGTCGTCTTCTAGCACTCCTTTTCTAACAGCACTTGCAAAACCCATTACCGACATAACCGCCTAATTTTTCCTTCTTTCACTACCATCTTTTTAGTTCGCACACACATATAAAGGAGAGGGAGTGAGAGAACATGAGGAGGAGGAGAAGAGGAAGAAGAAGGAAGAATGGAATTGAATGCAAGGAAATAAAAGACAAACCTCTTTTAGCTCCCATTCTCTATATTTATCTACAAGTTAAGACTGACTTTGTCCAAGACCAAAAACATTAGATAAAAAGTTTGTTCCTGAAAAATGAGATAAAATGTTTCCGCTCTATGTCTCTCTCTCTCCTAAAAACCAGAGAAGACCTGAAGAAAACAGCCTTTGCTTTCATATTTGAAACCGCTCGTGGGTTTCCTTGTCCAAGTTTCTTAGCATGCTAAAATATGTAATGACCAAAATGCCCTTTTATGTCTTTAGGAGTTTTTTACTATTTGACATTTTCATGCAAACTTACACGTAGATAGCTGAGGCGGCTGCCTTCTACTGCCCCCTTGGCCTTTGTTATTTATAGTCTCTACCTTCGGTAGGTATTTCTAATCTATTCTCAATTTGTTCTTTTGAATAATGATTATAAAAGAAATTTATTTCTTCGAGCCACAAGTGCTAGCTAGGACAGTTTCCTCGTGATCTTTTGTCAACGGTAAGAATTTCACTCCAAAACATCAAATCGGTTGCTGTGCTTTTGGCAATAAGTTTAGGGTTTTTGCTAGAAATAGAGAAAGATAAATTACTGTTTAATTCACATTATTGATTACTTCTTACCATAAAATGAGAAGTAATATTTGATTTTTTCAACCCACCTTTTGTATGTTCATATTGAATTTGACACTATTCACACAGTGGTTGCATTTTTCCTTCGCAATCTCCTGATGGTCAAATTCAAATACTACGAATCTGACGCTTCAAATACATGTGATTGAACAAAATAAAACTTAAAATCAAAGGATTAAGAATATTCCATTAATACATTCAAAATATTTAAAGGAATCGATTGCTTTATGAAACAAAGGTGGAAGATCATTACTATCGTAACTACAGTTCATAATATTAACTGGCGGGATAATGCATAAAGTCGGGATCAATCTGTATTTCCTATAAGATTCCATTTAATTGGAAACTTAACATACTTGCTATTTATTATATGATAATGTATTTACTCTGGACATTAATTACACACTTTAAAAACATAATAAAGAGGTTACCAAAGAAATATAAATAAATAAATAAAAGTTTTCCTGGGGAAGACTGGAAACGAGTCCGATGGTATTGGAAACCATTCTCACTTCATTTGCTCATGCTCCCCATATATCAAGAGAAAAAGATGTAACTACCACGTGGATCTCCTAATAATTATAAATTATAGTCTTATTTCCTTTAATTATCGAGTTATAATCTTCTCAGCAATTTCTACACTATCTATACTATGACCAAGATGTA
Organism: Erythroxylum reticulatum; assembly: GCA_025504915.1. Classification (NCBI taxonomy): domain Eukaryota; kingdom Viridiplantae; phylum Streptophyta; class Magnoliopsida; order Malpighiales; family Erythroxylaceae; genus Erythroxylum; species Erythroxylum reticulatum. The sequence continues at coordinate 37,307,681 of JANSVA010000005.1, read as the reverse complement.
TAAATTGTGCCTCTTAAACTAAAGGCCATTAAAAGAGTTGGTGAACCGTGATATGGCGGCCATTGAAATGAGGTGTGCAATCCAAAAACACAAGAGAAAAGGAGAAAATCCAATCTACAAAGAACAAAAATAGTAACTATTTCATGAACCTAATACAAAGAACGCCCACTCTATTTTTAAAGCAAAAATTATCTTTGGTTTGTATCCATCCGAATGATTACCTCTACACCCATAAATATGGTCTATAGCCACTCTTTAATGATGTAAAATGCAGTACTCTAATCCAGACGTACAGAAAATATAGATCTAATCCAAAGAATTTAAAAGGTATACAAAGATGTTAAGAAAAATAGAATATTTTGATTGAAAAATAGGCAAAGATTTTCCCGCAATACAATAAAAAAAGTATTTATATAAATTATAATGACTTAAAACTTAATAACAAGGATTAAATCATTTTTGTAATCCTAATAAAAGTAAAACATAATAAATAAATAAATTTTCTAATCTAAATTTCTGCGTCACTTAACAAACAAAACACAATCCACAAATACGTGATGGTTCAACGAAATTAAGATAAGCTACGATGCAATGAAATGAACGACTAGGGTTATATATATACTGAAGTTAACACTTTGTACTAAAAGATCTATCTCGAGCTAGTTTTAATTTCTGTTTGTTAGGGTAAGCCCATAAACAAACAGTAACCAGTTTAATTATAAACTTGAATGTTTGAAATACTAATATTAGAAATTGGAAAAAAAAATTGAACAAAAAAAGAAGAAGGGGTGCCTACTGCCAAGCTGGGTCCTGAGTGAATGCTTTGTAGCAACAAGAGCCAGCAATCTTCTTCGGGAAGAATGCTCCTTTGAACAGCCGTTACGAGCTTGAGGGGTATAATTGGAAATGTGACATTATGAAGAGATTATATAATAGGCAGCTGTCGACCGGAGAGTTCGAGAACGATCGTTGACCTGGGAACACGTGTCACGTTTAAGGTATGATTTGAGAGAGTGGGACCTACAGGTTAGATCTCGAGAGTTTAGAGCAATCAAAGAGGCTGAGAATGGGGAGAAGGTGTCATTGTCGGACTGATGAGTGGGACCCAGAGGAACCGGCCCCCATCTTTCCCGCGATTTTTTTTTTTTAACTCAACCACTCCCAAAATAAGAAGCCGTTGTCTGCTAACCGCAAAGAAAAGGATAGAAATTATGATTTTTATCACTTTATTCATTTTACTAAAATAATAATCAATCCACTCGCGTCTAATGTTATGAATATTATATCAAATTTAATATGGAATTAAATTCTAGTATGGTATTATATTAGTATTGATTAATATTGGGTATCATTTTAGGTAATTTTTTAAATTTATAAAATAGTTTATAAATTTTTAAAAATTACAAAATAATTCATTATTATATTGTACAGTTATAGTTTATTTAATTTAAATTTTTAATATCTTATTTATTTTAATTTATATATATCTTTATTATATTCTAATTATTTCTAAATATAATAATTTATTGTAAAATAATAAAAATAATTCAAATTTTTGTATTTTATCATAATTTTGAATTATTTTTTAGGATTGTTATTTTTTCACATTCCATTTCATTTTATATTTAATTAGACATAATCAAAATTTTAATTTAATATATAAAATTAATTTAATAATTATTAATAAATATAATTAAATTTAAAATATATTTTTTAAAATATATAAATTTCAAATAAATTTTGTTTTAATAATTAAAATATATAAAATAAATATTAGTTTATAAATAATAATTTTTAAATTGTTTATTTTAAAAAATAAACTATTTTATTAATAGTTTATTAATAAATATTATACAAAATATTAAAAAAATTTAAATAAAAAATTAT
>JANSVA010000005.1:37288461-37305694 GCA_025504915.1 Erythroxylum reticulatum | reverse complement strand
AAAGAATATATAAAATAAATATTAGTTTATAAATAATAATTTTTAAATTATTTATTTTAAAAAATAAAATATTTCTATTAATACTTTATTAATAAATATTATATAAAATATTAAAATAAATTTAAATAATAGTAATAATTTATTATTAATTAAAATAAAAATATTTTATTTTTAAGTTTATTTAATTTATATTTATTATTAGTAATAAAAGATTTATTATTATTTTAAAAACTTTGAAAAAAAAGAGGGAAAGAGATTTTGAAAATTTTATAAAAAAAGTTCCTAAAAATTTTAAAATTTTCGGTACCAACCGATATTTGACTAGTATTTTACTTACCAATCGATATCAAAATTCAAAATTTTGTATCGATTTTAGACCGGTACAGAACAAAATTTATAACAATACTCACGTCCATTTTTCTATTACTATCTTTCCTTTATCTTTTAAGGTTAAGCAACATAAAATTTATTATGAGATCGACTGATAATAATTATTAAATTGGGTAATTTAATCTCATCAAGTGGATCGGGTCAAATATTTAAAAATAATTATATATTTATAGTTTATAATTTATATGAAGGATAAAATTAAATTTCTAAAAACTTTGTATATATTTCCCGCTTAGTTTCTTCGTGCTATGTACATCGATCGCAAACCATACTGTTATGTATGTTGCTGTTGCACATCAATTATAATTGCTTTTTAAAATAAGAAAATATTATTATTAGTCTATAACTAAAAAGATTAATGTTTTTGCACTTAACCAAAAAAAAAGGATAAATTGCTTTTCAACAAGTTGGTTATCAGGGCACTTGGTTTCGATACCATTAGACCTCCGTTTTTCCTAATAAGAACGATCATTACTTATGGTCTGTATGAAGTTAGAACTACTATGACAATAAACTAACATGGATTTTTAATACATATACACCTTCTAGTTTCACCTAACCCTTGCTCATTTGCCCCTTCACATTTCCAAACTCTATGCTGTTCAAGGAACTCAACCATTTATCATAATTTTCAATCCTTCATATTTACCATATTTAATTTAGAGAAAAGTAGAATTATTCAACACAATCAACATATAAGATAAAATTTCAAAAACTTAACATGTATTTTAAGAAGTGAACTTCACTTCAAATATGCTTTAAATATTAATCTACAATTTAGTTTGGAATTATGTGAAAGTACATTTTAAATGTTGAATGTTTCATTAGTTATATACTGAGTACATGCACAAAAGTATATAGTTATTTACATCCATACACATATGAAAAAGAATATTTAATATCGTAATGAATCATGATGCTTTTAAACATCTTTATCTTACATTTCACATCTACGAAACACATATGTAATGCCTCAAAAAATATATATAACTTTTAAAAGAATTAATGTCTTTATTAATCATAATGTGTCAATGCATAGAAAAGTATATAAAAATAAATTTTATAATAAAATCATGCATATATAATATATTATGGTGAAAACAACTATTATTTGTAAAAATTAACAAACTATAGAGTACATCATAATTTTTTATTTATATGCAAATTATGGAATTCATTAAAAATATATTCTTATAATAAGTTATTATAAATATGACTATGAATATGTAAATAACTAATTTTCCTAATATTTGATTAAAATTATATATATTCATGTTTACTGTTAAAATAATTTGTATTTCTATTACATAGAATTATTTTAAACTTTAATCAGATTCAATTGTTTCAATTTTCTATACAATGTAATTATTTAATAAAGGATTATTCTTATTTAATGTTCACTATAAAATTATAAAATGTTATTTAATACTACAATTTAAATTTATTTGTTAAAAGATTACACTTACTAATTTGATATAAATTTTTTTACAATAATTGACAGTGAACTATTTTAAATGAAATGTAATTAAAGACACCTATATTTAATACTTATATTAATAACAATAAAGAGTACACATCATATAATTATTCATATCAATTTAAAGACAATATGAACTTAAATGAAATAAGAAAAAAGATGCATAGTATAGAGTTTAATTAGAATATAAATAGAATACTCCACTTATTTTTTATACCTTTCTTCCACCAAAATGTTCAGTTCATGCTGATTCTAAAGATTGGCTATAAATAATTAAGGTGGTCTCTTGTATGTCAATACATTGATATTCTAACACATTACAAACGTTAATCGGTTAGCAAGGATTTCTTAAATACATATACAGTCATTATCAAGGATATGCGTATAAACAGAAGTGTAGGATGTGAATTTGTGATTAATTTATACTTGTTTCTCCTTCCCCTATCCTACTTTAATCTTCGTCCTGTGAAAAACAATCTCATATGCGTACAGATATGTGGAAACAAAAAAAATAGATTGTTTAGGTTAGGTATATCCCAAAACATACAAAAAGTGGAGGTTAATATTTATATCGTTAATGCCTTTCAAGTAGCTAGGATTTCCACCCACTCTTATCAAAGGCGGAGTCCATGCCAAATATAAACCTGGTTTCAGTTCTAAAAGGGCCCGTGATTTGCTCCTTGGCTTCAAGTTCAATTTTTGCTTAAGCTGAAACACATTTTCTCTTCTCTTCTTTTTTTTCATTTTCGGTCATTTCTTGACCAAAACGAACATATAGCATATGACTCTCTATCAGCCTTATCTTAATTTTCTTCAATAGGAACGGGAGATTCGTTTCAAAATTGAAATAAAAAACAAAGATGGTTTCTGCTTCTTGTTTTTGATAATCAAATTTGGTATTCAAAACCGAACAACAGGAGTAACGATACATGATTCACGTTTGTGTATGCACTGTCAATATAAGACATTGGGATCACCCTCAATTACAAGTTTTCAGACTAAATAATGTTGCCAATTGATATGGTCTTAAATAGCGCAATCTCCATGTAACTTGGCAGCAGAAACTTGGTGCCTAAATATATTCATATCATCTAAATATTTCTGCAGGTTTTCACTGCATCATGTTTCTTCTTATAAAATGAACTTCAAACCTAAGAAGAATGACAAACCACCCATATATAGGAAGAAATTTTGATCCAGTAACTAGCTGAGGTGGAGCAAACATGTGATGGTCTTTACTTGGTTTAGACTTTTTGGACTCATTAAGTTGCAATTTATGCATGACTTCTCTTGCTCAAGACCAGAATTTGGATGATTTCATCTATACTCTCGTTAGCTATGACACTTTGGTTCGTATTTTATTTGCGCAACTCACTTGGAAGTTTTCAGCAAATTTACCTCATGGCATCGGTTTCTTGTTAATCTGTCTTATAAAAAGCGTTAGCATGATGCTTAGCAAAACACTAGAATATATCATTGTTCAATACGGGCACTAATAAGCGTGCTCACAACTTTAGATTTGGTTTTAGTTCCTGTTTTGTCTTCGACTTGCACAACAGAATAAAAGATCTTCATATGCAGATCCCAAGTAGTATAAGCTTTAATTATTCATCCAACAATTACAAACTTATGCTGGGGAGGCGGAGAGATTTTGAAGCTGATAGAAATGTGTCATAATTTAATTAGACATTAAAGCAGTTAAAGTTTACTTGTCTGATTATTTGAAGTACATGTATGATATGATCTGCTTATAATGTCGACAATGATTAACAAAATATAGGATCATATTTAATGAAACCTGTCTGTTTTCCAAAAATTTTATATTCTTCAGTTTCAACCGTCCTACTCTTCGACGCAACCCCATTGCCAGTATTTATTTGGTTGACTTTTGAAATAAAGCATTTGGTCAACTAAGCCTACCTTATGATCCAAGTTTGCTTAACTCCATAATTTAATACAATGGCTCGTACAGATAAAGTTTATAACTGCTAGACAATATATAGTTGCAGGCATGCAAATTGTTGGGTTAAGATAATGATAATTAATTACTGCAAAAGTCAATTAGAATAATATTTTCATGAAAATTTGCAACCGATTCGGAGACATTCAAACCACGATATATTTATGTATGAATGTGTGTAAGTATACTAGCAAGTACATCCCTACCATTTGTAGTTTATACGTATGGATTTCTTCTTTTATTATTAATTTACACTGTTTTGGGATATTTTGTGAAATAGTTTATTGTCAAGTCTTCGTAACGATTAAGTTGTTTAACAATAGGGTGTCCAATGATATAAGGTATGCCTAATCCTGCATTCCTTTTAATGGAGAATGTTCTTCTAATAAGGATTTACAATCCTAATAAATTACAAACGACAGCCATTAAAAACAACTAATTAAGGGATGTGGTGGCGTAATTGTTCATGTATGCAAACCTACTTTTTCAAGTTCACCTAATTTTGCCCATGTGAGTTTGCTAGCTACTTCCAGTATTCTTATGATTCAAGGCCATCTTCAATAGGTTTGGTAAGTCTGGCTCATTTTCCATGTTAATTAATATACTGCCTTCCACTACATCCTTGAAATTTGAAGGATTTATAAGAAATCAATCAAACGTCAAATAATGTAATATTTCTGAAAAGCAAAAAAAAAAAAAGGGGGGGGTCTAGCTTTTCTTGGCCTGAAGTTTCAAGGTGTGGCAAGCCAACGCATCCAAAAACCAAATTGTATTTTGTACGGTCATATGTCAGCCTAAAGTGGGAAAAGGGTTTGGCATGAAGTACTTCATGGGGCATCGAGAGACTTTTATTAATTAATAATATTGATCTGGATAAGGAACTGTAATGATGAAGACAATGATTTTGCTATAAATAGCATGTCGTCTACACTTTTTCCTATAGTATGAATCCTTAATTTCGGGAAGTGGAGTTGTACTGGTAGCGCCAATATAGGGCATTAATGGTTGTACAACTATCTATTTGTATATATATATCATCAAAGCTCCGGTTGTTTTTTCATGTTTTCTAAAATTAGCATACATACGGATGTTGTGGAGGAACTCTTTTCTAGGTTAATTTCTGATTCAGCTACATGAAGGGGTTAGGTTTGATGCCCTCCTCTCTATTTCGGCTTTGGCCACAATCTCCCATGGTTCCTTCCATTCGATTACTTCCTTCCAAGCCTCCTCCGTGGTTGCTCTCTCTAAAAAAGCGACGTCACTAAAATTTTGCTTTAATTAATTATCTAGTTCTTGGATCTATGATTTGGCACAGGGATAACAAAGTACAAAATGTTATAAATTTTAGAAAATTGAATTTAGAAAATTTTATTAGCATTTTATGAATAAAATTGATAAATACTGTAGTGATATTTAAAAAGGTTAAGTAATTTTTTTAATGTTTAAAAAGAAAATGCCACGTACCTCTTTAAATGTCAAGGTTTCCTCAATATCATCAACCAAATATTAACCAACTTAATCTTTTAAATTGAATCATTCTATTTTTAAAAGTTTAAACACTTAACTCAAAATTTTATATACCAAAATAAAAATAAAAAATAATTTACTATCCCTTTAGCATAAGCGGTTAGAAATACCCAAATTATTTCTAATCTAAAAAATCTGACGACAATTAACATTAACAATGCAGTGAACCCACAACTTCCAATAAAAAGAAAGCATTCAATTTAGTAATGGAAAATCTCTTCTGCATCACACTCCAAACATTTTTAGCTTAATTCAAGTGGGTTGGGCTTCTAGATTAGTTTGGGCCTATTTTGACTTGACTTTCTCTAGTGTATGTCCTAAACTTAATTCATGCACAAAAGACCAAAAGAACCATTTTTAATAATTGCAACAACAAACGTATAAAGGAGGTAAAACTATAGTCTACAAAACCATTACTACTGAAAAAGGGGAAAGGACTTGCGTTACAATTATTCTTGAAAGAAACTGATGGGATAGGCTGAAATTAAATGAAATTGATTAAATAAATAATATTAAGAAACCAATACATTTATAAATACGTCACTAATGCAATATGTACTAATAACCAGATACAAGGAAGCCGCATATTATCATTTCTTATCCACTGGCCTTCCAATTCCATACGAATATAGTAAGTGAATCACAATAAGTTAGAACAAACTAGGGCTACGATCAAGCCAATCTTATGAATACCATATTAGTTTTGGTACCAAATTGAGTTATAATATAGTAGTACTGTATTAGTATCGGTCAATACTGAGTATTGTTTCCAGTAGTTTTTTAAATTTATAAAATAGTCTCTAAATTTTTTTAAAATTACAAAATAGTCCATTAGTGTATAATTTATAATTTTACATCAACTCTATCTCCAAAAATTAAAAATAACAACAATTTATTTATTTTTATTAACATTAACTTTTAGATATTTCACATATAATTAATATCTACAATAATATAAAAAAGATAATCGTAATACAAATATAAAATTAAGAATAATATAAAGTATTTAAAATATATCAATTTCATCAAATAATAAATAATAATTGCATTAAAACATCAAATAAAAGGAAAAATAAATATTCTTAACTTTCTAACTATTACAATTTAGAGCGAGAGTTTGTGACGAGAAAACAATCAAGTAGAAGTGAACCCTAAAATAAAAGCTTGGTATATATATATATATATATATAAGTAAAATTAAAAGAAGAGGATAAACAAAAAACTTGGAACCTCATTCAATCACCTATAGGGGATATCTATTATAATTGCACTGACTCCAATTATCATTTGATATAAATAAGAATTTTATACCAAATGATAATTGGAGTCAGTGCAATATATATATATAAGTAAAATTAAAAGAAGAGGATAAACAAAAGTCAGTGCAATATATATATATATATATATAAAAGTAAAATTAAAAGAAGACGATAAACAAAAAACTTGGAACTTCATTCAATCGCCTATAGGGGATACCTATTATAATTGCAAACTTCATTCAATCGCCTATAGGGGATACCTATTATAATTGCATTGACTCCAATTATCATTTGGTATAAATGATAATTGGAGTCAGTGCAATATATATATATATATATATATAAGTAAAATTAAAAGAAGAGGATAAACAAAAAACTTGGAACTTCATTCAATCGCCTATAAGAGATACCTATTATAATTGCACTGACTCCAATTATCATTTGGTATAAAATTCTTATTATTGAGAGGAATCTTATCATTATTATCATTAAAATTCAATGTAAAAATGACATATCAATGCTTTCTCATTCAAGATTATCTTCTAAGTCAATCATAACTACCAAACCTGATTCCTTATAAACCCAATCCGCTAAAAGATTAATATTATCAATGCAAATTGGATATACTAAACTACTTGCTCTATTAAGAGTCTTACTAAACAATACAATTTAATTATTGAAAAATTATAAGAAATTATATCCAAATTAATAATGATAATAACATACATTTCCCAAAGTTTTAAATTATAACGAATGAAGACCAGGTCATTCAATCTCTTATGCGCTAGTTTATTCATTTGCTTGAAACAAATGAATTCAAATGTACTCTAATTCCTTTCACAGGTCGTTACACTCATACATTAACTTAGAATTCGAATTGTAAACCTTTACAATTCAAGAATACCAGTTCCAAATTAATCCCACTAAGAAACTATAAGTCGTAAGATAAAAAAAGTAGAGTTATAAACAAAATAAAGTGATAACTAATTTTCATTAAGTAACAAAATTGAAAAAATATATACCTGGAGAAAATTTTGCTCTTTGTCGAATAGCAATTGATATTCCAAAATTCTCAGAAGATTGCTTATAAAGCTCCATTTGTGACCTCAGGAGATCTTGCATTATCTCATAGGTAACAACAGTTGTAATAATTGATAACATTCCCCTATTAACTTCAACTTTCTTTGTAAAACTTGGTCCGAAATAGACATTAGAATTAAAAAATGCCTCAATTACAAACAAAGGAGAGTAAAGTTAATTTTCCCATCTATCATTGATGACTGCAAGATAAGATGTGTACAAAGAAGGTGCATTTTTCATATTGTCCTCAATTGCTTTCTTTGTCCTCTCCATGACATAGAAAAAATAACTCATTGTTGTCTTTTCATCACTATTAGCCAAACAAAAGCACCTTCATTAAAGACTCACAAATTCGGATAATAAATTAGCACTAGGCCAAAATTCAATATCTTCAAGTATAGTTTTAGAAACCTCCAATCTAATATTAGACCTGACATGCTGAAATGCAACTCACTTATCACTTGTAAACATTTGTCTCAACTCTTTCTTCATCATAACAACATACTCAAATGATAAGAAATTAGTTGCAAATTTTGTAACAACAGGACGACATAAATTTCTACCATTGATAAAATCCTTTCTCATTAAATTTAAGACCCATGTACAATTATAGGTGAACCTGGTCACCTTTTTGACTTTCTGCACAGTCTTATCAATATTAGGAAAATACCTAGCATCTTCTATATTTTTTAGTATTAATTTAATGCAATATATAGCATAAGGAGTCCAAAAAACGAATTATACTTGCTTTGTAACCTTCTTCTCGTCGCATTATAAGTAGAATCATTGTCAATAATAAACTGAATAATATTTTCTGGTCCTGCTTTATTCACAACTTCATTAAATATTTCAAATAAAGTATCAAAATTTCTAACAAGGCTAGATGCTTCAATAGACTTTAAAAATATTGAGCTCTCTGCATAATAAACCAAAATATTAATAATAAGCTCATGTTTCTTATTTGTCCAATCATCACACATGATTGAACATTCATAAGTAGCCCAATCCATTCTTTTTTCTTCCAAATAACTTTTAATTTTAGAAACTAAACAATTTAAAAGTTTATCTCTGTAGTTCTCAATAGAAGGAGCTTTGTATCTTGAACTGTAAGAGACTATAACATCCACTATAGGCTAATAATAGTAAGATTGTGAAGCATTGAATATTGCACTTATATCATACCACCATCTAGCTATTGTCATATCTACATTGTGAGTCACTTCTTTTGATTGCATGACATTACGAATTGAAGGCTAAACTCTAGGAGTTATTCTTGATGTAAAAAAACTTGTCATCTGCCTTATCTTTTTCCTAAAATCAGAACCATATGTAACATTCATTTCTTACTAGGAAGGAACAATACCACTATCACTACCATTTTTAACATTTTCATTATCATTATGAACACCAACAAACGAACTTTTACTAACAATTTCATAATTAAATATCTCCCTTTTATTTTTCTCGTGTTGATATTCTTTAAGCAAAGTTTTTATTTGCTACTTTACATCATGACTTACTTTTTTATAGGGTCTTACATCTCCTTTAATCTTAGTTAAATGCTTCTTTAATAAGGTGATTCTTCATCTTTTAAATGCTTATTACAAAACAAGCAAATAGTATGATTCTTCATACCGGGGACCAATGTAATATGAGCCCAAGCTTGATCATTTAATCTTCCTAAAATGGTTAAATGTTCAAGAGTACTTGAACTTTCTTCCATTTATTTGTAAAAATTAAATGAAGACATATATCAAAATAAAGAACACATAATTTCATTATCAACTACTATAACAAAATATGTATTCGTTAACTCAAAAGGCCAAAATAACACAATTACATAATACGCATGTCCATCGTATATAATATAACTCATCGTGTATGATTACATCATACGCAATTCAATTTCACCAATACAATTCAAGTTTGTCCAAAACAATCCACCAGTAAGTCAAAAACTAACAATTCAAGTATTCAACATATACAATTACATAATATACATGTCTATCTTATATAATATAACTCATTTTGTACGATTACATCATACATAAGTTAATTTTATCCAATACAATTCACCAATAAGTCAAAAACCAACAATTTAAGTATTCAAAATACATTTTAAAAAATATTCAACATACACAATTACATAATATGCATGTCTATCTTATATAATATAACTTATTTTATATGATTGCATTATACTCAATTCAATTTATTCGAGCACAATTCACCAATAACAAAAACTAACAGTTCGAGTATTCAACATACACAATTATATAATATGTATGTCACAATTCAATTTCTTCCAACACAATTCAATTTTATTGAACATAATTTACCAATAAACTAAAAACCAATAATTCAAGCATTCAATATACACAATTACACAATAAGCATGTCCATCTTATATAATATAACTCATTTTGTACGATTACATTATACACAATTTAATTACATCCAACATAATTCACCACAAGTCAAAAACTAACAATTCAAGTATTCAATATACATAATAACACAATAAACTTAATAGTCATCAACTTGAATATGTTTGAAGACAAATATAAAAAATTGCATGTATGAAGTTAATTGAACTTAATAAATAAAGAAATTTTTTTGCTTCATTATGTATGACTTAAATATGACATTATTTTATATAGATGATATTTTGATATTTTCATCTTCGACAAAACAACATCTTTAACATACTAAGACATTCATTTACATTATCAAAAACAATGGTCTAATAGTATCAAAAGTCAAAATTTAACCTTTTTCCACAAAAGAAATATATTTTTAGGACATTATATTCAACAAGCTTTATTAACAATTATGAAAAGAACTTTCAAATTCAAGAGTAGATTTCCTGTTCAATTTATAGACAAACAATGATTTCAAAAATTTTTAGGAAGCCTAACCTATATTATGAAATAGATTATGTAAACTATTATATGATATGTTAAAAACTAAACATGTTCATTGGGCATAAAAACATACCAAAAAGCCAAACAAATAGAAAATAAACATTAGGACATTGACCTTAAAGTGTGATTTTGATTTATATTGATATAAGTAAGGTTTCACCTTTTAGTTTGATTCAATTGTAGCAATGTAAATTGAATGAAGTTTGTGTAATATAGTCTAAATACATTACATTAGGACATTGAATAAGTCCTTCTAATGCAAGTGAATCGATACAATATTTACAAGAAACAAATTGTTTTTCACCTCTAATTGCAAATCCAAGAACTAATTGGGTTAAATATATTTGGCTATTCTTTACTAGTTTCATCACATTAATTGATTAACATCATCGTATGAAGAAAACTTTTACATTTCATTTTAATAGATTAAGAAATTGCTTACATTGTAGTTGGATTTAACCATTATCAAATATTCATAATTTTCAAAATTCTCAACAATTCCAATAATTTTAACACAACACGTTGAGCACAACCATTCGTAATTCAATTCCAACAATTTATAAATGCAATTCAAGAGTAGAAAAAAGCTATTGAAAACACACCTAAAAAATCACAATTTCAAATTGGTTCAGTGGGTCGGGTTGGGTTTTTGGGTTGAGGCGGGTGAAAAACTAAAATTGAAAAATCTGACTTCATTTTCAAGGTGAGCAGTGATAGTGATGATGAATTATTGAAGGAGAGCAGCTGAGCAGCAGACAGAGGAGGGAGAGCCAGAGAGTAACAGGCGAAGAAGGCTCAGTATATAGGTGGAGAGACAGACTAGCAAGTGCGGAGAGGCGATGGAGAGGGGTGTTGGCATTATGTTGGCAACTGGAGGATACATAATAACAACAATGAGAGCGACAAGCGAGAACGGTGAGAAGGAGAGAGAAAAAACCAAGAGTAAGAGGGTTGAGAGGTGAGACAGGAGGGGTGAGGATTGGTTTTGTTTTGTTTTGTTTTGTATTTTTGCAATTTAGTCATTGGATTTGTCAAAATTTACAGTACTGACCAGTATTTGATAGGTATTTTGAATATCGATCGGTAACAATTGGTATTAGGTGAAACTTCCGATACTGGTTGGTACCTAAGGCCGATACTAAATTTGGATATTTTGTTTCGTTTTTTAGCTAACACGATACTTTCAAGCTGATATCGACTGATACGAAATGATATTAAGATCATTGGGTCAAGCTCACGTCATAAAAGTTGAGAGAAGAACCGGTAGCTGCACAATGGTTAACGAATCCTGCTGGTTCATCCATTTATGGCTGAATTGAACCAATGTCCTCCTACCTTAATTATAAAATGAAAAAGATTTACTGAAAAGATGCAACTTATAGTCTCCAATCCTTATGTTAATGAAACAATCTCAATGTTGAATCATACTTCCAATCCAGATTATTTTGGCTGTGGGCTTGAAATTCTTTGTTTAGGAAAAATGAGATGATTTTGGGGATTCCGTTGAAATATCCCATCTCATTATGTTATTTTCTCGCGGCAATTGCAGAGACAAGTAAAAGAGACGTAATTGGCATATATAATAATATTCCCAGTTGAAAAGGCAAAAGGGTAATGAACTGAAAGGGATACAGTAACCACACCTGAAAAGAACTTGTAGTTGTAGATAGCGACTCGGATCGAAGGAAGAGAATAAGGTGATGCCTTATATAAATATATATAGGATTTGGTTGTTGAATCCAACAAACCGCACCCACCTCCCACCTTCCACCTTCCACCTTTCATACTTCACATTCTTTTAATAATAATAATAAGAAAATGGCATTCTTTTGTTCAGTATTTCGTTTCCAGTTCCTCCTAACACTACTCCTTCTCCCTCTCCTTGATTTTCAACTTGCTATAATTAACTTTAGTTAAAAAGATTACAATAACTAAACAAAGGAGACCTTATTTAAACTGTAATATATATGTATATATATAATTCCCGACCAAACTCCTCGTCCTTCACAGGCTTGAATGTGGTCCCCACCACCGTTACGTACAACCTTTTTATCTATGCCAATGCCAAACAACGAACTGGAAATGACTTAAAGGTACTCTCACGGATTCAACTCAATTCAAGAGATCCTCCTAATTAAACCAGGATATCAAAACAAAACATAGGAAAAGCACGAGCTACAATTCTGCCTCTCTGCACTCTCTCTTTCTAACTTTTTTCGTCTCTATTCTCTTCTCTTAACAATACCTAGGAGCATGTAAATGTAAGTTTGGGCTCTAGGGTTTATCAAAAAACCCAGCTTCAGGACATTTCTGTTTTTTCTCTAAGGTAACACCCAATCTCGTTTATCATGCCTATGACAGCTTTTTCGTCTTTGAGAAAGTTGACGGAAGTCGTATGAGTTTTTGTTTTCGAAATGGGAAAAAGAAACTGAAGACAAGTATAATGGTGGACGAACAATCTGAGTTATGTATATTCTTCACGTTCTCTTCCTTTTATTCGTCGATATGCGCATTTCGTGCATTTTTGCAGGGAAGACGGCGTTATTGTGTGTTATCAGCTTTTGCGTCTAAGCTTGTTTGATGGTATCCTTTTTCTATCGTTGGATTGAGATGTGATTTATACCTGTTCTTTTCAAAGGCTCGACAGCCCAGATCTGAAGCTTAGGAGATTTTCAAGGTTAGGCAATTCAAGTTTCGAAAAGTTTTAACGTTGCAATGGTTGCTTTTATTGACAGTGTCGTTTTGAGTTATTTGTTTTTTCAACTTAAGCAACCACTTCCTCTCTCTCTCATGTTTATCCCTTAAGATTACCGTTACTTCTTTGAATGTTTTTGAATTACTGCCCTCGTTATCAGTTACTTCAGTTTGCCAGTAGTAACAGCTAACTGGGAAATCTGTTACTATCTTCCAGGGCAATTTTTTTGAAAATCTCCAACAACGCTCTCCATTGAACGTGGTTTTGGCTTTGTTCTCAAAATAGGAGACTTTTCAGCTTCTACTGGAACAAGTTTTCGCATTTGCGGAGCGTTCTCACGAGCCACTATGATGCATAGGGGGCCTCCGCCAGAGGAATTTCTGTTGAAGGAGACCAATCCCCATCTTGGGGGTGGGAAGGTGACTGGTGACAAACCCACCAGCACTTATGACCTCGTCGAACAGATGCAGTATCTTTATATCCGGGTAGTAAAGGCCAAGGACTTACCAGGGAAAGATGTTACTGGTAGTCTCGATCCTTATGTGGAAGTTAAGCTTGGAAATTATAAGGGTACTACCCGGCATTTTGAGAAGAATAGCAACCCCGAGTGGAACCAGGTATTTGCATTCTCAAAGGATCGGCTTCAAGCCTCGGTTATTGAGGTTACAGTCAAGGATAAGGATTTTGTCAAGGATGATTTTGTTGGCCGAGTTTTGTTTGATTTGAACGAGGTACCGAAAAGGTTTCCACCGGATAGTCCACTGGCACCACAATGGTATAGGTTGGAGAATAGGAAAGGAGAGAAAGTTAAGGGGGAGTTGATGTTAGCTGTCTGGATGGGAACACAGGCAGATGAAGCTTTTCCAGATGCTTGGCATTCGGATGCTGCTGCTGTCAGTGGGATGGATGGTCTTGCCAATATTCGGTCAAAGGTGTATCTCTCCCCAAAACTGTGGTACTTGAGGGTCAACATAATTGAAGCCCAGGACTTGCAGGCAAATATTCAGGGTAGATATCCAGAAGTATTTGTGAAGGTTATTCTGGGTAATCAATCCTTGAGAACAAGAATTTCTCCAAACAGGACTGTTAATCCTATGTGGAACGAAGATCTTATGTTTGTAGCTGCAGAACCATTTGAGGAACCCTTCATTTTCAGCGTAGAAGATAGGGTAGCACCCAACAAGGATGAAGTTCTAGGGAGATGTGCAATTCCTTTGCAGTATGTTGACAGGAGGTTCGACCATAAACCTGTCAATACTAGGTGGTTTAACCTGGAGAAGCATGTGCTTGTGGAGGGGGAGAAGAAGAAGGAAACCAAGTTTGCCAGCCGGATTCACACAAGAATCTGTTTAGAGGGTGGCTATCATGTTCTGGACGAATCAACACACTATAGTAGTGATCTTCGGCCCACAGCAAAACAGTTGTGGAAGCAGAGCATAGGAGTACTGGAGTTGGGTATTCTTAACGCTCAAGGATTGATGCCAATGAAGACAAAGGATGGTCGGGAAACAACAGATGCTTACTGTGTGGCAAAATATGGGCAGAAGTGGGTACGGACAAGGACAATCATAGACAGTTTCACACCCAAATGGAACGAGCAATATACCTGGGAAGTATTTGATCCTTGTACTGTCATAACAATTGGGGTCTTTGACAATTGTCATTTACATGGAGGGGACAAGGGTGGAGGTTCAAAGGATTCGAGAATTGGGAAGGTACGGGTTCGTCTTTCCACTCTTGAAACTGATCGGGTTTACACGCATTCGTATCCACTTTTGGTCCTACATCCCAATGGCGTCAAAAAGATGGGGGAGATCCACTTGGCAGTCCGTTTCACATGTTCTTCCTTGCTCAATATGATGCACATGTACTCACACCCTTTGCTACCAAAGATGCATTATCTCCATCCACTTACTGTTACTCAGCTTGACAGTTTGAGGCACCAAGCCACCCAGATTGTGTCAATGAGGCTAAGTCGAGCGGAGCCGCCATTACGAAAGGAGATTGTGGAGTATATGTTGGATGTTGGATCACATATGTGGAGTATGAGAAGAAGCAAAGCGAACTTTTTTAGGATCATGGGGGTTTTGAGTGGATTAATTGCTGCAGGCAAATGGTTTGATCAAATATGCAACTGGAAAAATCCCATTACTACAGTTTTGATCCACATATTGTTTATAATACTAGTCCTCTACCCAGAGCTTATTTTACCTACAATTTTCCTCTATCTCTTCCTCATTGGTGTATGGTATTACCGATGGAGGCCAAGGCACCCTCCTTACATGGACCCTCAACTATCTCATGCGAAGTCAGCACATCCTGATGAATTGGATGAAGAGTTTGATACGTTTCCAACTTCTCGTCCTTCTGACATCGTAAGAATGAGATATGATCGCTTGAGAAGTATTGCTGGGAGAATTCAGACTGTGGTTGGTGATTTAGCTACTCAAGGGGAGAGGCTTCAATCTTTGCTGAGCTGGCGAGACCCAAGAGCCACAGCACTTTTTGTGACTTTCTGCTTGGTAGCTGCCGTTGTTTTGTATCTCACTCCCTTCCAAGTTGTGGCACTTATTACTGGATTTTATGTCCTAAGGCATCCAAGGTTTCGCCACAAGCTCCCTTCGGTTCCACTCAATTTCTTCCGACGGTTGCCAGCAAGAACTGATTCCATGCTGTGAGTAAATCCAGACGCACTGGAAGCTGCATTTGGCCTTTAATTCCAAGTGAAGAAAATGCTGACAGGGGATATGCTTGTTTACTTTCTGTCAAGTAGAGGGGATTGTTGGATCAAACATGATTTTAGATTTATTGGTCATCTAAGTTACCTAATGCAGTTTAAGTTCTGAATAATAAATTGTTTAGTAGTCAACTTTGTAGCTTGCAATTGGAATTATTTCATCTTTTAACCTTTCATTCCTTTGGACTGTTGTTGATGCTCGTTTGGTATCGTTACGAAGATAGGATTCTCTGTCCAATTTTTATGATACTTTATTTTGTCCCATAAATTTTAGCCTTTCATTTATGCGGGTCTTATATTTATTTATATGGGATCCACGCGAAACCTACATAAATAAATGACTAAAATTCAGGGAATAGAATAAGACGCCGTAAAATTAGAAAGAAGATCTAAATTCATTCTTAAATGCGTAACCATTTAATTCTTTATCTAATAAAAATTATTATTTGTGTGCTTTTTAAGAAATTCTTATTAATCATTTAGGCTGAGATTTTGGAAATGGAAAGAGAAGGGTTGGAGGACATCAACTATTCTTGGTCCTTGAATCTCATTTCATAACTAATCTATGAATGAGTTCAGACTAATGTTGTGAATATCGTACCAAATTTGATATGAGATTAGGTTTTGATACAATACTGTACTGGTATTGGTTAATACTGGAGATCGTTTTGGGTAATTTTTGAAATTTATAAAGAAGTCCTTAAATTTTTTAAAAATTTATAAAATAGTTCATTGTCATATTGTGTAGTTGTAGTTTATTTAATTTAACTTTTTTTATATTTTATCCATTTTAGTTTTTATATATATCTTTATTATAATCTAATTATTTCTATATATAATATATATCTATGATAAGATACAAAATTTTGAATTATTTTTATTATTTTATTTTATCAAAATTTTGAATTATTTTTTAGAATTATTATTTTTCACATTCCATTTTATTTTCATTTAATTGGACATAATCACAATTTTAATTTAATATATAAAATTAATTTAATAACTATTAATAAATATAATTAAATTTAAAATATATTTTTAAAATATATAAATTTCAAATAAAATTTTATTTAATAATTAAAAATACGTAAAATAAATAATAATTTTAAATTATTTATTTTAACAAATAAAATATTTTTATTAATACTTTATTAATAAATATTATATAAAATATTAACATAAAT
>JANSVA010000005.1:37276361-37288361 GCA_025504915.1 Erythroxylum reticulatum | reverse complement strand
ATTTTTAAAAATTTTACAAAAAAAATTATCTAATTTTTAAATTTTTTTTGTACCAATTAGTATTGATTGATGTTCAAAATCGTTATCAAAATTGAAAATATTGTAGGCTGTTACGGTACGAAACTCGTAACCCTGGTTACCCAACATC
Source organism: Erythroxylum reticulatum (assembly GCA_025504915.1). NCBI lineage: Eukaryota > Viridiplantae > Streptophyta > Magnoliopsida > Malpighiales > Erythroxylaceae > Erythroxylum > Erythroxylum reticulatum. The sequence goes on along the minus strand of JANSVA010000005.1, from coordinate 37,288,213 downwards.
TTCCGTGATTTGACATTAGAGCCATCCCCAGGGGCTACGATGAGAGTTCAAGTCTTTAGTGAAGACGTGGGGTCCTTGGGGTGTTGATGTGATTTTGACTTGAATGATTACGACGATCATCCTAAACCTGTAAAGTTGACTTCTCATAAAACATTGTTTCGTAAGAAAAATTTATCAAATTGAATTACTTTATTTTATAAAAATATAATTACATATTACATGTTCATATTGAAGTTTTATGTTTATACAAAGATTTTATGTTGTAAAAGAATTAAAAAAATTTATAAGCAAAGGTTTAGGATTATCTTCAATTGACATTCTTTAATCTCATATTGTATTTGCAAATCTCAAGTGTAAAACATGACCGGACAATGACAGTCCGGTGGATGGCAATTGTATTATCCACTTGAAAGACCCAACCCAATCTTATTCACGGCACATAATTATTTTGTCGCATTTAGAATTTAAATTTTAAGACGAGTTTGATTTTGATGAGTTTTAACGCATTTTGTCGCATTTAGGTTAGTAGCAAAGTTCAATCTAAATAAATGAATTGAGAAAATAAATATAATTATATTCAAGAAAAGTCATCTCTAGTATTGACTTTGACATATCTATATGTCAAATAAGCTTTCATATTTATATTAGATAAAATTTAGTAATTAACATGCCTCAAAATTTAATTTAAAAAGTCAAACTTAGAATTTAGTTAATTATTTCAATATATTCTAATTGGCTATTTAATGTAATAGTTATTTGCAAACTTTTGAATCTCTAAACAAGTTAATGTAAATTTCTTAGACTTAAAAGAATTTAACACATTTATTATTTATTGTTGTTATAACCTTTTGCTTTCCTTTCATTACTCTTATAAATTAAGTCTTCAAACTTTGCCTTCGTTTTTAAATATTCATTTTATAAAAGGCATTTGACATTAGGTAGCTATTTGTTTTCCTTCTCTATATTTGAAAATTTTATATTTTTCTTTACATTTCATAATTCTATTTCATAATTCTACTTTTATTTTTAACTAAGAACCAAAATAAGATAAATATTTGTTTAATGTATGCTATAAATAACACTAGTTTGGAATAATGAAAATTTTCATTTTTTATTTTGGTGTCTTTTTACAGCTAGTCCCCACATAAGTGCCTTTAGAGAGTTAACCTAATAAGTCGACACCCACATCGCAAGTTATATGATTACTCTATGTAGATACAAGCGTATGGTGTGGTATGTATGACTCTGACTGTACACATGTGTGAGGTGTATACCAATTTGTCCCACTTATGTTGCATGTTATAATCGTGAGAGATTTTTTAAAGGAAGCTTCTCTACCATTCTTGTAAAATTGTTACTATTTCAAATTTGGTGTTATCATGTACAAGCTCACTAGAAAGTCGATGAAAATTATGAGCAACTGCAGTGTTGCTGATATGAACACAAATTTCTAAAACATATTTAAATTAGAAACACATTTGCAATATGTGGAATCTTTAGTAGAAAAGATAAGACAAAAGGTATTCTTATCAATAGTTAGATTTCCAACATATTCGTGTGATTCTAATAAAACATATGAAGAATTCTAACCAAAGTTCTAGTATTGTTAGACTAAAAAAAACTAAATTACGTAAGCGCGTGATATGATTATCATATGTTTTGATTATCAGGCAGACGTTCTTCATATTCAGTTGTCCGAACACAAACCAACATCATTATTATTGAGTTGAAGAATGTTTGATCGAAAGAGAATGAAGAATATGAACTAAAAGTGGGAGCTCCCTTTGTAATTCTTAGTAGTCCTTGTACTCTATACATATCGCAAGGGTATACACTAAGTTCAAAAATTTTAACACAAAGGAAAAATACACAAGCTACATTTCTAAAGTAGATAACTTGCAATCAACAATTTTAATTCTACACACGTGCTACCGTATGAAAATAGTTAGTATAAAATATAACCAAGAATAATGAAAGTAAAAGCTAATACAAATTATCTCAATAATAATATTTAAGATTAAAGTGATCGTATGTTCCAAAATGAAATCAAATTGGACAATGAATGTTTAGCATAAACCTCTTGAATCCCAAGCTTTCTTTTATGAGAAACTAATTTCTTAATGGATGTTTCCTTTTTTTTAATTATTGTTTTTATTTGGTGGAGTTGTATAGGACTAATGACAACAATTAATATTAATTATGACGAATTGGAGTAGAGTTGTCTCCTTTGTTATTAGTCTTCCATCTAATGAAATTAAATTTGTAAAAAGTCTAAAAGTTGTATTGCTTAATTAAATAATGTGCACTGGCGTCTTCCTTAAGCTAATTTGAGACTGAATACTTCTTAACTTCTTATATTGCTCTCTTTTCAACATTAATTTTTTTCTTGGTCTCTTAGACAATTTAAATTAAGGATTTGAACCCTATGAACAATTTAATTCAATATATTAAAAGATCATATATGATATAGAGAAGTTGATATTAAAATGTAAAATATAGAAAAGTTGATGTCTACAAACATATGTAAGAGTTGCTACATTTTGTTGGTGCAATCCTTGATTTGATTGTTGGTGTAATCCTTGAATTGTCTATTGCTACTACTATAGTATTGAAGTTGGTATGAACTAAGTATCAAAAATTGAAAGTGAAAAGTCCAATGCGCATACATGTACTACCTATGTATATGAATATATGAAATAACATTAATTTAAATCATAAGTGGCTAAGTAACTAACCTATCTAAGGTATAGTGGTTAAATAGATTACCTAGTACTTGAAATTACTTGTAACAACATTTTGCCCTATTAGGACCTTTTTATAAACATGATTTTTTAAGACATAGCTCTATCTTTTCTTGAAATTGAACTAGTCTTTAGATATGGCCATTTGGCTTTATCACTCTCTTCTTCTATATTATCCCAAACAAACTCAACATAGGTGCTCTATTGGTGTTTTACTAGTTTTATGCTGAAACAACTCACCTTGTACATGATTCATCATATTTTCATAAGTGACCAAGTATATAAACTTTGGATATCACTTACATTATCTTCATTCCTGCCTCTATTATAAATAACTACACTACATGTATGGCCATAAAATATCCCTAAAACATCATATGATCTACAAGTACAACTTTTGTTCATGAGATTAACAATATAAGTGACATCATCTAGTTAGATTTCATACCATCATTTCTATTTCAAGTTGTTGGATATTAGAATTTAGAACTAACCTGACCTAATTTTTTAACCAAGTCTAATTCGATCAAGATTCACTCTACAATAAAATTGTTTTGATTTAAACTAGTTTGGATTTAGCCTTACTAGCTCTCTCGAGTTTGAGCCCATCTTAAAGCTTAACCTACTCATGCTTTGTTAATTAACTTTAGGTAGGGTTGAGCTTGGGATAAAATGTGATCCCTATTCGAATTCGATATACCTATCTTTACTTGCAACATTTTCATGACTCAAGTTTTTGTTTCTTCAAACATAAAAACAATTGCCTTATCTATAGCTCCAACAATCTTTCCATTGAATGCCTTAAATAAATTGTTGTCAATAATCTCACTTTTAAGTTTAGTTTTCATAAATGCTTTACACGATTTTTCTAAAAGCACTTCGAAGAAGTCCTTATATGCATTATGGTTATGATTTTTAGTTCATATAACTTGCTTTCATATCTAGGTTCATTAGTATATTTGGCAACTAACCAAAACAATATAGATATCTTCAAACTCCTATGCTCTTTTTTGTCCACTTAGATAACATATCTCTTACACAAAATCTATCTTATGGCTTAAGGAGAAGCTCCTTAATAGCTTACAATAAGTCCTAATTAACAATATGTAAATAACTTGTTATTATTGTCACATTGAGTCATGAAATAATAACTAAATAATAAAAAATGTATATATAAGCAGATTGCTTACATTTTTATCACCAAAAATAGACCGATCATTCCTATCTTCATTTTGCAGGTAAAGTTTCATAACCATGTTACTATATTTTTATTGTCAATTAGTTCCTTATAAATAGGAAATATTTTAATATCAGCATCCTTACCACCATCAATTAGAAAGATTCCATTTGAAGGTCCTTTTAAAAGAGCAGTGTCTAACCCCAATGTCCTTCCATAACTATTCAACATGCCTCTTTTTAATACACAAAAGCCATACAAAAATTTTAAAAAATTATTGCTTCTTTATTAAACATAGATTCTTCAACTTTTATCTTCATTATGCTATTAAAATTGATCTTTATAAATATTTAACATAATCTCATAACATGCCAAACTTAGCCTTGACATCTCTTTTCACAAATTTTAACTACTTTTCTTTTTAGTTAATAAAATAAATTGGAAAATCGACCACATACTGATTAGCTATCATGATATATATATACACACATATATATAAATGTCATAAAAATTAGGGTTATATGTTAGTGAATAATGTGTTTGGAGATTCATAGAAATCTCTAGACACAGTATTCACTAACACATAACCCTAATCCTCTTATATTTGTACACCTTGCTAAAAGTTATGTTCATTATTTAGGTAAACCATAAAACAAAATTTCCTACCACTATGAAAACTTGTACTAGTTCTCCATGGATAAAAATTATTGCACATTTTGCAATAACTACTATTTTCTAATTCTTATCAAGCAAAATTGAATACCTTTAATTGATTAAATAACTTGTCACTACCTCTTTGAATTGTTTTCCATTTAGAAATTTCATTCCAAGTGGTGATTTGAGAAAAATTATATGTGGGATCATAAATAAGAACTTTATATTTAAATCTTGATGCATCCTCTTTGTTATTGCCACCCTTCTCACTTTTAGTGTAATATCTTTTTCATCAATTAAGTAGTACTTTATTTCATTCCTTGAGTCAAGAGCATTTTTCAACTTCAATTATTGATGACTTTTCACTATCCTTATTAATTTCATTATGCTCACCCACCTCTTTATTGTTGACCTTTTTCCTCCTACTTTCTTCTTGTGTAACACCTTGAATAAGTGTTTACACCTTATTGAATTCATCATTATCAATATCATCATCATCATTGGAGTCTTCTTAAACCACAACTTTTAACAAAAAATACTTTTCATTGACTTCATATTTACTACTTTTCTCTCTTAGTTTTTTTTGGATTAAATAAGGTTCTAATATATGCTTTTTATGATAGAAAATATATTATTTCTAATATTTTTATATTTGATGATATTAGTAAAATAATTTAAGAAAGGCCTAACTACTATATGAAATATCAAGTTTAATGGAAGGGTAAAATGAGAAAAGAAACCAATCTAATCAACTGAGTAATCCAAAAATGAAGAAAATGAGTAATATGGAGCATATATGCAATTCACGAGAGATTTAAGGCAATTTAAGTTAAGTGGACCAAGAACAAGAAAGGATGAAATCGTTTCATAGGTAAAAATCATTGTAATTTTTCTTGTAACTTTATATTAGTCATTTTAATAATTAGGAGCTTAGTTATTACATAATGATTTATATGTAAGGTCTAAAGTATAAATCCTTTCATAATCAAGACGAAGTTTGTTTTGAACTAAAAGGCCATTTGATTTTCCAATAGACTTTGAGAAACTTTTGAAATAGTTTTGAATCAAGTTTTTTGTCAAATAAAAGAGTTTATAGTCTTTGAAGAATTTGAGATGTTAAAAATTAATTTTGGATGACTTATTTTGTGAATAGGTAATGTCTAGAATTGTACATAGAATGGATTTTTTACTGATAAACACTGTACATTAGTGATCACTAATAATATTAATTGTTCATTCGACTATCTAAAGGGTTATGATTGACCAACTGATGGTTCTTTTAGAAGATTACTAAGAGGAAATTTTCTATCTAGTTAAGGGTTTAACTAACTTATTTTCCTATTGAAAGATTTTCAGCTAGTTAAATGTTAAAGAATGGCTAGTCAATCATCTCCATAAACTATATATTATAATGATTAGTTTATAATTATGAGGACTAGTTAAGTTGGTTGTAATTATAAATAGAACAAAATTTTTTTATGGAAAGAACCTTTACGAAGAGCCTTGAGAGGTTAAAGATTGCATATGTGCATTGCGTAATATATGTTAAGCCCTAGTTCATTAATATTAGTTGAAAGTAACTAATATCTATCACATACTTGAAAGTAACTATTCATTAAAATACAAAATGACATTATTTTGTTACACATAAAAATGACATCATTAAGTACATGGAAGAACATCAGACTTTAGACTATAAAGTCCAATTCTAAGCTTAACCTGAAGCTTAAACTGAAAGAACTAAGCTTAATCCTAGCCTAAACCTTAAAAAAGCCAAAGATTGGCTCAAAACCTAAAAAAAAAAACGAGTTGATATTCCTATTGTGGGATATTATTGACAAAATTTCTCAGGATGCTAATAATGAGAGATTGAAGGCATTGAATAATAAGATGATGTATGTTCTTCTTGGTTCTTTTGATAAAAAGGTGCTAAATAGTGTGTCTATATGTAAAAATGCTTATGGTATTTGGCACACACTTGGAGTTACATATGATAAAACTAATGAATCGATAAAAGTAGTAAGAAAGAAAGTGAAAGTGAGAAGAATGAGAAAGAAGATTACAAGATAAAAAAGCATGAAATGTCACATTAGATAATATAAGTAATTCAAAATTTGAAGAATCCAAAATTAAGATGGCAAGCGTGTGAATTTATAGAGAATAATAATAAGGTATCATTTAATTCAAAATCTCTTAATGTTAATGATTGCGATAATAATGATAATGATTTTTCTTATGAAGAACTTGTTGAAATCCTAGAAATGATAAGTTTGAAAAGGAAGAAATTATCTTCCAAATATGATGTCTTAGATCTACATGTGATTGAGAATAAAAAATTGAAATCTCATATGAATAAGATGATATAATATAAGAGTGTGTTTGTTATCAATGCAATAAGCATGATTTATTGTATGGAATAAAGCATTGAAAAAAGAGATCTTTTAGCTAGAAGAGTCCTTATCTAGAATTATTATGAGTGGTGAAAAATTGAATAACATACTTGGAGTCCTAAAGAGCTGTAATGATAGGCATGGAACTGGTATCACTTACGAAAGTGTACCATCCATTCTACTAAATTTTTTAAGTGAGAGCATTTAGTTTAATGAACCTATGTTGAAGTAATTATATGAGTGTGTTGCATCTTTTAAATATGTACAAAAATCACATGCTCATCCATAATCCTATATGCCCTAAGAACAAGGAAAATTCTATGCAATCATATATGGTTCACAATTAAAACCTAGAAAACATAGTTTACAAGATAAAAATAGGCACAATTTCTGTATAAAGACATATTAAAGTAGCATGTAACACTCTTCTAATTCATATATGCCTCTTAATCATCAAAATGGCATAAAACAAGTTCATTATTGTCATAGGCTTTATGAGAAACAAAGAAACATGACTTTTGCTTAAAATCACTATTGGACATACTTTTATGAAAAGAGCATGTCATATACTAAATCATATATTACACTTCAACCATATGATAAGACCTTTGAAAAGGGAGAGATGGAAGTCATTTATTATTGCATTTGATTTTGGTCAACTTATTTTAATTGATTTATACAAAGTTTTAATTTAAATAATGCTTCTTTTATTTTATCGAGATTTGTTACAAACTATCAAAAAAAAGGTGAAAATTTAGTAACACTTGGATTTAATTTTTAATTTATTTGCATTTTTATCATACATATTGCATTTGTGTATTGAGGTACTTTTTAAATGTGCTAATTTGGTCATCATTAATTAATTCATTTATACTATTTTAGTCATGCATTAATTTTTATGAAGTTGATTATGTGTTTTATAAAATAGAATTTTAAGAGAATTTAGGGTTAAATTAAAAAAGAAAAATATGGGCTAAAATGCATGAAAAAAACATAAGAAAAGGTTAATTCACAAAATAAATAAAAAGAGGACTTCTTGGTGTTTGAAGGATGAACAAAATGGTGGAAAAAAAGGAAAAATTGGATGAAAAATAAAGAACAAAAATTTAATACATAAGATGAAATAATTTGTATTATAGCACAAAAGATTAGACACAAGGAGAAGAAAAAAAACTAGAAAGCAAACTTAAAATGGTAAAAAAGAATTTCAAAACAAAATCGTAGCAAGGGAAATAAAATGATGATAGAGGAAAGGAAGGATCCCAAAATGGCACACCCATAAAGATAAAGCATCGGATGTGTGAGCGAGAAAAATGATGCCATTAAACTAAAGGATATTATAATTCGTACTTTGATGGTCAAAAAAATATAAGTACTACTAATGAGTTTGTTTTTGATAAAAACAATTGTGTTCATGCATAAATCAAGATAGTCTCATAAAGATACTAGAGAAAATTTAAAGTTAAACTCATTTAAGTGAAGAATAAAATCAAAAGTGAGGAAGAATAAGGCACAAAAAAGTTATTATTGAATTGTAATATTTATTGTAGTTCCTACTTGGTTACTTTAATACTTTAGAAGTTTATCATGTACAAACATATAATCATTTTAACTTATTATATGAGTCTTTTTAATAATCAAGAGGACCTAAAAATTTGATTTTAAAGAAAACCCTTATGATAATTAAAACATAATTAGGGGAATATTTCAAATTTTTTAAAGTTAATTTTGCATTAAAAAATTAAATTTTAGTATGTGAAGATGTTGAAATCACAATTTTGGGCATATAGGTCGGCCAATATAGGTTAGTTGTTGATCAATGTAGAAAAATGTTATCATCACATATTTGTTATCCAATGTTTTGTTGTGGGTTGCTCAATGTCCCACTAGGATTCATATTAGTCGATCAATAGGTAGCAGTGGCCAGTCAATGTTATTATGGCTAGCATATTGGTCATCCAATGTGTAACAATGGTTAACCAATGTACTAAAACTAATCTTTAATAATGACTAATTTTTGATTTTAGCAACTAGTTTAAACCTCAAAACCTATAAATAAATGATTTTTAATTGGTTTAAACATTGGAAACTATTTGGGTGTTCTATAAACATATTTCAAAGAGTTCTCCAAAGATTTTGTGAGTAACATTTAGGTTATCAAAGTGATAAAGTAAAGTCTTTTCAGTTGTAATTTCGTTTGTGAGTGGGTTACTCTTAACCTTAGAGAAACATTACAAAAAGACTTGTTGTTTACATATGTAAAAAATAAGATTATTGTAAGAAGGTTTCTCCTCACCTTATTGAAAAAATATATTTAGTTAAAATTTCAAAAAGTGTCTAAGAGAGTGGATGTAAACAAGGATTATTTACTGAACCATTATAAATTGGTTAGGTTTTATTTTCTCCACACTTTAAATTAATTTATGATTGTATGATTTTTTAATATTGAATCACCTTTATATATCAACATATATTGATATTTATTAAATTCCATCTTTTAAATAGAAATTAGTTGTTTAGATTCACCAGCACCAAATTCATCCCTTCTTTTAGGTGTCATTAAGAAATAACAAGGTAACCCTATCTCTCTATATCTGTTCATCCTTTGTGTGGAGGTTCTAACTCTATTGATGAAGTATAATGTGGAGAACGAAAAGGAATTCAAGTTTCATAGCAAATACAAAAAGGTAGCTTTAATCAATCTTTGTTTTATTGACGATTTGTTACTCTTTTATAAGGCACATCCAAATTCAATTAAGATCTTGATGCCCTCTCTAAAGCAATTTGGAGAAATTTGAGGATTAGTAATCAACTTGACAATGAGTCATTTTGTACTGGCTAATAGTGCAAATGGATTAGAATTTGAGATAGCTGCAATATCTTTTATGGAAAGAAAATAATATCCTTTGTGCTATCTATGACCACCTTTCATTACAAAAAGGATTCACTTGACTGCACGTCGTAACGCTAGTAAAAATAAAATAACTAGACCTACTATTATAGTCTAGGGCGATCCCACAGAGAGTGTGTGTAAAGTTTATGAAATGAAATTAATCGGTTTAGGTTTAATGGGCGGATTTTGATTTTTGAAAGAAGAAAATAAAATGAAACTAACTAATTAAAATAAATTAAAGAAAACATGTAAAAAATGATAAAAGTGGGGAATTCGATTGGGACATAGTTCTTTGGTTCAATCTCGACCTACACCCTAATAAAGCATATTTCATTAATTTGTTGTTTTTTAACCTCTCTTAGCAACTATTAATCGTGGGTTAACAATTAACTTGAGTTTTCCCTTAGGTTTTGTTTAATCAAGATACGATTGTTAATTAAACCTAATCACCGAACAATCTAAAGTATGATCTCTAGATTTAATTAGGCAGTAGCATTACGAATTAGGATAACTTATTAATCAAGGCAACAACCACATACGAGGTGTCATTTAACTTAGGTCATGTTATCCCTAATGATTACGAATCATCAGTTGCTACACATGAATTTCAACATAACAATTACGGATTATATCAAAATTCTAGCAATGGATTTGTAATTAATGATTCAATGAATGCATTAAAATCATCATCTTATAATACCCAACGGGTTTATACACAAACAAGCAAACAATAATGAAAAACCAATTATCTATACATAAAACCCAAATCAATTAACATAGGATAACACAATCAATTTCTAATGAGACAAAGAAATAACAAAATAATTAAAAAAATACTTAAATCGGGTCGTCGGTGTTGATGTCGCTTCTGAACTGGTGTTGGGACATTTGTCCTTTCATGGGTCTTTCCCAAAAAAAAGCTTCAGCCTCATGTTGTAGCCCTTACCAAAGACCCCTTCACTGCCTCCCCCTCCACTGCGCTAATCGCAGCTTCCACTGCATTATACGCAGGCAGCCCTGCCTCACTGTTCATTGATGGGACAATTTAATATGTGAGTTTTTGGTCCAGCACTCCTTTGTTAATGCACTTCACGCCCCCAGACCAACAGTACCTATTCAGCCAAGCCGCAAACGTACCGTTCACACCTACACCTCCACGCTTGCCTTCACACCTAGCTGCTATCATCTATTGTAGCTTGATTAGATAAATAAACATCCAACTCTTTAAAACCTTCTTCACACTGGGTCATACCCCTCCTTCACTACTCTCGGAGGATGCATTGCATTAAATGCATGCATTTCACACCTATCTTTCATGCGTTTAATGCATGTCCTTCTGCTACTTGTGACATTGTCGTTTTGCATTTTCTACTGCATGCTTCTTTATTTTCCATTTTTCTTGCCTTTTATTATTATTTTCCTCTTCTTCCTCCATGAAGGCAAGTAGATATTAATCTTCAAAAAGTAGCTCATATGTCGTGCTTTCGACGCATTTTAATTTCTTTACTTCCAAATTGTACCTAAAATTATATATGAATTAAAGTGAGTATCTTAAGCATTTTCGTATCATTAATCGCTAAGTGTGAATGATTAAATATATCAATAATTAAACACATATCAATTTCTTCCACACTTAGCTTTTGACTGTCCTCGGGCAAAACATTAAAATTAAGCTCAAATACTCTAAAATATTGACTCAATTCCCATGTTTTCTAAGAATATATAATCATAAACAAAGATGAGTGAGTTTCAAAAATCATAGAAAGATGTCAACATTCCAAGCTTTTACTCATGATCAATCAACATTTAATATCTTTAAAAACTGAGCAATCTAATGGTAGACTCGGAAAATGTGTTTAACTAAAATATATCCATAGGTACACTCAACACCATTCATGATTATGACAATCCATAACTTTACATATCATTTCATTTCTCCACCACTAATGTTCACATACAAAATCACGAATCAAAGGACTTTTTAGGGTTGTAATGTG
>JANSVA010000005.1:37256241-37266744 GCA_025504915.1 Erythroxylum reticulatum | reverse complement strand
AAGGTTGCATTTTATCTGTTGGACCAATAAATAAAGACATGATGCCTTACTTGATTTTTGTACTTAATACTTTTATATGATTTTTTTATTGGTGAGGTAATGATTGACCAATGGTTTGCTAGGCACAACAAATTAAGTGACCCCTATACCCTTGACATTGGTACATAAAAGTCGAGTCCTCATATTGACACCTTTCTACAGGACTTGCGAGTGATTCCACACCTAGGGTCTGGACACCGTTGAGGTCATCATTTAGGGTCAAGACGCTTTTGTCGACTGTAGTCCGAACTTACTATGGATGAAAGTCAAACCAATACTGAGAATCGATAGGTGTGCACACTAGTTTGGCCGACTAGTAGTAACACACATGATTGTTTTGGCTTATTTTGATATTTGTCTTGTGACAAGATTTGATTTATATATGTGATGTTTTTTTTTTTACTTTTGTATATTGGAATTGGAACCTATGTTCATCGAATAGGTGATTAATAGGCTAGACCTATGTGGTTCCTAACCAATATACGTTGAGTCATAGGCTAGGCCTATGTGTTTCTATGTCATATATGTTCACTTTATAGGTTATCTACATCATCTTGGTGTGTATCAAGTTCTATTTATAATATATGTTTTTCCTGCTCACTGAGTACATAGCGTACTTACCCCCTCCGTTTTCCAACCATGCAAGTTAATTTGGTAAGCTTGAAGCTCTGAGTGTATCGTGCGGTCTTTTGACATATTGGGGCATTACCGCACTAGGTAATCTCTGTTTTGTACTTTTATTGCATAGTAGCTCATAAATTGTTTTTTATTAGTTTGAATGTGTTGATATACTTTATGATTTTATAAATTCACTCTTGACTGTCTTGTGGTTTGTAAAAGTCCTTATGTATGAACCTTTGTTGTTGTTGTTGAGATTGCTCTTGAGTGGAATTAAAAGTCTAGAAGTTGTGGTAGAGTTTTTAATGTGAATATAGAAATGCGTTTAAAACTGATTTATAGGCATTTTAATTGAGTTTTGGGATTTTCAAAATACAATCATTATGTTGTCCAAATGTTTCAAAGGATATTCAATTAACCTTGTATGCTCAGGTTAAGGTTATTGTGAGTATCCTTAGCCTAAGTATGCGGCGATTGTCATATGGCCGATGTCGTTATTTAATTAAAATTTATACTTTTTTTAAACACATTTTTAACACATTACCTACCTTATTGTTTTTGCTAGCCATACTCAAGAAAATATATTAACAAAGCTATTTATTCGATTGGCCTAAAATTATAAATGAATGTGACAAATTCCTAGGGTAAATAAACTAACACCATATCCTAATTAAACTGCATATTTAGCTAAAGTAACCTAGGTCACTAATTCTGCAAGTTAATAAATATTCGCAACCGAAAAGACTAAGTTCAAAACTAAATCTATCCCGTTAAGTCTTAGTCATTGACATATTTACACAATTCACATCATGCACCCTAAACAAACTATCATACAACATACAAAATTCACATTCAAAATAAAAACATACAAGCACACAACCCATTCATAGTTAATATAAAAATAGCAATGCACACACCTCCCTACACTTGAACAACACATCATCTTCAATGTAAGGAGAACATGTAAAAAAAGTTAACACATAAGTTGGGAATAAAACAACATGATAAAAAAATATAAAAAATATAAAAAATAAGAAAGGGTTAGAGCATAAGAACCTGTCATGGTGATTAAAGTGGTGATGATGTCGAAGTTTGAGATCAAATGCACTTAAAACTCGAGATTATTGCCTTATCTTATAATTGCTTTAAAAAGAGTAAGAAAGTTAACAATCCAATCTATTACAAATCATTAAGAACTTACTTTTAGAATTTAAAACAATTCTAACTATTAAATGTGCTAATTTATGGTCATTAGCTTAACCTTGCATCCTTGAAAGTAACTGATTTATAAATTTTAAAAATTACTTTAAATGGTAGATAATACTTGTACAATATTATACCAGAACTAAATCTAATACCAAATGCTAATTCGGTGAACTTATGAAAAAAAAATTTGATGTGTACAAATCAATAGCTGCTTTCCTGACAGAAGAGAACAGAAGATCTGCTTTCTGCAAGTTCCTAAGGTAATCTACTTCCAATCAGAAGGCCATCTTGTAAAGAAAATGATCTTTCACACCACAAGGAAAACTCCATCCTCAAGCTATCAGCTAGAATGACGATACAAGAAACCATCAGCAACAATAACAAGTACCACTAACAACTTAAGTGATACAATTAGACTGGGACAGCAAACTGAAACTAAAGCTGAATACTTGTTTATGGACTTTCTTGAGATAAATGGCGATGCCAGGCAAGTCCTCCAATGTCTGATATTGAAAATAATAAATTAAACAGAAGTGAAGCAATCTAGTAACAGTAAAAGGCTCATCCCAGAGTCAGCAAAGGTTGCCTGCAAGTTGAGAATCAAGATGAAATTTTTTTGACTGTGGGCATTAATTTGTTCTGATAAAAATAAATTTTCTCGGATTATAAGTTTATAACAGCAGAATTGGATGTTTTAAGTGTCGCAAATTATCTTACCAGTTCCTCTTAGATACTAAAGCCGCGTGCGAAAGTGCAGAAATATATCCAGCGCTCTATTCGGAGCCACGTGGCAGAAAGCCATTGCGTCTCTGAAATTTCATGGGCCACCCTTAGCCAAGTAGAGAGAGAAGATAGGTAAAGTGATGAAAGCAGGAGAACTGCTACCAAAATTAGTTAAATCAACGTCGGCTTTGATGGCTGGGATCGCTACTTCTTGTTTAACTCTTTCTTCCAGAAGGTAGTTACTTCTCTCTGTTTCATGCTTTGTTGCATGAGAAAAAGTTTCAAGCTTTCTCCTTAAAGTTTCAAGCTTTCTCCTTCTTTTCTTTTTTTTTGGGTATATTTAGCTTTAGTTCTGTAATTCAGAAAAAGATTCACACTTGCGAGTCATTTTCCCATTTTGGTTTCTTGTTTTTTGTCATTCTTACAAGTGGGTGTATGAAATTTCCATTGCTCAATAAAATTTTCTTCCATCAAAATGGAGTAGGGACAACACATGATCCTATATGCAATTTTCCTTTTGGCCCAAGTTAGACAAGTTTATGTGTATTATGGTATTTTTAAAATGTTTATTCAATGTTTCGGTTTGTTATTTGTTTCCTTTTCCCTACCTGATTTCAATGTTGTTCCTTTCTGCATAATGCTAGAGAAGTGTTTGGAACGAATGTTACTTAATTTTCAGCTTGTTCTGTCTATATATATATAAGAGCAACTTTGTAAGAAATTAGAAATGCTTATGTTCCTGGGAATAAGGAATCAGAGTTAAATTTTCAGAAATTTTCGGGCTTCATGGTTAGAATATCAGACCCTTCATGGAAGGACGACTCCAGGCAAAGTGAGTGACTTGAGAAATTTTAGAGTAAAAGCAGAAGTCAACTATGTGAACGGAGAAGAAGCAAAACAACTTATATCAGATAAGGGTTACCTAGTTCTTGATGTACGGGACAAAACTCAATACCAGCGAGCTCATATAAAATCATGCTATCATGTACCTCTTTTCATTGAAAATGATGACAATGACTTTGGTAAGGCCTCTCACCTGGTGATGGTGTACTCGGATGGCCATTTGTTCTTGTTTCCCAATTCTCTTGGGATATTCCTGTGCAGGCACAATTGTTAAAAGGACCGTACATAACAATTTTGCGGGATTGTTCTTTGGATTGCTCTTTACTAAGCTTAATCCTGAATTTGTGGAGTCTGTGAAGGCCCAGTTTTCACCTGACAGTAAATTGTTGGTTGTATGTCAGGAAGGGTTAAGGTCAGTTACTGTTCAAACACTGTATCTTACCTCTGAATTCTATTAATGCCAGTACGTTCTTTTTGAGATAGAATAGCCAAGGCGTTAAAACAGGCAGCAGAAACCAGTTGAAAAACCCTGTTAAGTTAGGAAAGAACTGGGAAAAGTAAGATGCTGTTTTCCAGTACAATCCTTTGGATAAAGTTGAAAATGATAATACGAGTTCACATGCATTTGAATGAGTATAATTTCATAGAACTTGGACCAAAGCCATATACAGTGAAAGCAGGGATACATTAAATTGGAGTTACAGAGAGGGAAAGTATTTGATTTAGTGCTGATGGATTACAAGTTTGATTGGATAGTTATTATGATTTTAACATGTAAAGATCGTAACTTTTAATGCTTGTTCATAAAAATTAATTACCTCTTCCAATAGGTAATGAAGTAGATTAGTAAAAACAAAGAACTTCAAAATTTTCCTAAATATCTGTGTTAACGCATTAGGTATATGAATTTCATAAACTCATATTTCCTTTTATTTGATATCATTTCTTGTAAAGCTTGCCTTAGCATAACAATCCGATTAACCCTTTTATTTCCGATGTCAAGGTCTGCTGCTGCAGCCAAGAAGTTGGAGGATGTTGGTTTTACAAACATAGCATGTATAACATCAGGCCTTCAATCAGTAAAGCCAGGTTAGTTTCTGAATTTTGATTCTGACCCTTCTAGCACACCAGCTTAAAACGTATGCCAAGTTAAAGAATTGGAAGAGAGCCTTTTGTGCAGGTACATTTGATTCTGAAGGTTCTTCAGAATTAGAAAATGCTGGCAAAGCTGGTTTGGTAACTATTCAAGGCAAAATCTCAGCAGTACTAGGAACTGTTCTTATCTGTAAGTCCACGATCTACTAGAACTTGAAGGGTGATGTGTTATTATACATTGGTGATATAGTCCTCCTAACTCAACTATCATTTCCTTATAGGTGCTTATCTGTTCATCACTTTCTTCCCTGAACAAGCAGAGAAGTTGTTTCAACTGGCACCAAGTAGCTAGATTATACAAAACTCCCAAACTTCTGTGAACATGTAAAGCCTATGATGGCTAAAATTCTTGCCCCAACATTGATCCTAAAAGCCTTTTTGGTGGTTTTTGATTAGTGAGAAGAATTAGATGTCTACACTTTTTTTTTCATTTTTATGTGCACTCATATGTTAATCACAAGAGCTATGATTGATATTGTTTTATATCATTATTTAAAATTACCACAAGTGCACGACATAGCTTTTAGCTAGCACAGAAAAATATGAGTCGATCTCATGAAGACTCAAAGTACTAGTATTTACCCTTTTTATTATTTAAACTATGATTCAGATTTTTGGTTTTGTAATTAAAAATTAAACTAAATAAGCTAACTAAGAATTAAAACAATTATGAACGCAAGACAGAGGAAAGTACTTAGAATAATCAATATCACATAATAGTATCTAGGTGATGAATCTCCCTAAGAATTATTAAATGTTAACCATTTATTATGCAATTATATGATTGATTATTGGACCATAGAAATTCCTATCTTATGGTAATATCTTTCTCAATACTATTAACAACAAATCTATCAATTGATTAATAGAAATTTTTCTAGTTAAAATCTTTAGGATTGTTTTAACGATTTATGAATTTTACTATTATGTTTGACCCTAATCCAAATGATTTATTTTAGCCTATCTTTAGGTTTATATGCAACTCTTTCCAATTATATTAGATATATTCATACAAGAGGATTTCTCAATTTTATTCATATGAAATCAAATCATGTATTAATATTTAGATATTTCGAACAAAAATAAAATGCATAACTAAATCGTAATAAATCAATTAATATAATTGCATTAAATAAAAGATCAAAACATATTATTATAGCAAACTACGGTCATCACACCTAGACACTAAACACGTTTAATTACTCATAGAAAACGAAATCAATAACAAAAATGCAAAAAAACTAATAGAAAACAAAAAAGTCATAATTCTAAACCTTCTTTTTTCTTCCATTGGATGTTCTTGCAAGTTTGGATTTGATGTTGTAATCTAATGGATCTCTTGACGTATTCTTCATGTTTTCCTTGTCCTTTGATCAGAACTATCGCCTTTGTATGTGTATCACGACTTAAAATTGCTTTAAAACTCAGGTTTCCCTTGTTTGTCTTTGCTCGTGGTCTTTTATAGTAAAAACTCGAGTTTTTGGATTATATACAGTCAACTTAAATAGTCAAGTGAGTGATCATGTATCTTCAAAAATACTTGAATTCATGATTTCTCATGGACACAAAGACCTATATAGGCAACATACATGGTCGTGTATACCAATATACATGGGCATAAAACTCCACATGACCGAAAATAAAATTCTTCGATCTTCACACATTTAAAGAGACTTACTTTGTTGCTTCAAATTTTCATTCCATGTCACTGTTAGCTCAAGGTTTATTATTAATGATTTTGATGATGACCTTATAATATTTCAAAATTCAAATTAGGTTTATTTCCTTGTATAGATAATAATATGTTTTTCAAAATAAAATAAAATCATATGATAAATGCTTCATTTATTGCAGAAACCTTCCTTATAAACTTACTTGATTTATTAAAAATGATTCCACAATATGTGGAAACATCTTATAAATCACAATTAGCTATGTGATATGATCATTTGTCTTAACATCTAGATACTGGAAGATTTTATCAATGTATTGAAGATTCAAAGTCAATTCAAGATATAGGAGAAGCAACGACTAGTTGAAGAAGATGTTTATTTAAGAAAGAGTCACTGCATTTACGAATGGGTGACATACGTCAGACCTTCGAAATACATCAATAGCATCAATACTCTTAAAAGTCATATTGTTATCAAATCTTTTGTGCTTTAGAAAGTGAAAATTCTTCTTAAGAGAAATCATTGAAGTTTATATCGAGCAAATCACTTTTTCATTTGTCTGGAGCCTGTAGAGGATAGCTAAATACTACTAGTTTGGAAGGTTAGAGAACCTTGAAAAATATGTACTCGTAGGTTTAAAGAGGCTTGTCAAATTACTACTTGGGATTTTAATGAAACACTTAAGTTTGATACTTGGGGATTTGATATAGACTTGGGTTATAAGTCGAACCAGTATAAATTGACTGTGTCATTTCTCTCTCTCTTTAACTTTTAAAATTTCACATTATATTATGTGTGTGTTCATTTTAGCAAGTGGCTACTTCACTTTTATAACAGGCTCCTTCTATTTTCAACTTGCAATAGATTTCTTTCAATGTTAACAGGCGTTTGCTGTTTTAAATTGTTTTAACAGGGTCCGACCATCTAAAAGGCTCATGTCATTTAACTGGCATCTATTGTCTAACAAGCTTCTATTCTTTTATCACTTGTGTGTGTTTGCTTTATCAGTCACAATTTCATCTGAATTATTCTCCTTTTGATCCATAAAGGCAATTATTACCTATAAATGCACTTGAATAGAAAAAGTACTAAATAATAAAACTATAAAATAACAAGCAAAACATATAAAATATGGGTATATAATTACAGTCAAATAAACACTTATCAATCATCGCCACACTTTAGGTTTTACTTGTCCTCAAGCAAATCATAATCTAACTTATTAATCTTACAAACATCCATTTATTATCAACTCCAACCTATCCACGTATACTATAAACCATCATATCATATTGATCAAATTAACATACAATTAGAATAAAGTTATCTTATAACTAACTTCATAAGTCAATGTCACCAAAATCATATCAATAATCTTTTTGAAATCAAAAACACAAATCTTCACACCCTCACCAAGGTTTTACTCAATACACTCAAGTATTAAGGGTGAAAAGTATTAAACTCTTAAATAAATGCATAACAAAACTCTTAACCATAAAGTGGCAATATTTTCATATCTCCACCAATTATATGTAGATTAAAAACAAAAATTCGAGGTCTTTACAAGGTTTTAATTATGTTTAGGTAAGGTATGATTAAGATAATCAAAGGGTTCATAATATTGAAAGAAATTTACAATAAACAAGATTACCAATTACTAAGTCTTTCGTAATATAGGTCCTTCATAACATGAATCCATTGGTACCATAATGCAAACACTTTTCCTTTTTATTCTTTTTTATGTTATGCTCTCAACATTTTTTTTACAATTAAAAAATATCGAACCTTTTCAAAATTCAAATTTCAAGCAATTAGGTAATTGTAAATACTTGTAGGGTTCAAATTGATAGAAAGGCTTTAAGATAAGGTAAAATTTAATATTTATTTTATAATCAATGAAAAAGGCTAAGGCTTAAAATTTGGTTGCTCCTAAGGGATAAAATATGGTAGGTAATTTTCAAATAAATAGGCTTAAGTAATTGTTAAATCTAAGCTTCTTTATCATTTGAATGCTTTTTATTTAACAAATGTGATCTCAATACAGATAATAACAGTAAGTTTTAGAATCATCCAACTATGCATGATAACATACATGCAAGAATCAAAAGTGCAAAAATTTATGTATTTTTCTCTTAGGTGTAAAAACTCATGAAAAAATGATCTTATTTCATTCAAATTGACTATTTCAATGATTACTAACAATATGACTTATAAAAGCTCATTTATTCTAACTTTTGTCCTTTTCCATACTAATTCAAATCAATAATCAATCATGAAATAAAGTATTTATGGACAAATTTAAACTAATTCAGAATATAAGTTAATGAAATTTAATAATAAAGATTATAATAAGCTTAAGAAAATTGTAATCCCCTTCCCTACACTTAAAAATGTAAATTGTCCTCAATGTAAGCAATATAAGAAAATATGAATAAAAAGTGAATAAGTGGAGGAATTTGGTACTTCCCTAAGTAATAGGATTTTCATATTCTGATTTCAATGAATTTGGACCATCCATCTGATATGATATACAAACATCCTTGCAAGATATAAATCAAAAGGATAAAAAAATAGAAGAAATAAAAATAATGAAAATAACTAAAAAACATGGAAATAAAAATAACATAAAGGAAAATGAAATAAAGTCTTATGCTAACACAATAAAATGGAAACAAAATGAAATAAAAATAAAACATATCTTAATTATTGGATTACATACCAAGTAGCGCTTGTTTAATGTTATTAGCACGGCATACTCTTCATATTTACCATCATCCTGGGTCTATAATTAGTGACTTAGGCATACTCTTCATATTTACCATCATCCTGGGTCTATAATTAGTGACTTACTTCTACCCATTTCTCCTTATAAGATTTTCGTAGCTTGTAAATAAGTCATATGTTGTAAGATAGTAATAAGGACGTAATGTAGTAATAACTCCCTAAACCTTCAGTTAACTCAAACAGGTTGTCTTGAAGGAAGTGAGAACCATTCATACTTGAGGTGACTGCCAGTGATTCATTAGTAGTTTCCTAAATTGGCCCCTCCTCTTGTTCTTCCTTAACTTCCTTTGTCAGCTCTTTTACTTCCTCCTCATCTTCTTCTTCAATCTTCTTTTGAAACTTCTCTACTTCCTCTTTTTGGATAGAGACTTCCTCTGGTTATTGGACAGAGGATTCCTTTCCTTCTTCTTCCTCTACTCCCTTTGTCAATTGTTCGTCAATCGTTTCTAAAGCACCAGTCACCTCCTTGCCTTCTTAAGAAGCAACATCAATAATGAAGTCAACCTTCGTTTCTTCTTCACTTTGTGGTGTTAATAAGCTTAAATAGTATGTTATATTATGCTCAATATATTCACGCGAAGAAAATTTTTCTTCGAATTCACGTTGGCTAGCTACACTTTTAGCAAGACGTTCCATTATTTTACTTGTAATACTTTCTTCTCATTTTTGTTGCTATAAATATTCAGTTGGAGCATAACCATTCCATCCATAAGCGTAAGGGTTGCTCCACTCTGAATGATAAGTATTCTCGGATGGTGTAATCTGAGGTTGGTTGTGCATGTTTGGTTACTTCATATATAATTTGGTGTTCGACATTTATGACTGTAATGGTTATTCCCACAAATATCGTACCACAACATGGAATTTAGTTGAGCTTTCGAAAACATATCGTCAAACCTTTCTTTATAAAATTGTGATGTTGCCATAGGTGTTGACATATCATAACTCTTATAAGAATACTGTCCACTTCATCCTTCCATTATGAGTTATGGCTATAATGATAAATCTTAAATCCTAACAATAAGCCATAATCTCAAAGTCAAAGTAGAGAAGTTCAAAAGATAAACAAATGAATAAGTCAAAAATTAAATAAAATAAATACAAAAATAATTATTACATTAATAAAAGACAGGCTTTTCTAACATTACAGTCCTTTACATCGACACCAAAAACTTGATTGATATTGTTTTATATCAATGTTTAAAATTATAGCAAGTGCACGATATAGTTATACCTAATAAAGACAAGTATAAGTTGATTCCACAAATACTGTAAGTACTAATATTTATCTTTTTTGATTATCTAACCTATGAGTAAGATTTTTAACTTTTTTATCAAAAATTAAACTAAATAAACAAACTAAGAATTAAAACAATTATGAACTCAAATAAGAGAAAAGTACTTAGAAAATCAATAACATATAATAGTGTCTAGGTGATGAATCCCTCTAAGAATTATTAAC
>JANSVA010000005.1:37224837-37244216 GCA_025504915.1 Erythroxylum reticulatum | reverse complement strand
TTAATTCCGTGCTTTGTGTAGAACTCTACGAAAAAGTTTAAACGATCTATTCAACCCCCCTTCTAGATCGCTTTCAATATATAGCTTTCATTGGTCATGCACCTAATATATATTTGACATAGGAAGAATGTCAAGGTGTCATTAATGGATTCAAGGGTGCTATTTATTGTACTTTTGATAGTGTAGCAGACTCTGGAAGGATATATTATCAATTTTATCGAGAGAAAGTATTATGCTCAATGGTAGAATAATTTTAATATCTATTATTTAATATATGTGACAATTTAATTAGATTCAATTATAATTAATATTGATATTTCTATATATAATTCAGATCTTTAATATTGATTGCCCTAATTATAATGAGAAGATGAAGTTACGGATATCAAATGCTAAGCTTAATGTTAGTCAACATTTTTATGAATGCATTAATACAAAAGTAATTTTTTAGCAATGCCATTTGTATAAATTGATGTTAATCAGTATTCAAATTAAAGGTGACTTATAGGTAGTTGGTATTGGTAAAAGAGATGAAAGTTTGTTATTGTCAAAAAATATGTCAAATAAGTTATGTGCATTGGGGTAAAAGTCTTATTTGGAAGATGTATTGCTGTTCGCAAAAAGTAAGTGTGTATAATAATATACTTGTATAATGCAAATTTGTCATAATTACTAATATTTATGTTTATATCTTTATTTTGTAGTTCCCACGTGATCTCATATCTTAGGCATCAGATGTAAGTATGACAAAAATGGAGACATTATAATAATTAGAAGAGCAAATGTAACTATTATTTTTACTAATGACTCTTTTGTTTTTTATTCAATCACCTGCCACTATAATTTTCAGCTGTAAGCTTTTCATGTTTCCTATGTGATTTAATGGTTTCTAGTTTACTTGGAAAAAACATATTTCTTTTACAACAATTTTTGTTAGGCCCGGGTTTAGATCCCAGTCTTGAGGTCCAATTTGGGGAGGTCGGGTGAGGATTGTGCGAGAGGAAAGTTGAAAGCATTTGACTTGTAAAAAGTTTCAGCGTGGCAGCAGTGGCAGGTTCGCCGTGGCCAACTATAGAAACCATTTCTAAGGACCCTTCAAGAAAATTTTGCCGCAGCGAACTTCTAGCTTTGTCACGACAAAACCTAGAAACCATTTCTCGAATGCACCTTTCGAGAAAAGTACACTACGGTGAACTTTGGCTTCGCTACAATGAACTCCCGAGGTCCAGCGAGAAAACCCCTCGGTAAGCTTTTGCCGCTGTAAAGATACAAAATTTAACACAAAATCACCCTTCTGGAAAGGTTCTTCACGGCAAACTCTAAGCCTCGCTGTAGCGAAACCCTTGGACAAAACCTAGATCCCAACAATCCATCAACACAAAAATTTACTAATACAATTCCAACCACAACTAACCACTAATAACTCAACTAGAAGATGTATATGAATATACACTAAGATCTTTTCAAATCCAAATTTCATTGCTAAATCAAAGAGTTAGTACAATAGCTTTAGTTACATATCAAAAGCCACACCATTGGCTTAATACAATATACAAAATATAATGAATATTCATGTTGATATGCTTATAAATCTACCCAAAAGTCATAGTTACTAACTTATTTACAAAAGTCTCTAATCTTGGAGTTGCCAAACTTTTTTCAAGGATCAACGATCTTCTTGTCTTGCACTTAAGGAGTGGAAAAATAATGGGTTGAGCTACTAAGCTCAGTGGCTAATATATTTATAGCTAGTGATAACGAGTCATGCATCGAACATATATATGTAAATATATCTCATTTATCTAGCAATCAAATTCTCCACAGTTCTATCTCAAAGACTCATAGTTCAAGATATTATCACACAAAGCTTATCATGTAACACATATCCATCAACTTAACATTTCATTGTACGTCATGTTTAAGAAATTAAAATGCAATGCACAAACAAATGGCTTGAGGTTCCCATAAAACGAAATGGTGAAACCAAAGTTTACATCATGAACAAAACAAGTTTGATTCTTATGATCTCGTACACCACAGGCAGGCAACCAAAAGAAGGCTTTAGTCAACGTGCACATGATGAACGAAATGGTTCCTCTTTTACCCAATCACATGCAAATTCTCATGCTCAAATCCATTTCATCATAGAATCATATTTTCATGTTTCTTATGCCTTTTTCTCTTTGATCCATGCAAAATGTCATAACATCATTTAATGCATAATCATAGTAATTAATCATCATGCATTTCATAACAATCACAATAATTTAATTCAAGCAATTTAAACACTCAAGCAAACAAGAATTGACTCATTATCACAATATCCATAAACATATTACCCACATAAATTGGTTGAAATTCCAAATTCAAGATTTCCCTTCCTCTTGCTCTTGCTTTGGGTTTCCTTGGTTTCCTTCAATAAACCAAATTATCATTCAATCAAACACATTTTCCATTCAATCTAATATACAAAAAGAAAACCCATAAGGTTTTGATAATCAAGAACAAAACTAAGCTTAAACTTAATCCACCCATGGATTATCTAGGCTATAAAAACTAAAACGTAATTGAAAATCCTTAACCATCCAACTAGGGTTTTCTCTTCTTCTTTCTTTACCCCCAACACAAAATCCCATTCTCCTCCTAACTCTTTTTGTTTTTCCATCTAAATAAGAAGAAAAGATGATAGAACTTACCTAAAATAAGTTGATTTCTCCTTTTCTTCTTCTTTCTCCTTCTTCCCTAGCTCTCCCACGATTTTCTTCTTCTTTTCTCACGTTTTCTCTCTTCTTTCTCTCTTTCACGATTTTCTCTTCTTCCTTCTTTTAATTTAAGACAACATTTTTATCTTGGCTTTCCCATTTTACCCGTCTTCATTTAATGAATTGCCCATTAGCTCCTTTTTTTCTCTTTTATGTCTCTAACTCCTTTAATCCATTCAATATAATACCTTAACTATACTCCAATTAAATTCTAACATTCTCTATTTAATAACTCTAACTTTTATTTATGATTGCTAATTTAATGAACTAAATTCTAAGAAAAATAAATAATAAAAATAAAGAAAAATTTGGGATGTAACAATGCTCCCCCTTAAAAAATTCCGTTCTCTAAAGTCTTACCTGAGTTTACAAAAAGATGTCGATACTTCTCTTTCATTGCTTCCAAAGGCTCCCATGTTGCCTCCTCTTTTGCATGATTCTTCCATAAGACTTTAACCAACTTCCCAGTCTTGTTTTTTAAGTCCTTTTCCTTTGAATCTAGAATCTCCATTGGTTGACCTTCATAAGTCAATCTAAAGGCTCCCATGTTGCCTCCTCTCTTGCATGATTATTTCATAAGACTTTAACCAGCTTCACAGTCTTATTTCTCAAGACTTTTTCCTTTGAATCTAAAATCTTCACTGGTTGTTCTTCATAAGTCAAATCCTCTTTTAATTGAACTTCCGAAGGTTGGAACATGTGTGAAGGATATGATCTATACCTTCTCAACATTGATACATGGAAAATATTATGGATCTTAGACAATTCTGGTGGCAAAGCTAATTTATAGGTTAAAGGCCTAATCTTCTGAATAATCTCATAAGGGCCTATATATCTCGGACTAAGCTTTCCCTTTTTGCCAAATCTTAAAATTGCTTTCCATGGAGAAGCTATAATAAACACTTTGTCTCTAGCTTCATATTCCATCTCTTTTCTATGTGCATATGTATAGCTCTTCATTCTTTCTTGAGTTGCTTTGAGTCTTTGTTTCACCAATTTAATCTTATCGATTGTGACTTGTACTAATTCAGGTCCTATAAGTCTCCTCTCACCTTCCTTATCCCAACAAATAGGAGTTTTGCACCTCTTATCATACAAAGCCTAATAAGGTGCCATTTGAATTCTTGAGTGGTAGGAACTATTGTAAGCAAATTCAATTAAAGGCAGATGATCATCCCATGAGCCTTTGAAGTCCATAAAACAAGCTCTTAACATTGCCTCCGAAGTTCCAATTGTCCATCAATCTGTGGATGGAAAGTTTTGCTAAAATGCAACTTAGTTCCCAAAGCCTCTTGTAAGCTTTCCTAAAATCTGGATGTGAATCTAGGGTCTCTATTTAAAACTATAGAACGTGGAATCCTATGAAGTCTGATTATTCATCTATGTATTTCTTGGCCAAAACATTCAAAGAATCTGTCCGTCTAATTAGCAAGAAATGTACTGACTTTATTAGCCTATCCAAAATCACCCATATTACATCATACTTCTTGTTCATCCTTGGCAATACCATCAAGAAATCCATTGTAATCTTTTCCTACTTCCATTCAGGAACAGACAAAGGATTAAGCTTACCGGTAGGTGCTTGATGGTCTACTTTAATTTGCTAGCACACCAAGCATTTTCTAGGATACTCTGTAACATCTTTCTTCATTCTTCTCTACCAAAAGTTCTCTTTTAAATCTCTATACATTTTTGTACTTCCTGGGTGCATTACATAGGGAGCATTGTGTGCCTCATCAAGAATTTTATGTTTTAACTCTTGCATGTCTGGAATACATAATCTGTTACCTACCACCATCAATCCATCTTCTCTTATCACAATTTTAGAGGGCTTACCATTTTTAACTTCTTCTCTAAGATTGTTTAAGTACTCTTCTGGTTCTTACAATTCTTTAATCTTCTCACTCAACATTGGTCTTATTCTAAAATTAGCCAATATACAACTAGATTTAGCTTGCCTTAATGTCACCTTTAATTTGGCTAACTCTTCTAATAAAGGAAAATATATTGTCTCTATATGTGCCATAGTAGATTTTCTACTCAATGCATCCGCTACTACATTAGCTTTCCCCGGGTGGTAATCTATCATCAAGTCATAATCCTTCAGTAGTTCTAACCATTTTCTTTGCCTTAGATTTAACTCTTTTTGGCTCATCAAATACTTAAGATTCTTGTGGTCTACAAACACCTTGGTGGTGACTCCATATAAGTAATGTCTCCATACTTTCAACGCAAAAATTATGGTAGCTAACTTCAAGTCATGCGTAGGATAATTCATCTCATAAGTCTTTAATTTCCTAGAAGCATAAGCAATCACTTTATCTCCTTACATCAACACACACTTTAATCCCTTTCTCGAGGCAGTGGTATCTACTATATATCCATCACTACCAAAAGACAAACTTATGTAGTTGTGAGCCTATTCTTCAATTCCTTAAAGCTCTTCTAACATTCTTCTATCCACACAAATTTTTAATTCTTCCTTGTCAATTTGGCAAGTGGGGCTGCTATCATAGAAAAGCCCTCTATAAATCTCCTATAATAGCCAACTAAACCCAAGAAACTCCTTACTTCTGCTATGTTATTACGTGCTTTCCATTTCATAACTGCTTCTATTTTTCTCAGATCCACATGAACTCCTTTTTTGAAATTACATGTCTAAGGAACACTACTTCCCTTAGCTAAAATTCACATTTATCGAATTTGGCATCCAACTCTTCCTTCCTCTATGTCTCCAAGGCAATCCTAAAGTGTTTCTCACACTCCTTGTCACTATTGGAGTAAACCACAAGATTTCTCGAATGCAACTTTCGAGAAAAGTATGCCGCGATGAACTCTCGAGATCCAACGAGAAAACCCCTCAGGAAAATTACGTCGCAGTAAAGATACAAAATTTAACACAAAATCACTCTTCTAGGAAGGTTCGCCACGACGAACTCTGATCCTTGCCGCGGTGAAATGCTAGGACAAAACCTAGATCCTAACAATCCATCAACACAAAAATTTACACATATAATTCCAACCACCACTAACCACCAATAACTTAACTAAAAGTTGTATATGAACGTACACTAAGATGTTTTCAAATCTAAATTTCATTGCTAAATCAAAGAGTTAGTACAATAGCTTTAGTAACATATCAAAAGCCACACCATTGGCAAAATACAAAATACAGTGAATGTTCATGTTGATATGCTTATAAAGCTATCCAAAGTCATAGTTAGTAACTTAGTTAAAAAATCTCTAATCTTGGAGTTGCCAAACTTTTTGTAAGGATCAACGATCTTCTCATCCTGCACCTGAGGAGTGGAAAAATAATAGGTAAAGCTATTAAGCTCATTGACTAATATATTTATAGCTAGTGATAATGAGTCATGCATTGAACATATATATATATATATATGTAAATATATCTCATTTATCTAGTAATCAAATTCTCCACAGTTCTATCTCAAAGACTCATAGTTTAAGATATTATCACACAAAGCTTATCATGTAACACATATCCATCAATTTAACATTTCATTGTGCATTATGTTCAACAAATTAAAATGTAATACACAAATAAATGACTCAAGGGTCCCATGAAATGAAACAGTGAAACCAAAGTTTATACCGTGAACAAAACAAGTTTAATTCTTAGGATCTCATATACCACAAGCAGGCAACCAGAAGAAGGTTTCAGTTAATGTGCACGCGACGAACAAAATGGTTCTTCTTTTACCCAATCAGAAGCAAATTCTCATGCTCAAATCCATTTCATCATAGAATCATATTTTCATATTTCGTATACTTTTTCCTTTTTGATCCATGCAAAATGTCATAACATCATTTAATGCATAATCATAGTAATAAATCATCATGCATTTCATAACAATCACAACAATTTAATTCAAGCATTTTAAACACTCAAGCAAATAAGAATTGACTCATTATCACAATATCCATAAACATATTACCCATCTAAATTGTTTGAAATTCCAAATTTAAGATTACCATTGCTCTTGCTCTTGCCTTGGGTTTCCTTGGTTTCCTTCAATAAACCAAATTCTCATTCAATCAAACAAAATTTTCATTCAATCCAACATATAAAAAGAAAACCCATAAGGTTTTGATAATCATGAACAAAATTAAGCTTAAACTTAATCCACCCATAGATTATCTAGGCTATAAAAACCAAAACCTAGTTGAAAATCCTTAACCATCCAACTAGGGTTTCTCTTCTTCTTCCTTTGCCCCCAACACAAAATCTCATTCTCCTCCTAAATCTTCTTGTTTTTCCATCCAAATAAGAAGAAAAGATGATAGAATTTACCTAGAACAAGTTGATTTCTCCTCTTCTTCTTCTTTCTCCTTCTTCCCTAGCTCTACCACGATTTTCTTCTTCTTTTTTCACGTTTTCTCTCTTTCATGATTTTCTTTTCTTCCTTCTTTTAATTCAAGACAACATTTTTATCTTGGCTTTCCCATTTTACCCCACTTCATTTAATGAATTACCCATTAGCTCCTTCTTTTGTCTTTTATGTCTCTAAATCCTTCAATCCATTCAATTTAATACCTTAATTATACTCTAATTAAATTCTAACATTCTCTATTTAATAACTCTAACTTCTATTCATGCTTACTAATTTAATGAAATAAATTCTAAGAAAATAGATAATAAAATAAATAAAAAATTAAAGAAAAATTTGGGGTCTAACAATTTTCTTTTTATAATGGAAAAATATGATTGCATTTTAAGAAACCTTCTTTATACACTAAAACTGAATTTGTTTGCATTCTTTATGGTTCATTTCTTATGCAAATTTAAATATATCCATTTGTAATTATGGTAAGAAGAACTTATATTTTAGTTATATCAAAGCCCCCAAAATCATGGAAGGAACAATAGATGGAAGGCTATTGTGAAGAATATACAGCAACTCAAATAATGGTCAATATTGAGTACTAGAACAATACAACAATATATGTATAGAAAATAAGAAAATACAATAATAGATTTTCTAGTGGCAATACAACTTAGAAAATCTAATGCAAAACTAAACAAGTGTAAAGTGAGAAGTTCAACAGAAAATCTAATGCAGACATAGGTTATAAGATTAAAATGTTACCTGATCTACTAGCTGCGAAAAGATTAGAGTTATACAATACAATACCAATATAGTAAAAATATCAACTCTTTAATAATAGAAAACAACTTTTTAATAAAAAATGTTATAGCCATAGGAATTATAGTATTCATTTATATAAGTTCCATTCAAAGTTCCAATGAAATGCAAACAGAAATTACTTAACAGCAATGTAAGAACTAATTAATAATTGTTTAATTTTACAAACCATAGCAATTGTACAACATAATGGTTACAGAAAAAGTGAAAATTTGGTATCTAAATTCTCAATCATCTACAGCTTAAGATTTTCTCGTAGCAAATATTTTTGTCGTCAGTTTGATGCTCCTCCTAGGTTAAGTTATATTGGCAGTTGTCTTTTGGGAAGCTTGAGTAGTTGTTGCATTAGTATTTAGAGGTTCTAACACTTAACATTGACTCCCACCCATCTATTAAGTATAAACAACCAAAAATGTAAATATTACCATCTCCCTTATAATTAGATATAAGTAGTATGAATATGTATTTAAATGACTTACTGTAAAGTACGTATTCCCACTAACTTCCCCAAATATTATTCTATATCCTCTACTTGCCTATAAAAACAAAAGGAATTATAATGTGATACAAGTTAAAAAAAACTTAAATATTATAATTAATATTCATTAACCATTGTCTTCTCTCTTCTTAATATAGAAGATGCAGTATTTGAGCCTATAGGTACTAATTATGTTGGTCTTTGAACTGAAAAACTACAAATATTAGATGAAGGGCCTTTAGTTTTTAGTGGCCTTCCTCTTCTTCGCTACATTATACATATTGAAGATAAATAAAAAGTTAATAATTTTTCATGAATAATAAGACATTTGATATATAGCTAAAATAACTACCTTAACAATTTCAAGTTGCCTTGAACGTTGACTCTTATTTTTGCATCCTCTTATATTGTGACCAATTTCATAAAAATGATGGCATCTCATAGCTACTCTAACCTTGCTCAATTTGCTAGGATTTTAAGGTTCTCTAGTTTGATCCTTTTTTCTTGCTGTTTTTGGTCTTTCAAACATCTTTTTGATCAGTAAAGGTAATACTGGCTGAAGATCTTTAGTTTTTGGATAAAATTTAGGACCATAAATAGGTTCCATAGTATACTGACAACTCTTCAAATAAGAATCACGCTTATAACATCGATTGACATAAGCATCGATACACTCCCTCAGATAAGATATATAAGCCACAACATGTTTACATAGAATCCAAGTTATATCATATAGTCTATATTGAAAAGTTTGTGCTTGTAAGTCAACGGTGTACTTGTCCTAAAAAGTAGTTACTTCAAATTTCAAATTCCCATTTATCCTGATCATACAATGTCTTGCATCCTATTTTGCTACCTCTATTTTCTTCCTCACTCTAGGGCATATATCATCAGTAGATTTTAGCATCATATCCCCTTTTTCATGTATCAGAGTGATTAAAGAAACTTGAATGTCTTCTATCATACTGATTAAGATTTTTGTACAAGCTTCATAAATGAATCCATTAAATGTCTCTAAAATATTGTTATGTACTAATTCACACTTCAGTCTTATACTCACAAAGGGCTTCACAAAATTCTCTAGTTTCCTAATTTTCAAATCCTTATAAGCCTTCAATGAAATACTCTTCAACTTCTCCATTACCTTATTAAAATCTACTTCCATTGTTCAATTCACCACTTTCCAAAATAAACTCTTATATCTGTGGCTTTTATGAACACTAGACCAATTTGCATAAATATGATAGGCATATGTTCTATGTTTAACCTCTGGAAACAAATTCTTTAATGCTTCCACTAAAACTTTAAAAAAAAGTTAACATAAATTGAAGAAGAGAAATCACACAAACAAATGAACATCGCATATATAGATATTTAAAGTTTACCTTCTGCTGATCACTAACAAAAGTCCATGCATTTCCATTTATGTCGAGATCTTTTGCAAAATTGATGAAAAACCAATGCCACGATTGGTAAGTTTCTCCCTTAACCACATCCTAACATATAGGAAACATTTGATTGTTTCCGTCACAACCTACTGCAGATAATAAAGCACCTCCAAGGAATGTCTTTAAAAAATATCCATTTGACTCAATTATATTCCTACATCCACCAAGAAAACCATACATCCTAAAATCCCATATAAAATCTTTTGAACATTGGTTTTTTGGAATATTCATTAATTTTAGTTTTAATAATATACTTCCCATCTGTGTTAGCTTGTCTTAAATCATGTCCATTAGACTATAACTTCATATAATGACCTTCCATCGATCCTCGAACCTTATTAATAGCTTCCCATTTAGCCTATAACATTGAGATTTAGTGACCTGTAGTGCATTTTTTGATTGGAGATCATCCATCAATTCAGTAATAGGTCAATTTGAGTACCTCCTAAACTTATGTAAAAATTCATTCGCTATCCATTTCCTGCTAGCTTTTTTTTTCCCTTTCACTTTATTGTAGTTATGAGTGCTTTCTACTCTCTTCACAATAAATGTTTTATCATTTCCAATCTATCTAGCATACACCTGAAAAGGACATTATTCCTTATAAAATGCTTCCATTCTCACACTAGATCTCGCCGTTGAAACATTATACCCATTTGTAATTGCATTCTTCCTTATTGCTTCCCTCAACTGCATCTCGTCCTTAAACTTCATTCCAATTTCAAAATTAAAATTTGTCATATCAACTTTTGAATTAAAGATAAAGTATTTCTTCTTTAGAATAAATGCTTCTTCATCACTACAAATTGGTAATTGAATTTCAGCATCATTATCCTCATATTTATTATTTCCACAACATAAACTTCCTTCTTCTTTTCTAGTATCTGTAACACCCCATATACAGAACCTAAAACCATCTACACACATAGCAACAAAATTTTTGTACATGTATTCAAGGTATACAATTCTATTCAATGCTATACATATTCACATTACAAAACTCTCTACTGCTTAACATTATCATTTAACATTAGTAATAGTAATACATATTTACATTTACATGGTAATCCGAAAGCAAGCATACAATTTTTTTTATTACATGTGCAATCATTTGTAACTAAAAACACATTCCAAAAGTACTTTTTCTTCTATCTATTGGCCTTGGTCACTACAGATGTTCCCTATACCTCACTCTTATGACTTAGACCTACATTGATTAACACTCATGCTAAGCTTAAAAGCTTAGTTGAAAAAACACTTAGTTTTGATGACTACAATAGTCATCCGCAAAGCACATGTTGAGAAATATTATAACTCATATGCCATAAATTCACATTACCATAAATTGACATTCATGAACCAAACATTGATATTCAACGCTCCTATAAACAATGATGGTATCCTTAAGCAAAATACATAATGCCAATGTGCTTCAATATATTATCCATATAAAGAAAATGCGCAGTTATAAGCGAAATATTGATATTCAATGCTCATTGATAAAAATTATCAATATAATTACACATCATTAATTCATCATAACAACCAATACAAATGCTCATCAATACCAATTATTCATGTTGTCAGGCTGGATTTCTATTTATGATTGTTAAGTTTTCTTTCTGTGTTAAGCCTATATATTTTCTATAAGTGTGGATAACGGGCATTATGGATACCCAAAGCCATAGAACTGTGGATGCCTTTGATACCTGAAAGCATCAAACTGTGGATACTTGAAGGTGTCAAACTGTGGACATTGGTGGCAGCTGCACTGTAACCTTATAGGTATGCCTATCTATCCACAACCAAGACATAGAGCAGGCACTATAACATTTCCTTTAGTCATTTGTAAATTCACAATTCATATATTAATCAATCATATTATATACATTTCAAGTCATAAAATCTGTATTTGCATTCATACATGCAAGTTATGGCGTACCGCTGTTAGAAAGGTATCAAAATCATACTTGTATAATCATACTATACACATATGAGTAATGAATATACATAAAATCATTTATGTACATGTAAATTTTCTTTGGAATGCATTATGCTCAATTTTATATTCCAATGTTCAGTTTCCCAATTCATATGTGGTAAGTCCTATGTAATTTATTTCTATATGTTTAAAAAGTTTTATACACATTCATAAAGGTTAGATAAGATTCGGTAAAAATTGGAAACGAAAATAAACTCAAAACAATGCAATTTGAGCTAAACCCCAAAGTGGTCTAAAAATAGGCAAACTATCAGTCCAGGAGCAAATCACATGATGGAGTCTAGTTGATCCTTAATATTTGTATAGAAAAAGTCAAAACCCAGTTTCATGGTCTTCTAGAAATTTATCCATCTATGTCTTTAGTTTCCAAAACATTAAATATCAGGCCATTCAGATTTCTAACACATGAGCTATAGACCAAATATCACACGCCGCTCCAAAACGGGAGCATTATTAGGCCACCATTTTCTATCCCATTTTTCAAAATCATAAATTTAGAATTAAGTTAGAGTCTCTTCTAGAAATTTCTAGTTATATGCATTACTTTTCATATGCAACTATAATCACCAAATTTAGAGGTTTGTAGGCTAATTTATGATCCAAATAATGTGACTGGATTAACAACCCTAGACAGAATTCCACTACACGATAATCTCTTGTCATATTCAAGTAATTCTGTACAAAATATCACCAAAATAGCACCATATAATCATCCCAGAAACCATGCCACATCCAAATGAATTTTTTTACACATTCAACTATACACAAATATAGAAATTAACTAAGTGGAGTCCCAAACCTTAAAATTGGCAAAGTAGTTCTTCTAATGCTTTTCCTTCCCTTCCTCTTTGGCTTTGCTTGAATCATTAAGTGAAAAATGATGGGATGTAGAAGGTGAAATGGATAGGAGAAAATTTTGAATTTAAGCTATCAAAGTGTTGTCCATCTCCCCTTTCCATAAGCCTTTTCATGAATTTTCTAGTCTTAGACACATGGTTCAATCCTATTGGACCATATGTCACAATCCTATTAGACCATGTATTATAATCCCATTAAACCATGTGTTACAATTCTATTGGACCATGTGTTACAATTCTATTAGACACACATGCTTTAATCTTATTGGTCCATGAGTTGACTTTAGGAAAAATTGCCTATTGGTCCTTCTTTTTCCTTTAAATTCCCACATTGGCCTATAATCTTATCAATTAATTTCATTCCCGTATGTCTTATTCTTCTAACGAGATAAATTTCATGCAATTTGGTTAATTATATTGGGAGTTATACCTTAAAAACAACAGGTTGTTTGAAAACAAGGAAAGTAGCTAGAACTCAACTTCAAAACTCTTAGAGGCAGAATCAGATTTCGGTTCCTTCATGAAAGTT
Source organism: Erythroxylum reticulatum (assembly GCA_025504915.1). NCBI lineage: Eukaryota > Viridiplantae > Streptophyta > Magnoliopsida > Malpighiales > Erythroxylaceae > Erythroxylum > Erythroxylum reticulatum. The sequence goes on along the minus strand of JANSVA010000005.1, from coordinate 37,230,972 downwards.
TTAGACCTTATCTCTAGTTTAATCTCCAATTAAATTTATCCAATTTGGAGGTCTACAGGTCAAGATATGGCCATACTATAGAAATTTGTTTAGTGGAACTTATCCATCCATCGAGGTACACATCCCAAATTAACTAACTTTGGTCTTATTATGCAAGAGCAACACAAAAATACATCCAATTTAACCAAAAACATCCCATTTGCTTATGGAATACTTCTTTTTATCAATTCCCCTCGCATCAAATTCATAAATCCAAGCAAACGTATAAACACTTTCCATACATATTTCATGTCTAAGTATGTATATCTATACCAAAATGAACAAATTACCCATCAACCCATGTCTTTTACATTAAGTACCATTATATCTCTTACTATACTTAAATGTACTTAATTCATTATGTTCACTTGTTAATACACTCTAGACATGCTATAATACTTCTAGGGAATATGTTGGGGTGTTATAGTATCTTTAGAGAGATCACCTACTTCATTGAAATTATTTACACTACCTCTAACCCCATCGATAACATTGTCGCATTCAAACCCACTAAGCAAAGTCTTCACATATCTCTAAGCATTTGTTCTAAAAAACACATATTCTTCATCATCAGCTGCAAAAAACTCCTTATCGACTAATTCATCTCTAGAATCACTATCCTATTTAACAATGAAGTCCTCATCTTGCTCCAGTTGAACTTGGAATAACCCCTCTCCATTATCATTAAATTCATTACGAGTATTAGAGTCTGATTCTTCACCATCTATTACAGGATGCTTATAACCATGGTTGTAGTATATTTAACAATATGATAATTCAAATCTTCCATTTTTTTAGTATAGTCAACATGTCTTTATCATGTTCTAAGCTTAACTCCATCAAGCTTCTAATCGATTCAAGTGGAAATTTGTAAAACATAGATATTACTCTATGCCATTTATGTTTGAAAATCCTTTTAGAACTAGCATGCTAAGTTCATTATGGCTATATTCTTCTTCCTTTTAATCTTACCCCCAACATATTTACGATCGTGCCTTTCCAGCACTCCACCATAATGAAATTCAAAATTTACCAACATCTACAAAGAGAAAGTGTGACTAAATACAAAATGATAAATATTACAAGAGGAAAAAAGAAGCAACAACTAACCAATCTCAAATTGGGAAAATTAGAAATCCTAAAGAGAAATAAATGATACTTAATATCATCATTATCAACCTATCTTTTAATCTCAAAGTACTTCAATTCTACATACTTTTCATTGTCTATGCTCTCCATTTAGATCACTAAAACAACTGTTAGACCACTACTACTTATTGATTAATCCATCTATAAAAGTGATGGGAGGAGCAAAGTCTTTTCAATCTATTAATGCATGGTGGAGCACCAAGACTTTATATCATTCTTGGAAGAAGTATGACAGAAAATCTTGAATGCAATTATTGAAAAGAGTATGGTGTTTAAACTAAGGCTCGTGATAAGAGAAATAAAGAATTGGAATAAAACAACCTTTAGAAATATAGAGAATAAACTAAAGGCAAAACACGAAGAGCTACATTATCTAGAACTTCTAGCAAAAGATCAAACATTTTCAAAGGATAAAAGAAGACAGTGAAATCTTTAGCAAGAAATTCATTCTCTATCTCCACAAATCAACTCTTTGGAGCCATCTTAAGAGAAGATAGGAATGCGAAATAGTAATACCAGATGAAAGACTAAGGGTAAAGCAAAAATATGCAATGAAATTCAATACTTCAACATAAGTCTCTTCTCTGCCACCTGAAGATGCACCTATCCACTCTATTCCCTTAACTTTGAATCAATGAGCGTAAATACTACATTGTTTGTAAACAATATGTGAAAAAGAACTACTTCATTGCGAATTAAATGTAAAAGCACACTTCATCTTTAAGCCTGCTAGTCTAAATAAACCCATCATTTCTTAGATCTAATTTTATGTATGAGCATCAAGATCTGCAAAATTAAATAAGCCTACAACAAAGTGTAGTAAAAACCTAACCTTCACGTGGCTTACTATGAAGGGCTAAGAGCGTCGAGAAGGGCAAAATGAGCTTCTGAATATGCAAGAAGAGCTGAGAAGGGAAAAATAAGCTTCCTTCAATTCAAGAAGTAATGAGGACATTGAGGCTGCAATCTGAAAACAAAAAGGGTGAGAGCGTCAACCAAACAAGAAAACAAATTTAGGTAAATTGAAAAGTAAAGGGTGAGATTTACAGAGCAAACTGAACAAAGGCGTGAGTGGTGAGAATTCACAGTTGGGTTAGGTCACAATCAAGTTTTGCAAACTAAAAAAGAAAGGGGGTTAGGTCATTTTTAAAAAATGACGTCATTTACTAAAATGATCATTAATTAGGATTTTTAATGTTAACCACTCCTGAAATGTACTAATAATAAGGGTTTCTAGACACGTGGCATGCCACGTTAGTAAACATAATGGAGAAACTAACGTCAGACTATAATTGAAAAAATTGAAAGTTTGAACATTTTATTACCACTTTTTAAAGTTTAGGCTATAATTGCAAAATTGACCAAAGTTTGGGAATTTTTGTAATTAATTCTAATTGAATCTCAATAAAACTGTATTAAATAAAAGATCAAATCATATTGTTATCACAACTTAGGGTTTATCACACCTAGGCACTAAACAAATTTAGTTTATATAGTTCATACTTATAGAAAACAAAACCAAAGACAAATATGTTGAAGAACAACTAGAAAACAAATAAATCATAATTATAAGTATCCCTTTTTCTTATAATGGATCTTCATGTAAGTTGGATTGGATGTTGTTATCTATCGGATCTTGTGACATATTCTTCCTGTTTTCCTCATCCTCTAATCAGAATTATTGCTTCTCTATGTTTCTTATGACTAAAAAACTCTTTAAAAAAATGTCTCCTTTTACTTTGCCTCCATTCACATCCTTTAATAATAAAAACTAGGATTTCTGTGATATACACGGTCAATATACACTAACATGTATGTGATCAGTATCTCTAAAAAGATCTTAATTCGTAATTTTGCACTGACAAAGAGACTTAAGTGAGAAACGTACAAATCTGTGTATATTAACATGTATGATTGTGTAGGTCTAAGTTGTTTCAAATCTTCATTTTATGCTAATATTTTATTTGAATCTTCTCCTTTTGGTCCATAAAGGCAATTATATATCACCTACAATTGCACTTGAAGCGGATTAAGTACCAAAAATTTTATAAAACTATCAAATAACAGGCAAATCATAATAACTATGGGTATATAATTATAATCAAATAAACATTTAACAAATATCCTCATATTTAAGCTTTTACTTGTCCTCAAGTAAATCATAATATAGATTATCAATCTTACAAACATCCATCCCTTATTAACCTGAACATGTCTATAAACACTCTAAATCATCACACCATAGTAATCAAATTAACATACATTTAAAACCAAGTTATCCTAAAACTAACCTTCATAAGTTAATATCAATAATAGTCAAATCGATAACTTTTTGAAATCAAAAGCACAAATTTTTATACCCTCTCAAAGGTTTCACTCAATGCACTTAAGTGTTTAGAGTAAAAAGTGTAAAAACTCTCAAATCACTACATTGCAAAATTCTTAATCATAAGCTTGCAATATTATCATATCTCCACCACTTATAGGTAAACTAGAAATAAAAATCAAAAGGTCATAATATAAAGTTTTAATGGGGTTTAGGTAAAGAATGATTGAGATAATAAAAAGAATGATAAAATTGAAGTAAATTTACAAAAACAACATTGCAAGAAACTTATTTATTCACAATATAGGTCCTTCAAACTATAAATCCATTAGTACCATAATTGGACTTTTACACATTTTTTTAAAATAATAAATCAATCATCATGTACCAACAATTAAAGAAATATTGGATCTTTTCAAAATTTAAGTTTCAACCTTCAAGGTTCAAACTAATCAAAAGGCTTCAAGAAAGATAAGGTAGAGGCTCATATTGTGGTTATAATCAATGAAAAAGGATAAGGCTCAAAATGGGTTACTCGTATGGGATAAAATATAGTAGGGTAATTCAATAAAATAGGCTACAGAAATGTTGAATCTATGTGCCTTTATCATTTTAGTGCTTCTAATTAACAAAAGTGGCCTCAATATGTATAATAAAAGCAGGTTGTAGAATTATTCAATTATGTATGATAACACATTTGAAAGAATAGAAAAGCTTAAATATTGATGTATTTGCTCTCAAACTCAAAAGCTCACAAAAAATGGATCTTATGTGCATAAATAATATGTAATTTTCATTCAAATTAACTATTTCAATGGATATTAAAAATATGACTTATAGAAGCAAGTTTATTCTAATTTTAATCCTTTTGTATACTCATTTAATTCAATAATCAATAATGATTTCAAGTATTTTTGGACAAATTCTAACTAATTCAAAATATCAGTTAATAACATTTAATAACAAATATTATAATAAGCTTGAGAAATCCCTTCCCCACATTTAAAATTGTACATTGTCCCCAACGTATACAATTTAAGCATTTATAATTAAAAAGTAAGAAAGGGTAAGAAATTGGTACTTCCCTGAGTAATAAGAACTACAAAATTTTGATTTCGATAAGGCATCCATTTGACATTAGATATAATCATCCTTGCAAAATATAAAAATAGGAATAAAAATAACTAAGAAATATGAAAATGTAAATAACAATAATGAAAAGAACACATCCTAAGCTTAGGTTGCCTCTCAAGTAGTTCTTGGTTAACATTAGTAGCTCGACGTACCTTTCATGCTCAAGGTGACTTGGTTAAATTAATATTATTTGTATCATTATCAAGTTCACCTATAAGATATAACTTAAAATGATGGCAATTAACTTTAAAATTACCTTTATACGGATGACTTGGAAATACTTTTTCCACAATAAAGGGCTAGACCATCTTGATTTAAGCTTACTAGGAAATAGTGTTAGGCGGGAATTATATAAGAGAACTTGATCTCCCTTCCTTAAATTATCATGACTGCTCGATCATTTGGTTATGATAATTTTTGGTTCTCTCCTTATAAATTTTGTAATTATCATAATCCATCAATTTTCATTCTTCCAATTTGCTAATTTGGAAGTTGCGCTTCTCACCTGCATATTGAAGATCAAAATTCATAAAATTGATAGCCTAGTATGTCTTATTTTCTAATTCAATAGGTAGATGGATTTTTTTTCCATAAATCATCCTATAGGGTGTAGTGTTAATCAGTGTTTTATATTTCATTCTATAAGCCTATAGAGAATCATCTAATTTGGTTTACTAGTCTTTTCTTTGTTGCTCTACAGTCTTCTCTAAAATTCATTTTAGATCCCTATTAGCTACCTCAGCTTGGCCACTAGTTTGAGGGTGATATAGGGTGGCAAACCCATGATTGATTCCATATTTTTTAAGCACCTTTTCAAATTGCTCATTAAAAAAAAATACTCCTATCACTAATAATTGCCTTAAGTGCTCCAAAACAAGACAATAAACTTTTCAGAAATCTCACGATAACCTTAGCATTGTTTGTGGGTAAAACTTACATTTCTGCCCATTTAAAAACGTAATCATCAACTACTAGGATATATCTATTACTAAACAAAATTGGGAACATATCCATGAAATCAATGCCCTAAACATCAAACACTTCATAAATAAGGATAAAATTTTGAGGCATCACATCCTGGTGAGAGATATTACCTAATTGTTGGCATCTATCACATAAAGCTATATACCTTTGGGTATCTTTAAAAATTAACTGTAAACAAAAACTTGACTTAAGGATCTTTTGAGTAGTTTTATTTGCATTATGGTGCCCTTCGATAGGTCTAGCATGACAATGTTACAGGATCCTTCACCCCTCAAAGAGAGGTACACATCTTCTTATTATTTGATCTGCATAGATGCAAAAAAAATACGAATCTTCCTAAACACAATCCCTCAAATCAATAAAGAATTTCTTCTTTTGCTGATAAGACAGATCTTCCAGTAAGATCTTAACCATTATATAATTTGCAATATCTACAAACCCCAGGATTTTGGCCTTACTTACCTCCTCCAAATTATAAAAGCGCTTTTCTGGGAATGAGTCTT
>JANSVA010000005.1:37207279-37222213 GCA_025504915.1 Erythroxylum reticulatum | reverse complement strand
CATGTGCATATATGAATGCATGAATATATCTGAAACACTTTCAATGATTCTAACCCATTCAAAATGACCAAAATACCATTTCCAACTGGTGAGGGGATGTTACATTCTATACATGTGGCAAGCCACATTACCAAACTTAATAGAGAGAATAACATTAAGCTAGAATTTAAAAAAATTGAAAGTTTGAGCATTTTATTACCAGTTTTTAAAGTTCTATCTATAGTTGTAAAAAATGACCAAAGTTTGAGATTTTTTTGTAATTAACCCTTTTGATTATTATTTAAATAGTGCAGTATAGAACTGACAATAGGTTGGCCTGGATTTAGATTAGGTCCAAATTTTAATAATCAAGTTCGAATTCAATTTAAGGCCTAATAGAGGTTAGGATATACAACCAAACCTGAAACTTAATCAAACTTTGGGTGGTCAAAGCAAATGGTATGGGCACGGTATTTAGGCCTCAAGCTTCTTTTGTAAGAAAAACTTATCAAATAGAAATAATTAAAGTAGAAAATCAATAAAGAAAACTACAAAATAATTGAAGCAAAAAAAAGGTGAGACAAATGGAAAAGAAATTAGTTATAGAAAGTATAATCAATATAATTGTACAATATTACTAACCTTTGTACTAGAAGTAAAGTTTTAAACACTAAAACTGAATTATAACTAATAAAAGTGAACTATCAATGTGATCTTTAGGATTAAAGAAAGAGAAGAAAGTTTTAGGAGCTAGGTGTTGTTGTGTTTATTTTGGATGAGAGAGAGCTTTCCCTCAGTCCCATTCCAAAGCTTCAAATTTTCACCAAAGTGAGTTCAAAGAGGATAGTGAAGATTGAAACTAAGAACTACAGCTACAATAACACTAAATTTTTTTTTTTCTAAAACCAAGATCTATACTATAGGTCTACATTGCTTTTCTATCACTCTTCTCACCAAAATAAATGTGATGAATTACCTGATGCAGAGGTGAGTAAAGCTAGGTGTTGCGAAATTATGACAGAGCAGCAGAGGGTCGAGGGCGAGGAGTGTGTCGACTAATAAGGATGAGGAGCAAGGAGCCTAGAAGACTTGAGGTAGAAATTAATTTCAATTAGAAATAAGCAACTATGTGTGCAAAGCTAGCTAGGGAAGAAGAAAGAAGACTATTGAAATAACATCATGTTACTTGTCATTTCACTTATAATAAAATGACGTTGTTTCACATTAAGTAACAAGATAATTTGGGTTTTGATTTTGGCTAGGCTTAAGTGCTCGAACTATAGCCCATTTCGGACTCAAAATTTTGGCAAAAGAAAAGCTCAAACCTAACTTGAAGTTAGATCAAATCTGACTAATTAAGTCTAGTCAAGCTGAGTTTAGGCAAAAATGTCAATCTTATGCAACATATAATTATTTTGGTTTTGAAATTGGAGTTATCTAAGGCATGATTCTCTCCTTGTAGACTAAAGAGATCCAGATGTATAATCATTCCCATTTGGTAAGCTAAATTTGATTCTATATTGAATTGATTATGTAGATTCATTATGAATTACAATCACATTTACATAGATAAGGAATTGAGTAAGGAGTGAATTGACTTCTAAAGGCCAACTGAGTTTTAAGAACTTGGAGTTGAAGGCAAGATTTAGTTAGTAACTGTTAATAAGGCTTATAAGAGAGAAATTCGAGCTAATGGAGGATAAACTATACGATGTTTGGTGGTTAGGATATGTGGTTCAGTTTTAGCTTAGGATGGTACATGAGTTTGAACTCAATTTAGCTTACCTCAAAATTAAAATGTTAAAATTTAAATTTAACAAGATTGATTCAAAATCTTGTTGAAGAGAAATAAATTTAACCCTAAAATAATTTTATTTTAAGTTGTTTAAACTCATTTAAACTTTGAATTGAACTCAAATTATAGTTTAGATGGATCAAATCAGGGCTAAACTTTGACTCATTATCATACCTTCTTAATGTCAAAATTCAATAGTCCTTAGAAAGATAATGAGTTCAACTCTAACTCCTTGTAGCATTCCTTTTTCTTTCTCCAAAGAATGTCGTTAAAGGGATGGAGATTCATTTGTGTTTACTTAAATTCGTAAAGGGAATGTTGCTTTACCTAATTTTATGTATACCAAAGATAAAATGGGTATTTGAATGTAAAATATTTTCATAAAAATTTAATGTAAATCTAAATGATAGTAGTTTCAAAATAATTTCAATATTATAGAAACATTTTATTTAAAAAAATTAAAACAACTTAATGTTTTTATTATTAATTTGAATTATATTATATTAATTAGACATTCTAGTTTATAAAAATTCCAACTAATAATATCTCTCTAGTTGCCCTGATAGTTTGAAATTTAGGGTTAAAATTTTTAAATTGCTATATCATATAATCCAAATGAAAATCAAGTACTCGTTTTTGTTTTTTGTGTAAATTGTACTGATATGCCAAAGACACGAGAGAAGGAAGGAAAAAATAGCTAGTAATGTTAAGTAAAAGTCACTTGATACTATCAAACACACTCATTTTAATTAAATTTAAATTATTATTAATAATATTAATTAATATTAATAAACTATAATTAATCCTAATAAATTATAATAAACTCTAACTAATATTAGTTAATATTAGAGGTCATCTTCCTTTGTTCCTTTAAACTCCACGACCCTCCTCATCTCTGTAACTTTCTTCACATCCATCATCCGCTTTTCCTCCATTTTATACCATTCTCACACCACCGTCACCACTCTAATGGTGCGTCAACCATCATGAGTGCCATAGTGGTAAAAGAAGTAGAGGTCGCTGAGGGACATGGCCTTGATGTTCTTCCAGGCTTACTTGTTTTGACATATTCACTCGTTACTTGATTATATTGGAAGTTATCTTAAGGCAATTTTCTTAAGTGAACTAAAAATTAGGGATTGAGACTAGTAACTTCCTATTTAGATACAACTACTCAAATATGATATCATTAGGGAAATTATTAATATAAAAAAATCTCATCATTTAATTAATTACATATTGATATTTGATGGACGTATCATATTAAAAGAAAAGCACACATAAAATTGGTCCTCTCTCTGCCCTAATCTATATATTTAATAAAAACTTACATATCCCTCATAACAGTGCGTATAAACAAAAGAAAGGGAGAAGGGGAGAGAATCTAATTTTTCTACACCAAGAAGGTAATTGTTATCAAAACCAAAAGTCATGTCTTCTTCATCAAATCCAAGTATGAGAAAATTATTGGCTTCAAGATCCTTTATAATGTAAAGAAAATTAACTTCTCCTTATATGTGGTATCAGGGCATGGTTTAGAAACCTATAATTTTTCCATCATAAATATTGAATAATTATTGTTGAAGAATCGGACTATAATGAATATTGTCTTCCTCCTGATGATTCGCTAATGAAATTTGCCTTTATATCATCTTTGCAAGTTACATAGATGAAATCTAAATCCACTATCCATAAATGCAATAGGAGAGGGATATAAACTCGGTACTTGCAATAGTAAAAAGAAACGTGACTGTATTGTTAAGAGTTTTATATTATATGTTTCTCTCACACTATGTGATTCCCCAGATGTACCTAACTCTACATTTAATATGTGTTGTATTTTAGTCTCATATACACTTAATATGTGTTGGTTTTCGTCTTATATGCATTGAATATATGATGTCCTTTGGTCTTATATGCATTTAACTTGCTGTCTTTTGTCTTATATGCATTTAATATGTGATGTCTTTTTGTCTTATATACATATAAATAAAAAAGCTATGATTTATATGCATTGATCTGATGTCAGAATATATAGTTTGTGATCACCAAAGTGATTATTCTAACTAATTTTTATAGACTTTGCAAGCCTTTATATTTTAATTTTGGTTACAAATTCTTATGGTTTAATCCAAATTTGAATGAATTAAGGATCTTGGAGTAAGTTGGAATGAATTGAGCATGAAATAGAGGTGACTAGGGAGTCATACATAGTCACACTCGTGACAAAGTCTCTCATGGTGGTGACAATGTTGTCACACCCATAAACATTCCCTTCGCACTGATATTAATGTCACATGAGTAGCATGCATGATGACAGTCCAGATGAAGGCACCCTTAAACCTAAAGTGTCTTTATAAATAAAGAGAAAAAATAAGAGGAAATGGGTTGGAAAAGTCGGCTAGACAAGGCAACACAGAAGGTGGACGCAAAGAAAAGAAATAGAGAGAAAAGGCGAAGAAAAAAAGTGAGATAGTCAAGCGAGGAAAAATAACAAAGAGGTGAGCTTACATCCGAGAGTCTTTATTTGTTTGTTCATTCTTATTTCATTTTATGCTACTATTGCCTATCTGATTTGTCTTTTGTCATTCTCATTTTATCTTGTACTGCATTATTTGAACTTGTTGGTTGAACTATTCTCCTTAGTTAGTGGCTTTGACGATCCCGTTTCGGTTTAGTACTATGTTTATTACTTTAAGAGTTCTTTATTACTATTAACTATGAGGTTGAAGCATTTGAAGATTATTAACAATGTTTATTCCATGATGAGATAATTTCTTGTTCTTAAGAATTAATGTAGCTAATTCAGTTGATTATGCAAGATTAAGGGATTGTTTTATCGTCTTATTATTTGCTATAGTTTTTGAGCTTCTTAGATGTAATGATATGACCAAACTTTGTAACATTTTGGTATTAAATGAAGGATCGAGAGAAGAAGTTTAATATAGAACAAGAAACTATAGACGCTTCAGTTATAAATTAGAAATATATTAACTAAAGTGGGTACTTATTATTTACATTTAATGATTAATTTGGATGATAAACTTGTCGATTACAAAAGTTAGATTTAGTTTATGATTTGAACTAATTTAACTATTAATTTTAGTAAGACAATTATCCAATTACTTCACTTTAGTCATGCATAGGAGATTAAATTAGTGAAATTAATTCTCAAGAGTTTTCCACACCGAATGATCAAATTGTTTTTACTTCCAGTTAAATTAGTTTACTTTTTAGCCTAATTATGTAATTTTCTTTAAAGCCTTTACTCAACAAATCAAGATATAATGTTTAAGATTGCATTTGTTTTTGTTTTTATTTAAGATTGATTTGAGTGAACTAATTTTACCTCTTTGAGAGACGACCCTAGGTAATTAACTACAACTACCTTATATACTTGCGAGTAGGATAGTCTAGGTATTTCTTTAAAACTTATTTTGGCACAACAAGTTTTGGACGTCGTTGTCAGGGAGGTGTTTAGCATTTTAAACTTAAATTGATTTTGTTTGTGTTTGTTCATATATACATATTTTATCATGTTATTTTGTTAATTTGTTTTATTAATTTTTGTTATTAATTTAGTACTTTTCTTAGTTAGTTTATGCTAGGTAGGAGGACTTTAGGAAGTAAACTCAGTTAGTTTATGTTAGGAAGAAGATCTGTAGATAATGAGCCCATTCCTTTTCTTAATAATAAGCATCAAATACGAAGACCTCAAAGGGACTTTATAGGCAATCTCGAGGAAACCAAGCTTGAAGGTCCAATTAACGACCACGAGATGGGAGAAAGGTAGTTAGTGATGAAGGAGTATGCTAGACTAGTGATTGGTACTGCCACTTCATACATACGTTTGGGGGAACTAGCTAGAAACTACGAATTGAAAAGCATCCACTCAACATGCTGCCATCATTCTATGGGATTCTCAATGAAGATCCTTTAAACTTTATTCTAGAATTCTGTACTCCTCTTTAAACATTTCCTTTAGATGACTTAAATGAAGATCAACTCAAAATGGGATGCTTCCCAAACACATTGGAAGATTGGGCCAAGGCATGGTTAATGACCCTTCCACCCAATTCATAGACTATATGGGAAGTGGAGCACAACAAATTCATGGGAAAATTATATTCCCATCAAAAGACCTCTGAGTTACGTACTAAGATAGCTACTTTCACTTAGATGGAAGGAGAGCCATTCCATGAGGCATGAGAACACTTTAAACTCTTGCTAACACAATGTTCACACCATCATTTTCTGCTTCATATGCTAAATCAATTCTTTTATGATGGATTAACGCAACAATGTCGGTACACGATGGACAATGCAGTAGGAGGAGTTGCAGTAGAGAAGACTAGACATGTGGAATTTTTGAAATGTTGGGGGCCAATTCTTAACAAAAAAATCCGAGAGGGAGAAGAGTTGGAGTTCATGAAGTGAACTCAAACCAAGAAATGGCTATGCAATTACCTGAGCTAATAAAGCATGTGAAAATGCTAACCATGAGACTACCCCAAAATGTTCCAAATCAAGAAGTATATGGTATATGTGAAACTTATGGTCATGAAGCTAATGTTTTTTTTATATATTTTTTTGAATATTTTACAAGTGAAGAAGAACAAGCACTCACTTAATGGTTTTCAACCGAGGATGCAAAATGATCCATATTCGACCACCTAGAATATTGGTTGGAGAAACCACCCCAATTTTTTATGGAGGACCAACAATCCACTAGTGCAGCCCCAACCACAATATTATAATTTGTAGAGGCAAAATCAGTTCCAAAAGCAATCCTCAAATCAGAACCTACTAAGAAAGCCTTTTTTATAGGAGAGTTTGAATGTGTTTATTCAAGTAACCACCTATAATCAAGAAATGAATAATAAGAGATTCAACTATTTGGAAGCTTCTGTAAAGAGGACTAAAACTCAAATAGGACAACTCGCTGCTCAAATGCAAAACAATCAAAAGGGCAGGTTACCAAGTCAACCCGAACAAGCCTAAGCAGTTATTATTCTGAAAAGTGGTAAGGTGATTGATAATTATGTTGAGATTTCTTCTAATCTATCTGATGCAGATAATCAAGAAGAGGAGAGTCTCTTTAAGGAAAAAGACGAGTATTATGAGGTAAGCAATGGGCACAACTCTTCAAGTCACGTTTAGAAAGGTGAAAAACTTGGTCATGCAACTAAAAGCAATAGAGGACTAAGATTGCATAAGGCGACTGATCTTTATAAACCACCAATTCCATATCTAATCCGCCTTAAGGATTCAAAACAAGAGAAGTACTTTTCTTATTTATATAACATGTTTTCTAAGGTTAGTATTAATCTGCCTTTGTTAGATGCGATCAAGAACATTTCAGCTTATGTGAAGTTCTTCAAAGAACTAAGCACCAAGGAAGTTTGGGCCTAATGAAAGGGTGATTGTTTCGGAAGTAGCAAGTGCAATTGTTCAGCAGCAATTACCCCTAAATTAAAAGATCCAGAGAGTTTTATCGAAAAGAATCAATGGGTAATGGTGATGAGGTTAACGATATGCTTCATTTTGGGCAAGTATAAACCTTATGCACTACTTAATTTATGAGAAATTGGATCTAGCCCTACAAATATATGTTTAAAATTAGCTAATAGGCGAATATGTTATCTGAAAAGAATAATGAAAGATGTGTTAGTAAAAGTTAGAGGATTAATTGTTCTCGTAGACTTTGTTTTCCTAAACACAGGGGAAGTGAAAGAGCGATAAAAGGAGCACACGACACTTCTAGGGAGGCCTTTTATAGCCACTACCAATGCATTAATTAATGTGAAGAACATAAAACTGACCATGACTGTTCTGGGACAAACAGTAGAATTTTGAATCTTTAATGTTGAACCTATTTTTACTACTATTGTTTATGAAGATTGTTCTCTTGTTGATTAATATAATGTTGCAGATTTTGACTTTGTCTTTGCCTTATAGGGAGAAGAAAGGGAATTGGACTTGGTTAAAGAGATTGATGAATACTACTAAGTGCTAGATGATGCAACTAAGGGGGAGTTTGGCAATTTCGTATAGACAAATCCCCATTAAATTAGTGATATTAATTCTTAAGAGTTTTTCACATCGATTAATCTAATCGTTTTTGCTTCCAGTTAAATTAGTTTACTTTTTAGTCTAATTACATAATTTTCTTTAAAGCTTTTACTCAACAAATCCAGATAGAATGTTTAAGGTTGCATCTGTTTTTTATTTTTATTCAAGATTGATTTGAGTGAACCAGTTTCATCTCCTTGATAGACAACCCTGGGTAATCAAATACAACATCCTCGTATACTTGCAAGTAGGATAGCCTAGGTATTTTTTTAGAACTTATTTTGACACAACAGTGACCAAGCTAGAATGATTAAAATATCATACATAAAATAGTCATTTATTCGTGACACTCATAAAATGCCAATTAAAAAAATTGATGAATGAATGAATTTCATTGATTATTAGAAGTTTAGGATTTGCCCAAAGGAAAATCATTTATTCTATTATCGGTGAGCGTGATTGAAGAACTTAAAGTTCTTAAGTCAAATATATTTTGTTTATCCAAAGATGACATATGTGTTTGGTTATGAATTTTAATTTCTTGATAATGATGAAAAGTGACATTTATTTATGATTGCGTGTTGTAGTATATACACAAAAGTGTTTTATAATATACTCTTATGTTTGATCTGAATCTATCATAGAATTAATTATGAGAATCTATGTTTTATTTGTAGCAATTTTGCTTTATTCACATGCTTCTTCTTTTAATGTATTTAATGGTTTGAACTTCTCTAAATGGAATGAACAAGCCAATTTCCATTTAGGTGTGTTGGATCTTAACTTGGAACTTTTAAAAGAACAACCTGCTGCTATTATTGATTTAAACAGTGAGGAAGAGAAGTCCAAATATAAAGCTTGGATACGGTGTAACAGATTGAGCTTTATGTTTATTTAAATGACTATAGTGAATAACATCAAGACTACTATTCCACAAACAAAAAATGCAAAGGAATACCTAAAGTTTGTAGAAGAACGATTTCATTCTACAGATAAGTCACTTGTATGTACACTAATGGGATAGCTCACAACTATGAAGTTTGATGGGTCATGGAGTATGCAAGAACATACCATTGAGATGATTAATATTGCAACAAGATTGAAGACATTAAGTATGGTTATAGATGACTCCTTTCTGGTTCCAGTTTATTCTGAACTCTTTGCCTTTTTAATATGGTGCTTTTCAAATTAACTATAACACTATTAGGGATAAGTGAGATGTTAATGAATTGAATGAGAAGCTTATTTAAGAGGAAAATAGACTAAAAAATATAGGAAGTCATTCAGTCAACCTCACATTTTTAAGGATCTAGTAAAGCACCAAAGGTAAAAGCCAAAAGTTTTTTTAAAAAAAAAGGCTACTAAAGCACCTCAAGCTAAAAAGAATGAATAAAATATTGATAGGTGTCAGTTCTGTAAGAAAGAAGAACACTATCAGAAAGATTGCATTAAATGTAAGCCATGGTTTGAAAAGAAAGGTTTATCTAAGACTTTTGTGTGTTTCAAATCTAATTTAATTGATGTTCCTCACAATATTTGGTGGCTTGATTTTGGAGCTGCTACTCATGTATCTAATACAATACAAGGATTCCTTACGATCCAAACCATAAGCCAAACTAAGAATTTTCTGTATATAGGAAATCATAATAAGGCTCGAATTGAAGGCATAGGGACTTATTGTTTGGTTTTAAATACTGATTATTATTTAGACATATTAAAGACTCTTTATGTACCTTCAATTTATAGGAACCTTACTTATGTTTCAAAGTTAGATGAATGTGGTATTAATTTTACTATTGGACATGATTGTTTCAATTTATATAAGAATTCTAGACTTATTGGTTTTGGTAGTCTTGTTGATGGTTTATATAAATTGAAACTTGATAATCAATTTTCTGAATCCTTACTTACTGTGCATCAAAATATTGGAATTAAGCGTAGTATGCTTAATGAAAGTTCATCTTTTTTGCGTCATAAACGTTTGAGTCATGTATCCAAAAAAAGATCAGAAAGATTAGTAAAGAATAAGATTCTACAAAATCTAGATTTTACTGATCTTGGCTTGTATGTGGATTGCATTAAAGGAAAGGAAAGTAAACATAATAAGAAAGGAGCCACAAGAAGCACTTAACTTCTTGAAATTTTACACATTGATATATGTGGACCTTTTGATACTTCATTTTTTGATGGAGAAAAGTATTTTATCACCTTTATTGATGATTTTTCACGTTATGGATATGTCTATTTGCTTAAAGAAAACTCTCAACCAATGAATGCTTTAAAAGTATAAATTAATAAGGTTAAAAGATAATTAGACAAAAAAGTGAAAATTGTAAGGCCTGATAGTGGTGGTGAATATTATAAAAAATATGATGAAATAGGACAATGTCCAACTCCATTTGCTAAATTTCTTGAAAGACATGGCATATGTGCACAATACACTATGTCATACACACCTCAATAAAATGGTGTGATAGAAAGGTGTAATAGAACATTAATGGATATAGTTAGGAGCATGATGATTAATTCATCACTATCCAAATCCTTGTGGATTTATGTGCTAAAAAAACCATATACCTACTGAGTAAGGTAGTTCCCAAAACTTCTTTTAAGTTATGGACAAATAGGAAACCTAGTTTAAGGCACCTATATGTTTGAGGTGCCCAACATAAGTAAGTGTTTATGATCCATATGAAAGAAAGTTAAATTCTTGAACTGTTAGTGGTTACTTTATTGGTTATCTAAAGAAATATAAAGAATATATATTTTATTGTTTAAATCATAGTCCAAGAATGGTGGAAACTGATAATGTAAAATTTATTGAAAAGGGTGAAGTTAGTGGGAGTGAGGAACAACAAACTGTGGACATAAAGGAAGTAAAGATACATGTTCCTTTATTTGTAAGCATTCCTTCGTCCATTGTTGTTCCAATTGCTAAAGAACGTATTGGCAACAATGAACAACATTTGAATGACGAAATATCCCTTGAAGAAACTAACTCACACAGATTTTAAGCAAATGAGTCACAAGAAATACCTTTGAGAAGATCTCAAAGAATAAGGAAATCAATTATTTGAAGTGACTATGAAGTTTATTTGCAAGAATTAAACCTTTATATTGGAATTAATAAAGATCTGATTTCACTTTCACAAGCCATATAATGTGCTGAGTCAGAAAAGTGAGTTGATTCCATGAAGAGAGAGTTAAAATCCATGAATGATAACAAAGTTTGGGATATAGTTGAATTGCTAGAAGGTTCCAAATGAATTGGGTGTAATTGGGTTTCCAAGACCAAACTTGAGTCGAATGGCAATATCGAATGATATAAGGCTAGACTTGTTGTTAAAAGATATACTCAAAAGGATCACATTGATTATGAAGAGACAATTTCACCTGTCTTAAAGAAAGACTCACTCATATTATTATGACACTAGTAGCTTATTTTGATTTAGAGTTACACTAAATGAATGTGAGAACAATCGTTTTACAAGATTCTAGTTTAATGATACCATCACCTATTTTGATTTTGAAGAAAATATTGTTGATCATTGTATGTACCAAAAGTTCAATGGGAGTAAAATTTTATTTTTATTCTTATATATTGATGATATCTTGTTATTAATGATTTGAGTATATTGCGTGAGATAAAAGATTATCTCTAAAAAATTTTTGAAGTGAAAGATATGAGAGACAAAAGATTACCATTTCAAATTCTCATATTATTGGTTGTTTGGTTTTTCCTACAACATTGGATTGGTTATAAGGTCGGTTATGTGTGGTGGTGAGACTGGTTTGTGGAGCCATATGCTCAAACATTAAATCTGTCAGTAATGAACAATACAATATTTTGCATATGTTCAATCACTAAATGAAATCCATTAATTCAAACTTAAAGATTAGGATCAAAAATGAAAATGATGAGCATAATAAGCTAGGAGACTCTAAGATTGTGAAGAAAAACATTAGGATCGTTGTTAAAGGAGGAGAAGAGAATATTGAACCAGAAGTGACAGTCACGATCCTTAGAGAATTGGAGGCACAGTGGAAGACATCTTGTTGAACAAGAGGCGACATGGTTAGGGCTTCATAGAGATACCGACAGAGGTGACTTGAAGCCCATGATTAGAGTTCACTTGTCAGATTTAGAGATTTTAGATTAGGAAAAACTTTAGATATTTAGAAATTAAGGTTATTTATGCTAAACTAGAATATTCAGGTTTAGCTAAGTTTATTTAGGAATGATATTAAATTAGTTTATTACTGTTAATTATAATTTTATTAAAAGTTAGTAAAAATTAAAATAATAATTTTTATTTAATAAAATAGCTTTAACATTATAACGTGAAGCTAATTAAAATATAAATTTACATAAATAATAGAAATATAAATTATATATCACATCAATGTAACATATAATAAATATAAATGTAAATTTGTCAAATTTTTATTTATTTAAAATTAGAATAAAATAAAATAAAATATTAAAATTTATTTCAAATAATTTAAAGTGTTATAATTTAACTTATACTATAGGGTAAATTTTAAAATACACTTGTTATAAAAACATTGGAAGAATATCGAAACATGTCAAAATTGGCACTACTGAATTTGGAAACTGAAGACGACTTCGTTTTGCCGGACCAAAATTTGATTGATGGATGTCGTACCAAGAATGTCGTACAGGCCAGCCGTATAGAGAAAGAATCCCGGCGGATAAGAACACCAGAGAGAGACCGTCGGCCCACACAATGGCCAAGGACACAGTTCCAAATCAGCAAGAGAAACGATATCGTTCCATCTTCGACGTACCCGCTAACTTCTTCGATTCATGTCGCGTTGTCTCCGATACCTTCGAAGACTCTGAGAATTGGGTAGATGTTGAAACCCTAGAGGTAGTGGAGACCAACGTCAAAGAAGAGAAGAGTAGCGGTTCGGCGCCACCTCGATGGACGTGCAATACCTGCAAGTCTGAATTCGAGGCTCTTCTTGACCAGCGCTCCCACTTCAAATCTGATATTCATCGCATTAATGTAATTTTTCTATGCTCCACTACGACTTCCTTTAAATTCATAACTGTATGAAATTCTTTTCACAAATTTAAACATTGCAGGTGAAGTTAAGCATTGCGGGGAAAGATGCTGTAAAGGAGGAGGATTTTGATGAATTAACTTATGATTCTTTCAAGGATTTTGACATATCCAGTATATCAGGTTCCGAAGATGAAGCTGAAAAGGCAGGGCATCGTATTAAATGTTCAGTTGACAATGTTAAGCAGAAGTTATTTATTCGCCTGAAGACGGGAGAGAGGATTTCGGTTTGGAAGTGTTTGTTTCTGAATGAATATGAGAGTGTATCTTCTCAAGCAATCCCAGCTGACTATGGTGGATTGACGCAGTGTCTGAGTGAGAGTGAAGTGGTTGAGAGGTTCAAATTTTTTATCAATGAACCCAGGGGTAACAGCCATTTGAGAGTCATGTTGCTTGTGAGTGGCGGGCACTTTGCTGGTTGTGTCTTTGATGGTAATTCTGTTGTGGCTCATAAAACATTCCACAGGTCACTCATTTTACTTCTTTTTGTTGCTATCTTTTTCCGTTCAATCAAACACTGAATTGCTGCTTGACAAGCCATTCAACCTATATATTTTTGTGTTTTGAAAAGATTGGGGTTTGTTCTTTTGGAATAGATATGTTGTACGGGCCAAAGCTGGCAAGAAACAGTCATTAAAGGATTCGAGTGGCAGAGCTGCACATTCCGCTGGAGCTTCTCTTAGACGATACAATGAACTTGCCTTGAAGAAGGTATGCTGTCATCAGCTGCCATTTAGGAACTCATTTGATCTCCTTATTTCTACTTCTTACAGCACTTTCCATTCGATGATTATGTACTAAAATATTATTGGGCTCTATGGGAATGATCTATTATGCTATGTCGAATTGGCAAAATTTACATATCAAACAAAGTTCTTGGGTAATTGGCTCTATTTACTGTTTTAGCAAAATGATTGACCTGATCCCAATTTTTGTTTCTCCTAGTTCTTTCAATGTGAGCAGTTGGATTATTAAAATTCTAACTTGTTTAACCGTGCATTAGCTCACAAGGTTGAATGATATTCCATTATCAATGTTTTAGGACATTCAAGAACTACTTTCCACATGGAAGGACTATTTTTGTGCTTCCTCTTGTGTTTTTGTTTACGCACCTTCAAACAATTATCAAATGCTCTTTGATGGAGGCAAAGAACATTTTAGCCAACAATGTGTTGTTCGTAATATACCGTTGAATGTTCGGAGGCCTACATACAAAGAAGCCCGGCGGATTTATGGCCAATTGACCCAAGTAACATATGAAGTGGATCAGAAGGAAAACATATCAGACATTAAAGAGGATGCAGTGGCAAGTGTAAGCTCAATAATTGATGGAAGCCCATATTCCAGCAAAGAGGAACCAATGGACAACTTTAATTGCAGGGAAACTACTGGAGCTTTTCAAGGTCACCAACAATCCATTGAAGCATGTGTATCCAGTGAAAGTGATAGGGAAGTTGTCGGAGCAACAACTCCTTTACATGAGGCAGCACAGTCTGCTGATGCTGATAAAGTGCTGGAACACCTAGAACAGGGATTGGACCCTTGTGTCAAAGATGAAAGAGGACGGACCCCTTATATGTTGGCTAATGATAAGGAAGTGAGAAATACTTTTCGACGCTTTATGGCTGCAAATCTTAATAGATGGGATTGGCATGCTGCCAAAGTTCCTAGTGCATTGACAAAAGAAATGGAGGAATCCCAAGCTGCCAAGCAGGTACTTCCATTTGTTTATTTATTACCTATTTTTATTTCTCTGTTCTTTTCATTACATTCTTGTGCATCCCTTCTTTATTTCTTAAGGTTATCTTTTATATGTGGAAGTTTACTTGTCTTTTTTCTGGTTTGTGTATTTATTTATTTATTTTATCTTTTGTTGTTAATCTTTTGTTAGGAATCTCAATAGAGATTGTGTGTATTGATAGTTTAGCAATAGATGGTAGACAATTTAGCTGGAGCAAGCTCCCCTCCTGGACAGTCCAGGCCTTTTCCTAACAATGAAAA
>JANSVA010000005.1:37171929-37183867 GCA_025504915.1 Erythroxylum reticulatum | reverse complement strand
CATGGAGATGCATTTCTAACTCTCATAATCACTCACATTTACCATTCTAACCTTCCCACAAGTAATGGGATGTTACACTTATCATCGAACTCAAAAGAGACATCTTGTTGAAATAGCTTACACAAAGGAGAGGCTATCTTCAAAAAATCTTTGATGAACCTGTAGTAAAAACCTGCATGAATAAGAAAAGAACAAACTTCTCACATATTTGAGGGGTAAGGCAAGGCAGAAATGAGATCGATTTTAGAATTGTCTACCTTAATACCCCTAAAAGATATAACATGACCTATAACTATACCTTAATCAATCATAAAATAACATTTTTTCCAATTAAGTGTAAGGTTAGTTTCAATACATCTTTCTAAAATAAATGCAAGATTTTCTTAGCAATCAACAAAAGAAGAACCATAAACACTAAAATCATCCATAAATACCTCTATGATCTTCTCAATATACTCAGAGAAATGCTCACCATGCATCTTTCAAAAGTGGCTGGTGTATTGCACAAATTAAATAACATCCTTTGGTAAGCATATGTATTGAATGGGCATGTAAATGTTGGCTTTTCTTAATCTTTTGGTGTAATAGGGATCTAAAGATAACCTAAGAATCCATCTATAAAACAATAATATTCATATCCAACTAATCTTTCAAGCATTTGATCAATAAATGGAAGGGAAAATGGTCTTTATGAGTTGCAACATTTAAATTTCTATAATGCACACCTACTTGCCACCCGATTAGCATGTAGGTGAACCAACTCACCCTACTAATTAGCCAACACCTTGATTCCAAATTTCTTTAGATCCACTTATACCAAACTTACCAATTATTGTCGAAGATAGGATAAATGACTCCAGTATTGAGAAGCTTAGATTAAGCCTAAAACAACTTGGCTCGATCGGACTCGACCTTAATGATTATTTTTAAAAAATAAAATGTCAAAATGATGTCATTTTGTCATTACCTATTGGATCTCAAGTCGGGCTCAGGTTTGAGCTGCATTCGGGCCCAAACAATTGGGTCCTAGGCTTGACTTGAGGTTCGATCAACTCAAAGCCCCATTACCATCCCTAGAGAAGCTTCAGTACTTACTTATTCACAGCTTCCATCATTAGAGGATTCAACCTATGTTGTGCTTACTTGATGGATTTGATATCCTCCTCAAGAAAAATGTGATGCATGCATATAAAAGGGCTTATTCCTTGAATATCTATAATTATCCATCTAATGACTTTTTTATGCTCTCTTATCACACAAACCAATTTATCTTCCTGGTCAAAAGTCAAAACTGCAGAAATATAACTAGAAGCGTCTAATTATCTCTCAAATATGCATACTTCCAATAGGTGGACGGTGGTTTCGACTTCACATTAGTTGCCTGCACATCAAAAGGTAATAGCCTCTGGTAAGATTCAGGTAACTATATGGAAGTAAGATCATACCTTATGGGAGAGGTTTCCAAAGAATGTAAAGTATATGCCATCTTAAGTAGCTACCCTCTTAACTTAACCTTATTAGTGGCGTCTAACTCTAGATGCTCGGTCAAAATTGCTTTTAATTTATCTATGCAACTTAATTCAAACATCTCTTGCACTAAGGGATCAATCATATCAATAAAGAAAACATAATGATTATCTCGAGGATGTTTCATTGGATCAAAAATATTGAAATGGATTACTTCCCCACCAAATTCCATTATGAGGGTACACTTATGGACATCTATCTTACTTTGGGTCGTGTTAAGAAATGCTCTCCCTACTAAGATAAGTATGGGATTATATGAGGTTTCATCATTCATATCTATAACATAAAAATCTATAGAAAACACCAACTTATTCACCTACATCAAAACATCCTCAACTACTTCATTAGGGTAAGCATTAGTACAATCAGCTAACTATATAATAACACTGGTCTTTTTTAAAAGGCTCAAGTTTAAGGAAGCATAGATAGAGTGAGGCATAACATTAATTGATAGTCCTAAATCTAGTATAACTCTCTTAATTACAATGTTACCAATCTTACAAGGAATGGTAAACATATTTAGATCCCTTCATTTGGAGGTATTTTCTTTCTGAAGACCACAGGAAGATTCTCACCCATCATGACCTTCTTATCACCTTTTAGCTTTCTTTTATTGGTACACAATTCGTTAAGGAATTTTGTATACCTAGGCACTTGTTTGATTGCTCTAACAAAGGTATATTTACTTCTATCTTTCAAAAATCTCCAATGTCTTCTTATCTTTTTCTTCCTTGTTAAAATTTTCCAACCAGCGAGGAAAAGGTAGAGGGTTAATCTTAACCATATTGGGACATTCATAATTTACCTTTAATTTAGATAAGGGATTTTCTTCTTCTCCTATGTCTTGCTTAATCTCATTTTTTGACTATCCTCTTGGGATCCACAAGCTCCTTACCTCTCCTTCAAGTCACCATGCTAACATTCTTTGAATTTGCCTTGGGTTGAGATGACAACCTTCCTCCACTTTATGATTCTAGACAGTTGATAGCCACCACCATTTGACCAGTCTAACTCTGCAAATTCTAGATGCTAGACCTTACCTTATATCTTGAAATTGAGATCTTTTCTCTTATTGGAACTACTGAAATTGCAGAGTATTGGTGGAAAGAGACTTAATTATGTCTTCTAGAGATATTCCTAAGTTGGAAGAAGAGGCTTATGGCCTAATTTGGAATTATTGTGCTCCTTGTGGCTTATTTGAGAAGCAATTTTACTGTCCATTGCCTCCATAACTCAGCTTTGAGTGATCTCTCCAACCTGGGTTATAAGTTTGGGAATATAGGTTGTACTGATTAGAAAATTTCCCCTACAATATGTATATAGTCTATGCTTCCCACTTGTAAAGTTAGACACCCATAGTTCGATGGTTTGTATTTACAAATATACCATAAGCTTTAACATGTGCCTACTTGACAACAATTTTCTAAAAAAAGATGTTAGCTTATCTAAATAATGTTTAGTGGATGAACTATTTACCTCATTTGCTCGATAAACACCCTTGTAGTTTCCAAATTATTGAGTGTTTACGACCATTTGCTTAATTAAAATTCTAGCCTCTATGAGAGTCTTTTCACACAGTGTTCCACCACTTGTTGCATCTATCAAACTCCTATCTATAGACAGTAATTCTTCATAGAATTACCAGATGAGGAGTTGTTTCATGATATTATGGTGAGGGAAACTAGTACATAACTTCTTGAAGCACTCCTAATATTTGTAAAGGGATTCTCCATGATGTTGCTTTATCCCATAAATTTCTTGTGCTGGTCGTCTTTGACATTAGAAAGTATTTCTTCATGTGCTCAAACTCCCTACGGGCAAATCAAAAGGCCAACCTTTTGTTGCATCATTTCATAAAAATGAAAAGGCTCTTAACATAATCTATTCATCTGTCACTCCTGGAGGTTTCATACTAAGACAGATCACATCAAGCTCCTTGAGATGCTTGTGCACATCCTTACCTGTAAGTGCATAAAAGTTGGTTAAAAGATGGATTAAGTCAGACTTAAACTCAAAAGTGATATGTTTAAGAAAATTAGGAAAAGTGATGCATAAAAGTTAAGTTTGGTGTAGCCAACTTTCTCAAAGTCCTCGGATTTGCCAAGACTACTTGAAATTTGAGTCCTTATTGTATTCCTATAGTTTTTTTTGTTCCCTTTCGCAAACTTTGTAGTGACCTTTCAATCTCCGAATCAAATTGTATAGGTTCTTGATAAGAAGATCTCGTTACTACTATACATAAACACCAACAAATATAAAAAGGTCAAGAAATAACCATTAAAACTAATTATAAAAAAATACATACAACAATTAAAATCAAAAGCAAAAACTAATTCACTATAGCACCCCACTCCTATCAAACATTTGTGCTTGTACGTCCTTCAGACATTCAAGTACATACCTGGTGGAAGCAGTGCCCTAGAGTAGTCACATTCACTTCTCATGGAATCATCACTAAAATATAAATATCATAATATTCTGAAAAACCAATTCCTCATTTCCATTTCATAAAACTGAATATACATTGTAGCATTACATACTTCATCCTTATATACAATATCAAAGAACTATCAGAGTCTACAACTCTATTACAAAACATGTTACATGCTACATGAATGAGGAACTATACGAAATTCTATCTAAATCCGTCAGTTTCAGTTTACCGACCTTTGAGCCATTTCTTCTATCCAAAAGCAGTACTAGATCTCTTCTAAGTTATCTTAGAAGCTAAGCCCGCTCTCTCGCACCTACAAAGTCAATGTTACAATTTTGATAAATTTTGCAAACTCAGTGAGATACCCATCATTGATGGCTCACTCATAACTTATAACATATAACACATATAGTTCATGTTTGAAGTTCACAAACAATTTATTTCATCATATAATGCACATCTTTCACAAATTGTCAAAAAGAACCATATAACACTTGGTTCACTTATTCACCTTTTACATTCATAATGGTTCATACAATTCAATTTAATGATTCATATAATGCATATTAAATTATAGTGCATATTAAATTCTGTGTGTAATGTTCATAAGACTCACTTTCATTTATTACTTTGTTATGATCAAGTGCCTTTTTCACTATCCCGTATTCATTGTGGATACCGGGCTCATTAATAACTGTCCCTTATCCGTTGGGGATACAGGACTTATTATACATAGTGAGCCAGAGGCTCTTACTATATTTTGAGCTTTAAGCTTTTTTGTATTTGTGACTCCGGTTACAACTGCCTTTATGTTATCATGCATTCATGTAGTGAAATTCATCATATGTATTCAATCGTTCACTTATGCTTAAATTTTTTTTTGTATTCATATTCAACATCGAACCTTGGTCCGGCATTCGACAATTAAGTTGAGTATCACATATTTTTTCAAATTCACATATAATGAGCACTTCTAATATATTATTTATGCATCAAACGCCTCATACATTCAATGTTCAGAATCAACACATTCACATCACATAATAATTCAATTTAGAATTTAAACAAAACAATAAATCAATATGAGACCATCCAGGTTACTCATAGTTTGCTCCAGATGGCTATTGCCTCGATGTCCCAGCAATTTTTGGATGTTGTCACTCTAATTGCTCTTCTATATCATGCAATACATACACATTTACACATTACTAACATTTTCGTGAATACTCAATCATATACATATGTATATGTGATATGTATAATGCATGCTCAATGACAATCCTGGGAATATTTCATAATTCACATCTTATGATAATTCATACTCCATAACTCACATATGCCTAAATTAAACTTAGATTTACACTTCATTTGTACAAGATTATTCTAATTTCATCATTCAATCATTTACTAAGGTCATTCAAGC
This sequence comes from Erythroxylum reticulatum, assembly GCA_025504915.1. Lineage (NCBI taxonomy): Eukaryota > Viridiplantae > Streptophyta > Magnoliopsida > Malpighiales > Erythroxylaceae > Erythroxylum > Erythroxylum reticulatum. The sequence continues at coordinate 37,178,483 of JANSVA010000005.1, read as the reverse complement.
ATTAAAGATCACAAAATATCCAATTTATCATTCAACTTTACTTAATACATATCATTCACCTTCTTTGGATCACATTATCCTTCATGGGATCACTTTTATTCTTATAACATCTCCAAAATTTCATATCTGAACACTTGGTAAACAACAATCCATTTTTAAATTTATATCCTCACTCATTAGCCTAAACATATCCAACACTTTATCAACCTCAAACTAGGTTCAATTCAAGTATCATTCAAGTTTAAATGCATCATAGGAAAGTATCTTACCATTTTTTTGTTTCAAACATCACGCAAAAAAAGAATAACTTACGTTGATGGCCTTTCCAGTTTTTTCACAAGACAGATTTTCGGGTCAATATTGCATGGCCATTTTGACATAGAAAATGAGGCATTTATGTAATATATTATTCCAAACAAATTTTCCCATATGTCTTAAGTTTCTAACTACATCAAGTTCATGCAGTTTAGTTCAGTATTCTGCAAGTTATACCCAAACTACTACAGACTGTTCTCACATCGTGACAGTACACAATACTCAACATCAAGCCATATTTCTCTAGTTTAATATAAAATTAAAATCATCCTATTTTGATGTATACAGATGCAGGTTCAGTGGAAACACTATAGCTAACATATTCCAACCATTCTGTTTCAATTTTCCAGATTTTTAACTCCTATATTTTACATCTAACATAGCTTGTACATAGATTATCTTTTCTACTTCATTTTCCCTTCATTCTCATCTCTATTTCAGCTCAATATCATTTATAAGCAAATCATAAACTATGTTTGATCATAAACACAAAAACAGAACATCAACATATACATATATATACATTCATCAAATTTCTGCACACATTCAACTCCATTGTCACCTTCATTTTATCTCTAACTATCATCATAAAAGTTGATATTCAACAAATCATGAAGAATAATATACTTACTTGATTGACTCAACTCTTCTTCAAAATCACCCTGAAACCCTAGCCTCCAAGCTTATATGATCATCAACTCTTTAAGGAGGAATAGGTTAGGTTTTTACCAACAAGATGAAGAGATAGCAAAGATCTTGAAGTGGATAGTGTTGAATATTAACAAAACTTATGTTGTAAGTTAGGATTGTCAAGGTCGTGAATGGAGAAAGAAAAGAAGAAGATGGGAGTTTGTAACAAATTGAAGATAATGAAGATGGTCTTGCAAGATGAAAATATCGTGGGTTTATAACATAGTAACTAAATGCTTGGTGAGTGTCATGATACTTACCACATAAAGAATCAAATTAACATATTTTAATTATGGTACTCAATACCACTTAATCTCTAGTCCATTTATCACCCAATTTCTAATCCAATTGTCACCTAATTTTCGATGTCACGTTCTCAACAAATCCTAATACCATTTGTCAATTATTTCAACTGTCATTTGACACTTATTTTTACTACCATAAATCAATTGTCTTACCACTTGACATTTTTTCTAGTCTAAAAATACTCATAATTTTAGAAAATTTTCAAAATTTTCACCAAAAAATATAAATCAACAATTATACTCACTAAATCAATTTTTAAGACAAAATATTTACTATTCACATCATAATCATTTAAAAATCATTTATATCACGAAATAAGTCAAATGAGTAAATGAACAATCACTGTAATATGTGCAGAAAAATCAAATTCATGTATGTGTATGCTAATATTATGCATAAGCATGAAATGCATTTCCTAATTTCTCAATAATTTCTCTCATATTCAGTATTCTAGGGTTCTAACCCTTAATATGGGGAAAACTGGATGTTACATCCACTTTACTCCCCAGCAATAACTCCAAAATTCTTGATGCGAACATACTATAAAATAAAACCTAAATTTGGACAGCTAAATTTGTAGTAATGATAAGTAGGGATCATATCTATAGAGAGTGTATGTGTAGCTTTTCTAATGAATGGATTGGTGTTTAGGATTTGTAGGGGGGTTTGGTTGAATTTAATTAAGAATATAAAGTAAAATTGAACTAATGTAATTAAATCAAATTAAACAGTACCAAAGTGATGAAGTTGACAAAGAGTTTCAAATCCGATTCTCGGTTCAATCTCACCTTCACACGAGTGAGCACACTTAATCATCATGTTGTTCTCATATCATTATGTGAAACTATTAAGCGTAGATTAATAATAAACTCTGTTAACACCAATTTTTCTTTAGGTCAAATCTGATCAAAACAAGCTCTTTAATTAGGTCAAAACAAGCTCTTTAATTAGGTCTAGTTATCAAACATCTTAGAATAAGCTCTCTAGATTTAGTATGAAAAACATATTATGTACTAGGCAAATAGGTCAATCTAGGCAATAAACATATAAGATTAGGTTATTTAACCTATGCTATATCATCTCTAATGATGCACATCCATTAGTTTATCAAAAATGAATCAGAGTTACAATGATTATGCATTCTATTCTAGATTCTGGCAGTGGATTCATACATAAATAATCTATTGAAAGTGTTTAAACCATTTATACATGGATCTTAAAACGTTAAGTAGAAAATAACACAAACAATTCCAAAAGAGAGAGAATAACATTAAAATATGAAGAGAAGCCCCAAACATGCTCTTTGGCCATAGAATCCCTATCAAAATGGATGAAAGAAGGTTAGTTCCTCATAAATCTCAAAGAAGTAAGAACTCAGCCTCCTTTCCTATTTTAAAACCTTTCTTTCTTTGTTTAGACATTTAAATGTTCTTTTATAGTAAAAATTAAGATTCTGAGAGATATACAGTTAGCTACATAGCCGTGTAGTTGACCATGTATTTCATTTTTCCCCAATTTGCAAACATACACGATCCTAATGAGTTACATGGGGATATGGCTAACCGTGTAAGTTACAAAAGAGGCTGAAATTGTGTCTTCATGATCCTACACACTTCTAAAGAGTTATACAGTCCTATACAGAGTCGTATAGGTTGCAAGAACTTTATTTATTTCATTTTTTAAATCTCATCTTTCCCCTAATTTATCTCCTTCCCCTAATTTATCTCCTTCTTATTCCACAAAGGCAAATAAGATTGAACATCAAGAAGATGGCTCCAAAGATATGCTTTTAGCTTATTTTATCTCTTGTTCTTCCAACTTGTACCTAAAATAAAATATGAACTAAAATAAGTATATTAATCACATCATAACATTAATCACTAAGTATTAGGGAGTAAATATGTAGTCAATAAAGCACTCATCATTTATATCACTTATAAGAGATGATTTGAATTTAGATTATAAAGATAGAATCGTCGTAATTTTTGATATGCAAAAGGGATAGAATCGTCATAATTTTTGATATACAAAAGATATATGCTTTTTTTGTTTATTATTTAATTATTGTATTGCCTTGTGATATATGTCTTATGCATATAATATACATGCATCTTTTGATTGATTTATGTATACGAGGCTTAGTTAGAGATATTACGACACTACCTAATGTATGCCATAGAGTATTTGCTAGACATATTTATCATAATTAAAATGCACAATAGAGTGGGAAAGGCTTAAAGGAGATAGTTTTTGACAGGTGCATGGTCAACATATTTTTAGGATTTAAATGAGCAACTTAAGAGGTTAGACAAATTAGAAATGAATTTTTTGTTGCATTGCTTAAATATCCAAAGAAGACTTGGGCTAAGTCATATTAATCATTCGAGTCAAAGTGTCCAATTGTTAATAATAACATGGGCGAGACTTTTAATGGATGGAAACTACTAGTAAGAGATAGACCAATTAATAGTAAGTTAGAGAACATTATGGCAATGATTATAAATAAACAGTTGAAAGGAGGACATATGCATATGGATGGAAGTCTGACATTGCACCTTTAGTTGTCAAAAAGATTGAAAAAATAAGGAGCAATTAATACAGGATTGTATAGAATGGGGATGGAGCCTATAAGGTGAGTAAAAGAGATGGGAAGTATGTTGTCAAGCTAGGAAGAGACAATTATTATAGTTGTAAAGCATGGGACCCATATGGCTATCCATAAAACATGTTATCATTGCAATTAATCACTTAAAAGAACTGAGGCATTTTTTAATGAATGTTACAAGAAGCACATCTTTCTAAAAGTGTCTGATAAGGTGTTGTAGCCTATTATGGGGATAAGCTTTTAGCTAGAGAATGATTATAAGAAGATTCATCAACCAATTAAAAGTATAATGCCAAGATGACCAAAAACGGTAAGAAGGAGTTAATAAAAGTGCCTAGTTTAAGCAAAATTTCACAAAAGGGTCAAGTGCAGAAATGTGAAACTTCTGCGCACAATAGCAAAAGGTGTAATATAACAATACAAAATGAACAACCTATCAATGTAAGTAACAAGTAGTTTAACATTATTTGTTTCATTTAGTTTTTAATGGTAATGTTATATTCTAGCTCTCAACAACTTTTAGAGAAAGATGAACTTTTAGAGAAGGACTAGTAACACGAACATCAACAGAGACATATTCTCAGGTAAACTCGGATGAATTAGTAGCAATTAATTAAAGAATGTATATCTAGTTTAAAAACATAATGTTAATTAATCAAAAATGTATGTCTAGTTAAGAAATATAAAATGTAAGTTTAATAAGTGCTTAATTTCTTAAATTCATTGTCACTATTAAAATGATCAACATGTGATCAATCAATGTTGATTCACATGTTGCCAATCCTATAAAATTGACTAAAAAATTATGGACATGAAAATCCTACATATTTGAAGTTAAGTTTTGAACCTAGAGGTTTTAGGTTCAAAGGCGAATCTAGCATCAGTTCAAGATAGTTACAAGCTATAGTAACTAAAAGGAGATTAGAAACTGGGAGCAATAGACAAGATATTGACCTTCTAAACAATTAAATAGGCTTAGCCAAAAATTATACTTTATGTTTAACTTATTTTGTAAACATCATGAATTAAAAAGTGTATTTTGGTCATAAATTATTTCATCTCCTAGAAGGTATTAGATTTGCCACATTTTATGAGCTTGGAACTACTATAAATAACAATACTTCTTTATTCATTACTTTCTTTTGACAGAGATGCTACTAGTTGTATATATAATATGCAGGTTAAAATCAATATTTTAGCATCCAGGGCCATAGGTTAAGCACAATTTGCATCATTTAAAAGTTCTCTCAGGAATCACATGTTACATTAGTTATAGTACTTTACAAGTATAAATTATACTAGAGCCCTTTTCTGGTTCTATTCCTATATAGGAATATATAGTTTCCAAATATTCCCTTGCTAGTTTTATAATGGGTTTAAAGACAAATTTGATTTAAAATTACAATACAACATCTCACAAAGTTGTTTTTAAGTGATTATAAAGACCAACTGGTCCCATTCCTCTTTTTATTAAAAGAAATGTAAGGTAGATTATTTTGAGTGATTGGGACGTTTGGAAAATAACAAAAATTGATAAAGATGAAAAACATTCACAATGAAAATGAAAGAATTCAATGAGATCAAATTTAAAATTTTACACATTTACATGCATAATTGAACCAAACCTATTTTACAACCATCTATGAAAAGATGAACAACAAAACTAAAGTTAAAATAAAGCCTACAATTACATTTATCAACTTAAACCTAAACTCTTTCTTCTCTTTCATCAACATTTCAATGTCTTGCTTCATAAATTTCATTTGCTCATCTAGTACCTTTATTTCTTCTAAATTTCACCTTAATTCATCCTTCTTAAGTATGGATATTTCTTTTCTTAAATTATAAGTAATATAGTCAATTCTATCATAAAATTGCTTGTCATGCCATTGAAAAAACTTACAATTACCAATTATGTAATTAGGACATCCCAAAAATCTTCAGCTAAAATTATTATCGCTCTATGAAGTCCTTAAAAAAGATTTTAGCCTACAATATTAAATCAATTTTGGCCCATTATTATAGCTAGAACTGCTAAAGTCTTCAAATTCCATTTACAAAATAGCTAAAGTTAAAGAAACTATATATATTTGAATTTCTTTGCATTGTATGAAAAGAAATGCTCTTTCTAAGTCATAATGCTCAATCAAAGGAATTTAGACATAATTGGTTACAAATAAAAATGAAAGAAAATAAATAAAATACGTTTCATATAGGAAAGAACACTAGATATTTTCTAAATTTCATATTGTTGTTAATTACAATGACTTTACTAGAAAGGTTTTTATTGAAAATTTTATCCACTTTATACTAATTAGTTTTAGTTTACAACCTTTACATGTGTTGTAAAAACCAAAAGAAATCTCCAACACTATAGCATAAGTCACAAACTTCCCGTAATTTTAGTTCTCAAATCCTTCCCCTCATTTGTTTACAATCGACATATAATGGCACGTTTAACTATGGAATAAGACATTATTAGTTGTCATTTAGCAATCAATATCAATATTCATCCCTTCCTATGTAAATTGCGCTACTAGACCATGACATTTAATTTAAAACCATCATGAGGTCTCATTTCTCAGATCTTGCATTTGTTTCATTGGTAAGCTCCCACAAATGATTTCATTTATAAGGT
>JANSVA010000005.1:37146712-37169352 GCA_025504915.1 Erythroxylum reticulatum | reverse complement strand
TAGCTTATTCGGGGGGGGGTGGGGGTGGGAAAGGCCAAAGAAATAAGAGACATTGCTCTCTCTCTTGATGGCCTTTTCTTTCTTTTGGACAGTTAGGACATCTCCCCATCTTTATGATTAGAGCGTTACAGGACAAGAAGCATGTGCAGTATCAACTCTTCAAACTTTAGCACAAGGTTCGATGCAACCAGCTTAGCAGGTAAAATTCTTCATAGCTTATTCTGTAGATATTGCATTTGTAGAAATGTGCATGTGTATATGGCTGAAAAGAAACTTGGTATATGCGTGTGTCTGAAGTTACAGGTGGAGGAGTCGAAAAGAAGCAAAGGAGAAGAAGATGAAAATGAAGAATTTCAACTGTACATGGAGAATAAAAGAAGAGAACGATAAAGCTGAAAAGGCTTTGTTATCGCAGCTGCAGACCAATTTCCTTGCCTAAAAGTCTCCAATTGCCACAACCACTCCTAGATCTCCTTAATTTATTTATGCATACTCTTCATAACTCCTAAATTCTTCACATCTGTTCCCATTTTGTGTGTGATATCAATTACCCAAGGTAGCTAATAAGCTTGCTTCATAGACATTTTTAGGGAAATAAAAAAAGTTTTAAGGGTGCGCACTTCATACATCCAAAAGATTTCACATGGGAATATAACAAAAAAAATGATATTGAATACTTTGCACTCATTCCAAGTTCATACCTCTGCTTCATACTATTTTGTTTTTGTTTTTTCCATTCAATTGCTTAACTAAAGATTTTAATGGAGGAAGGGCATGCAAATCAATATATATAAATATTTGATTTGTATATAATCTCACTATAGCATGCATTTACCTCTTAATTGTGCACCCCTTAACATACTTCGTCAACATAATTGATCATGTTCATTTATTCGGTAATTAATCTATCGACTTCTTTTCAATGATTTCTTTTCGAAAATCTTTTTCCTAGTTTTCATGTCAACATAATTGATCATGTTCATTTATTCGGTAATTAATCTATCGACTTCTTTTCAATGATTTCTTTTCGAAAATCTTTTTCCTAGTTTTCATGGTAAGCATAACGATAAGTAACACCTGTTGTAGGACAAAGCCTCTCGATTCCTGAAAACTGGTCGGACTCCAGATTCCGATTAACCTGTTTGGTTTTTCAAAATCATTGTTTTTCCATAAATGCTTTGTAATTTAATATCAATTTCATAAAAATCTCGTAAAAAATAAAAGCAATTAGTCTTTATTGTCCATAAAAAATAACTTCCACAGATATGTTTAACTCGGAAGAAAGGCAAAAGTGAAACTAAAATCACAAGCATAGGGTCTGAAGTCATTCGTATATAAATGTTGGCATGAGTCACTGCGTACATGCAAATAACAAAAAACATTAAAGCTTACCTGAGGCAGGTCACTAACATACCCATTTATCCTTGATTCTAAATGAAAATACAAGAGCCAATAGTCCAAACGACTAATTGGAAGTGAAAGATTTGCCGAACAAGACTGCCTCACTAATACCTGCCTACTAATATGAAGTCGTCATCATCCAGAACCTGAACATCTTTTTCTCCAATGAAGTTTTCCCGTCCAACTTTCTTCACCAAATTCACAAACTCAACCCTCTTGGCCTTGGGAAGAGGCACATATGGGAGCCTAAACACTGGTCTAACCACTCCAAGTTGAGCAAGAGCTGTGTTCAACCCAATTGGATTTGGCTCCACAAAGAGCCACTCGATGAGAGGCATAAGCTTTGAATTCAATGCAGGATTCTTTCCATCAAACATGAGTTCTCGCATTAAGCCTGGAACCAGATTGCTGGCAACAGAAATCACCCCCATAGCCCCATGGTTCCATCTTGATTCGTGGCACTGATCATCATTTCCGCTCCACACTACTATTCCTTTACATGTATACTGCTCAATTCGGTCATTGCCAACACATTCCTTTACACCTGCTAGATTAGGACTCCGTGCTATAGCATGAATGACAGATGGTGGTATATCTTGACCAGTTCGTGATGGTACGTTGTATATAATTGAAGGGCCCATTGGTAGTACACTATCAAAGTGTGCAATCAAACCTTCCACGGAGGTTTTGCCGTAATAGGGATTAATGTGAAGAGCAGCATGCATTCCAACTGCAAAACCTTGCTCCGTAGCATGAATTGCTTCCCTTGTAGAGTTGCTTCCAGTGTTTCCTATCACCTTAATTGAACTGCCAAAACAATTAACAGTATGACCTATGAGCATTATGTGTTCATCCCAAGACATTAATTGCCCTTCACCAGTTGTGCCACCAATAATCACACCCTCAGCACCATTAACAATTTGCATATTCATCAAAGCGTCATAAGCTTCAAGATCAAATCTACCATCAGGTAAATATGGGGTTTTGATGGCTGTTATCAATCTAAGAGATTTTATATCCTCTGATGATGTCCTGCACAAAACAGAATCTCATTTCATAAGTACCACAAAGATAATGAGATCGTTTACATCTTCGCGTACTATGTTGAAATGGGAATAACACATACAGCACCCATTTTACTTCGTATTAGAGATGTGAATTGCAGTCTTAACTTAACGCACCATCTAGAAAAGAAATAAATAAATGTTGGACCTTACCTATGTTTAACTTCAAAACTACGCATTGGGAGATGAAAATTAGGTATTAAGGCAGCTTGCGGGCATCTCCATTTTGCACTCCGCCTGTTTCACAAAAACAGAAAAAACCAAATAGTAAAACACAGTAGTCATTAACTTCAACAGCAAACCATTTTTCGATTTTCCAAAAGGGAAGGGAGGGAAGGAAATAGGGTAGAGAGTAAAAATTGATAACTTGAAAAGTTCATTCCTTTAAAATGATAGTGTCAATTTCACAATTTAAAAAAACTGAACAAAAATGTAAAAAGACAAAATTCTTAAGCAGCATAATATAAACTAAACTAATTCTTTAACGAGGTGATGACAAAGAATACCTATTGGAGGAAAAGTGGAGAGCAGAGTCACCCAAGCGCGCACTATGACCCGTCAACGTAGCCATCTAGCAGATCAAGCCTGACCCAACACCTTATTTACTCTGATCTCACAGTTGCTAGAGTGAATGAGGATTTCAGAGACTAAATGCAACAATGGTGGTAATGATAAGTGTGATGACAATAGTGTGAAGGAGGAGGTCTGAGTAGGAGGCGGACATGAACATTAGTTAAGAAGATGGAAAATGGTTGTGTAGTCGTTAAATTGTGTGTCTGTGTGTGAGAGAACTAAAACGGAGGGAGGCGAGGATTATGTTGTGGGCGTACGGAAAGAGAACAGCCTTAGGGTTGCATTCATCCAAAGGGGAAAGGCACTTGTGTTCTGTTCTGTCGTTCTCTGCTCTTATTGGGTCACAACTGGGCTCTTTACATTTCAACATGTTCATTTTATTTAATAAAATAAAAACCCTTGTTTCTACAATTAAATAGGCTTTTACAAATCAAACTAAAGACAATGAAAGATAATAACGTCAGAGGCTAGTCAAATTTGGCTAAGCATCTTTTAAGTGGAAAACAAACTTTCTCATAGATTATCATAATTTCAGACTAAAGACAATGAAAGATAATAACGTCAGAGGCTAGTCAAATTTGGCTAAGCATCTTTTAAGTGGAAAACAAACTTTCTCATAGATTATCATAATTTCAGACTCCAATCCCTTTCTTTTAACTTGACTGACGACTCTACTCTATGGCAATGGTCTTTGGAACATAGGAGAAACAAAGACTCCAAGTGACCTAAAAACAGGTCATTGGAATTTTTTTCCCCCTCTAAACAAGGCACGCTTGTTCTCTGCACTTTATATCTCTTGGTCAATTTTAGTTTTGGGAACCAAACGAAATAAGGATTTTGGATGAACATGAAATTTAAAAAAAGAACAAATTTGAAATTCATTCCCTTACGCTTAATGCCTGTAATTAAGGTTAAATCTTATTGCATCTATTATTTGAAGCAAATGATTGGACTCAAATTGAACTTATAATACATCCTTCACATGCATTCTGATATTATAAGGTTGAGAGTACGATATCTTGTAAGAGTTCAATTACAGATTTGATTACTCTTATTGGGGGTCAAAGCAAGTAACTTTTCTTCCTCTGTTATATATCTTTTTTTTCGTTCCAAATAATACATAATTTCTTATGTTAGTTCATCAAAGGATTCAGTTCTTTCCTATCCAGTATTTCAATTCATGCAACATGGTATCTTTGCTGGAGTCATTCTCCCCCTGTTATAAGAGCAAATACAACTTGGCTGACCTTAGAACTACATCAGAAGATAATAGTTGATAATAACAAAATTATTTAAAAAAAACACTTGTCACTGTCCTTTTAGAAGTCCTTGCAACCAAGGTAATAAATTTTGATAAACCAAGAGACACCAAAAGGGAGGAAAAACGAGTAACATGATTGAGAACGTAAGTAAATAAATATTACAGGGGACTTACTCCTTTCGAAAAATATTACACCGAGATTAGTGTAGCTGTGTAGCCAACGTAATATGTGCACCGGTGTTAAGAAATAAATGTGTATCAACGACTTGATTCTCAACTGCCTCTAAACATCACTAGTAATAATGCCCACTGATACGGAAAATGCACCAAAAGTTTACTGCTTTTGTCATTCAACATTAATCACCTTGTAGGCAGTAAAGCTGACGGATATTTCCTGAAGCTGCAGTTGCAATCATTACAATGAGCTAATTAACAATTAGCAAATTCATAGGTATACTTGGTCACGTAAGTTCAGTACCGATTTTAATCATTCTATAAGTATGAAATCACAAACATGTCAGGAATAAACCCTCTACTCGCCTGATTCCTATTTAAGCAACCCCCACAGCCACCACCCCACCCACCCCATGAAAAAGAATATCACCAGATAGCAGAAAGTTCAATTTCACTGTGCCCATAATGTACACGACACTGAAAGTTAAGATATAATGTTTCTAACAGAGGTAAGCTTGGTACAAGAAGGCCTATCAAAATTCAACACATTAAATAGGAGTTATAGGACAAACATTTCAGCACTTTTCTTTTTTAAAGCAACCTATGACAAATGAAATCATATTTTCTACCAAAATATACCAAAAGGACTATTTTGATTACAAGGACTATGCTCCAACAATTTAATAAGTCTTGCTGGGCTTAATTAGAAAGTTAAATGCAGGTTGAAAAACTGCACCACAAAGGTCATCAAGAATGGCGGCATCATCTCATGCAAAACACATGACTTTTTTTCATTTGTTGCTTTTTGATAGAAAAGGTCAACCAGGATTTTGTAGATGGACAACTTTTGTTTCTAAATGGTCAAGCTGAATGAATATAAGCAACATCTCCCAAAAGTATTTTATTTCTCGTATACTATACAAATAATTAAATGGTCAGGGCTTGATGAGAAAATTACCATATAACCAATCCTTGAATAAAAGATGAAGTGCACATGACAACTCCCGCTTCTTATTTTCCTCAAGAGGCGTTTCCCTTAATAATTGCTTTATCTCGCCCAAATTCTTTCGCTGAAAAAATCAAAAACATTTCACCAATTCAAACATCAGGTGCATGTAAACTTGAGTGCTACACAGAGCAACTATTAGAAACAAATCTACAGCTTTCATTATAATTGACAACAGTTACATTTCTCTGTTGTGATGCCCTGTAGATGTCCGGCAAAATAAATGGGTTATCTTTTGTAGATCCACACGATTCACCTCCAAGCCAGTTAGGGATCTATGAAAATAAATAACTAAATGTCAGTTGATTTCAAAACCATTAGAAGTAGCAATAGTCCAAGACATCATTGAGTGAAATGAACAAGTGAAACTAATCCAAAAAAAATCCAGTGTTAATTGCAAGATGCAGTGAAGTGTTCCTATAAATAAAAAGCCATCTGTATAAACATACCAAAAAGTTAGTGAATTGGTCAGGGTCCAGGCGTGTTGCTGTCTCTGCTTGAACTTCAGATACACCTGCAGGATGAGACAATGAATCATGTGGATCGACCACCCCCAATGTCACAGGTTCATCCCATTTGTTGATAGTTGCCCCAATGCCAACTTCAGCCATGTGTTCCTCCAGCTCTGAGTAATAAGTATTGTATGGTGCAACCTGATTTTAAATGCCACATATTTATCAAAACTTTATCCATCAAGGTGGTAGCTTGGGCCTTATCTTCAAGAAGTAAAACTGCTGAACCTAAACTTGGAGATGTATATAGCCATGAACTTTTGAAGGCTAGTTACTGATGTGTCAAGTGTACACTCCTTTCGGAAACAAAAACAGAGCTCACCATCCCAACCAACCACTTTCTATATTTTCGCTTTTTCCAACAAAAATCAAGTAAATAAAAATACTAAAGCAGAAATTTGTGTAGCATTAGGATGTCCCAGTAATAAAACAAAATTTTCCATGGAAAAAGAAGTCAATCAGCAGAATGTTAATCCCAACTCAACTGTCAACTAAAATAAATCTTATTTCTCGAAAAAAGACTAAATCTTATAAAATTCAACCATGACCACCATCATTCCCCATATGCTCTAGTATTCAGATTTAAGAATCTCAATCAGATGCTTTGGGAATGACACAGAGGAGGTATATCATCTGTCAGCTAAGTACTAGATAACAGTTTAAGGACATAGTCACAGATCAAATAGTCAGAAAAGAATCAATTCAATATTTTGAAATAGCAAACTTTTTATGAAAAGAAAACTAAATCTTCTGGAACTAAATTTGACAATAACATGAAGCATGATATGTCAACCACTGTAAAAAACTTGATAACCCATGAATTCCCACCCAAAATATGCACAGTCTATCCTGTTAAGGTGGCTAAGAATGTCCAGAAAGAAGTCCAATATGAAAGATCATTATGTTAGATGTCAGACGTGTAGTACAAAAAAATGCGTTTCAGAACAACTTCCCTCAAACATTAATTTATTTTTCTCCGACCCGGTCAATGGAAATGGCAACCGATATAGTATTACATAACATATATCACATGAAAAGGCACAAACTAACCTGCAACTTATGGTTGTCACCAACAATGAGTGGTTGCTGATTTACCCCAAGAAAGAACACACATTCACGACAATTGGCAATACAGACTCGTTTTGCTGCTGTAATCACATGAATTCGCTCACAATGTTCAATTCTTACAGCCTGTAAAGACATCAACAGCATCTAAGAAAAATACATTTGGATCGTATTTAATCAGGGCATACTACATTTCCAAAATATAAGATAAATAGAATCATCAATAAAAGTCAAGGACTTCTGTTACAAACAAATGAACAAAGATTTGCATTTCGCAGCAAAATATACAATGCAGATGTTCCTTCTTAGAGTAGTTCCGTGATTGGATTACTCGGCCAATATATGAAACCAAAAACGAATTTTAGCAGCCAGTACAACAGGAATATGTATGTAAATATCATACAAAGAAAAAAGCACAAAATGCAAGAATGAAGAGTGGTCATCAGAACAATCTATTGTTGCAAGACACTATTTTGGCATGTAATCCAAACATCAGAAAGAATCCAGCAATCATATTCACTCTTAGCGACAATAATTACTAGATAACTAGACTGACTTTCATTTGATGTTGAAACACAATAGACAATCAATTGGTCTTGCATAACAGAAAAATCACTAATCAGACATAGGCAACCATACATGCTTATCATACACTTTTGAGTGGGAGTCTCCTTGCAGGAACACATATACAACATACTTCTTTGATGTGTTTCAAGGATCAAACTAATCTTTTAGATCAGGTGCAAGCAAGTTGTTAATACGTATACCAAGATTTCTCTGATTTCATGACTATTCATCAAATCAAATCTCCTTTTATCGACATGTTCAATGATTTTTTGTTTATTACTGTTCTTGGATCAGCTACAGCTATTGTAATCTACTTTTAGAATTCAAGAGAAACATTTTCAAAAAAATATGTACATTAAATATCTAGTTACATAGATAATAGGGAATAAAATGAATGAAATCATCTAAAATACATGAACATAAGTAAATACTAACAATCAAAATAATAATTACCTTGCCAACAGCTCCAAGGACTATAGTAGCTTCAGAGCATCCGTATACAGTAGCATATCTCAAAGGTGCCAAGACGTAAATTACTGAATCATGACAATTGAGAACCTGGATTTGCACAGAAATGTATTACCTTAAAAAACAAACAAAAAAATTCATAAAAATTTACCTTAAATGTTTAATTGTATGAAAAACAACCAAAACATGAATTAACTGAAACACAATAGGTAATGAGTCTCCTTTTATACTTAATGGTAAAGACATAACATTGAGCATTTAAAAGTCGAGACTCATAGAAATCAACTCAAGTTTATAAAAGGAACAAGTAAGGTAACTATCTCAGTCCAAAGCGTTGATTTGGTGGCTAGGATTATTTCAGGGTTTATTGTACAAGTGCTACTGCTATTCTTTCACCGTGGTAGTACTCCAGAAACAAAAAAGGGCAATCCCTAGTACACAAGGCTCCTCACTTTGCAAGGGTCGAGAGAGGGTTATCAATTATATGCAGACTTTCCTTTGCAGTTTACAAAGAGACTGTTTCTGTTACTCGAACCCGTGACCTTCTGGTCACAAAGGAATAACCTTACCAATTACTCCAAGGATCGCCCTTAATACTCTAGAAACAATACTCACAAATCTCCACAAGCCTTGTTTATTTTACTTTTTATAATCCAATTAGTAGTTAAGTAACTCTTTCTTCTAATTATGCCTGATTGTTGGGAGTTTCCATTGTTCAATAAAGTTTTAAAGATGAAGCTCAAGATCCATTTTAGAATCATAAGAATAAGTATTACTGTCTAAATTATGCATCCAGCCATTACAAAATAATGAATCATTTTTTTACACACTTCTTAATCAACAAATTGGAGGGCAAGCCGTGGAGCAACTAGTAAGGTTACTCCTTTGTGACCAGAAGGTCACAGGTTCGAGTCACCGAAACAGTCTCTTTGTAAAAATATAAAAAGAAGGCTGCATACAATTGATACCTCTCTCCCACACACTGGCAAAGCGGGGTGCCTTGTGTATTGGGGTTCATTGACTTTTTTTTTTCCTTAATCAATAAAACTGAAGTTGGAAATTTCTACTTTATGGAAAATCAATCACAAGAAAACATGAACATTTGCATTACAACAAACCTTCACAGAAGAACCTCTAAGCTCTGATGCTTGCTTCAAACAAGATGCTTTAGAGATCCCCTCAATAAAACTGGAAACTCTAGCAGTTGGTGATGCCTTGATTGAACTTCCACAAGCATCGGTCATGGCAACGTCCTGATCAGATGCACTTGGTGGTCCATTTTCTTTTGCAGAAATTCTTTCAGTAACATGTTCCAATGCAGAGGTTATCTTCTGTGAAATCCAATCATGGACTTGTGTCGCAGTAACAGGAACAGCAGGCATATCAGGATCAGAATTGGCAAAAAAGGGCGCAGATTGGCTTAAGGGAATTCCTTCAGATCCCTTCTCGCCAACTTGAATTAGAAACCCAAGGTGCTCAAAGCCTTCTACAGTCAAGACCTAAAACAGTATTGTATAAGCTAGCAATTTAAACAAAGCTTAGGAAAATACAAATGAGCATAATGAATATTGGCGATGCAGTAGGAAATTAAAAAGTGATTAATTTGTTAACAAAGCCAAGGGGGGGAAAACTATATATAAATTCCTCTAAACAATGACCCCTTTTAAGAAAAAAACATTATTCAAATAGATTAGATACATATAATAGTTGGAGAACTATAAAGAAATTAAGAAATAATAAAGTAGTAACTATTCACAAATAATAAGAAGATAGTGCAGGAAGGGGCATATCAAGGCTCAATGGTTGGATTCCTTTTTAAACTAAGCAGAAAGGGATCAATTAATTAACTAAGACACAAATGACCTACAATGCTGGGTCCTAGATTTTTCAATTTGCCACAAGTTTTGTACAAAAATATATCACTACAAAATCAGAATGATAAATGTTGTCAATATTTGAAAGCAAACAGTAAAGATACTTATTTGCCAAAAATAAAATAAAAGAGCATTTACCATCTACTATCATCCTATATCGGTAAACTTTTTCTAGTTTAAAAGATGCTAAGAAAAACTTAAATGTTTTCATATCTTTAGCTAACTAAAAGAAAACTATTTAACAATCAACCAGAAAGGAAGCTAAGCTTTTTCATACCTTTACCCAGCTAAAAGAAAACCACCACTTAACGCTCAACCTTAATATGAGCCCCAGCTAGAATTCTACCACCAGAAAATTAGGCAACAATAATAACAATAATTGAAATTGAGCCCACAAACACATTAAAAAATCTAAAAGACCGATCTCTTTCATTTTATGATTCACTATTTGAGCAAGATACCCATACAATGACACCAAGCCAGAGTTGCATTTTAGCATTTTAGATAGTACATGAAATAGCTTCCTTATCACTTAGAAGACCAAATAAATTACCAACCTTTAAAAAGTTGGCAAGTTCTCATCAGATCAATATTACAAACTACTTTCTAAAATTCAACAACATATTAGAAATACTAAGTACTTTCCAAACTAAATAATTCATTGCTAGTACTCCTCAGACAGTGCTTTGTCACACTATAATTGCCAAAATGATGGAGAAGAAAAAACATAAAACAAATACTATGACAAGACCCATTATCCTCTTGCTCCACTTCTCATACTTTCATACATTAGTTACTGATAAAGACCTATAATGAATGAGAGCCAAAGGACAATAACAAGCTAGTTTACAAACCAGGGACTCTTCTCCTTCTCCTTCCACTGACTCTGCCAAAAGCGACAAAATATTAGCAATGTGCTTCTGTAGATAAGACAATTGATGAGCCTCTTCATCAGCCTGTGATGGCATAAACCGACGGCTATTGCTCCGCACAAGCTGCAACACAATTAGTAAACTTGAGCAAGACTAGAAACAGCATTTCAAGAAATAACTATGAAACAAGAATCAAGAATCATCCAATACATCATGCAACATATGTCTAAGCTGGGGAAAAAAAAAAAGTAAAGCAAGTACTGAGTAAAAAATATGTAATGCCAGCAGAGAGTAACAAAAAATTTTGCACCCCTCAATGCAGATTCACATATTCAAAGTAAGTTCCCAACCCCTCTTACAATCAACATTCAATACAAGAAGCTCAACAAGTAATGAGAGGGAATATCTTAAAATTCACACTGCTCCCCTTATAGTAGCAAAGAACTATATACAAAATTAACAGCATGTCAGAACAAATGAATATACAGAAGCAATCCAAGTAACACTTTCCACTAGAGAGCACACCCAGATTATTCCACTACATTACACACACAAACATAATTAACAGGGATAAAAATCCAAACATCCAAAGAAAAACTAATCCCATATATCACGTAATTAACAAACTACACCAACATTTCCACAATAAACTATAACGGGCGCTCCAACAAAACCGAGAAAAGATCAAAAGGCCACCTGAAGCGGGGATAATGCAGACAAGTAACCGTCAAAAGCTGACGTGGACGGCCAAACATCGGCCACGGCAGCAGAGTCCTTGTGAGACCTTGGCAACAGCTTCTTATACGACTGTATGTACAGAAACAGTATCAGATCACGCAAATCTGCTCCGACCGAGTCAATATCTCCCGGGAAAGCTTTCACGAGAGGATCGGTCTCGGAGTGGAGAACCGAAGCGAGAGTGTCGAGGACGAGCCTGGCGTGGTCGACAGAGATCTGGAGCGCCTCGGAGAGGGCGGTGGAGTCCACTCGGGTTCGGTCCGCGAGCTTTTGCTTGAGTTGGACAAGAGTCTGGGTGGGGTCGGGGAAGATGAGTTTTGGAATTGGGAGAAGGCCGTACTCGAAAGGTTCGCGCCGCGGGTGGATTAGAGAGCTAGAAATGGGGTCGCTGGCCGACGTCGACGGAGGCTCGACGGAGTCCGTCATGGATTTATAGAGAGAAAGTTAATTAAAGAGAGAAATGGAGATTTGTTGGGCTTTTCTTTTTGTTCTGCAGATCTTTGAGAAGAGCAACGAATGCCGCTTTTGTGCGACAAAGCGAGAGAAGCGGGGAGGGAGAGGAGGAAGGAGAGTGGGAGCTAAGGTTGGGTGCGGGCAGCTGCATAGACTTTGATTTGTGATGAATTTTATGAAGGAAGGCTGTGGGAACACGTGGATCATGATTCATGGTTTATCATTGTAACAATGGTGACTAATCTCAAAGAATCGCTTCGTATGTAAGAAAAAGTGAGCAACGTAACGGAATGGAGCAACTTACGATTTAGTTGAAATGTGCGAACGCGTTAAACAAATCAAATCCTATTAATCTTTGGAATTTAGGATGACATCAAATTGAACTATAAAGAAACCAATCACAAAAGGAGAGAAACTGATACATTATTATTTTTAGTGTTATTATTTTCTACCAATAAACCATTAATTAATGACAATTTTTAAATTTTGACGTCTTGTTATTGCTCCAAATTTTTATTTATTTATTTAACAATCAATCATCATCTAATTATATTTTTTAATTTCTACCATTTTGGTTTTAATTTCTAATGATTCATCATTCTTATTCTTACGGTCAATCAATTATCATATAACTAGTTCTCGTTCTTATTGTCAGACTTCATCTTTGTTCGATTATCTATTGTCCCACAACATCCCTTCCACTTTCAGTTGAGTAGCTACTGAGTCACTGATCAATTTAAATTTTACCATTCTTGTCGTCATTTTTCCAAGTCTATTGACTTTTCATATTAAATGTTTTATAAATCATTACTAGCTAAAACCGTTATTATTCGTCCTTTACTTACCCTTTATTATTAGAATCTTTAAATTTTTATTTAAACTTTTAAATTATTCTCTTAAAACCTTCATTACCGTCACAATTTGTTGCTAGATTGAGTACAAGTAAAGGTAATTTCACATTCAAATTGGTTCTCTACCTTTGAGGTTTAAGTGCGTATAGGTTCTTGGATTTTCATTTTTGCCGATTTAACCTCTACTTTTTAAAATATTCTGTTAAGACATTTATTTTATTTACATTTATAAACATTTTAAAAATCAAAAGAAAGAATGATTAGCACCAAATGTGAAGTTAGTGAGCCATCAGTAACAAAGATAATACCCATTATTATGTACTTTGTATATTACTAGCTGATACTAAACAAAAAGTGATACAAAATTAAGTATATAAAAGCCGATCGTCATATTTTGATACCAATAATTTCAAATAGTACCGGCGGACATTCAAAAGATACCTTAAATAAATTCTTGGTTAAGAAGCGAAGGAAAATCTTCACTCTCGGATTAAAGAAAAGAAAATACTAGAGCTTTGATGTAGAAGAAAAAGGGCAAGCTACTTATAATACTTAAAAAATTTAAACGCAAAAAATATGAAAATGTGAAAAAAGAAGGACCCGTAAACGTGCTTGATATTTGATTTCTTAATTAATATTTTAATTTAACAATTTATGATAAATTTAGTAATTAGTAATTTTCTAGTGTTTAAACGGATTAAATATAAAAGAAAATAAGTCCAAAAGTTGTTTTATATTTAATTTTTAAACCAACATTTTAATTTAGTAATTTAATAGAAATTTATATGGTATCAAAATAATTTACGAAATATTAAGCTTGAATAATCTTGTACAAACAATATAATTAATAAATTTGTAGAGTTGTCACACCTATAGATATAATATAGATAAATGGACATACAGTATACTTTGGATGACAATGAATAAAAATATATTTGGGTGTTTTAATTTAGTTTATCTTTATTTTTTATTTATTATCTTTTTCGGCTATTAATATCAATGTATTTATGGTTTATAACTTATTTGATGTTTTCTAATATTTTTAAATTATTTATTTAAAATATTTCTTCATAAGTAAATAATTATAAAGTTATAAATATATAATGAAAATATTCATGAACATGACACCAAACCTTAAAATTACTCTAAAGTTTTATTTACTTAAATAAACATATAATGAAAATATTATAATATTGTTTAAATAACAAAATAAAGAATAAAAAAGTTAAAAAGAATGAATGAATGAAAAAAAAGGTTAAAAGAGGACAAAAATAAAAAGTAAAAAAGCTGAAAAATTGAAAATAAGAAAGATATTGGAAAGAAGCTACAGTGTCATACTAAATTTGGTATGTTACTGTAGTATCACTCTGAAATGGAGGAAAAATTGCCGATAAATTGGAGTTGATTTTTCTTCCTTCATTTTATAGATGCGCCAGAGTTGGTCTTAGTTGACTGTAGGTTTATATCCCAGCCAAATTTCTCAGGTACACCACTAGATAATGTCCTATTCAAGCAACCTACGAAATGAAACTTGAACTTTCCCTTAAGATGCTATCGCAGCCGTCGTCATGCTTTTGACTAATGCAAGTTAGTTTAAGGGAAATAAACATCGTTTTCAAGGGATTTTTAACCAGCAAAGTAGAGAGGGAGAGGCAGGGGGAAATGGGTTTCTTCCATCTTTTTGCCGTTGCTTTTTATCATCGTCTTGCGTACGTAGATGGGGTCTGGAACTGAGGAACCTCTTCTGGCTCCACACTTCCCTCTCAATCGTAGTCTTTCTCATCTATTGTTTTCTCTCCAGATTACTGCTTTCTTTCACTATCTTGGACTGTTTCTGGATTGCAAAGTTTGCAAGCATGTACTATGATGCGGCAAGATCCATAAAAAATGATATTTGCTACTCATTTAGCTACTATTTGGAATGGAAATTTGATTAGCTTCCGGTTGTTGCTAATTTCAGTTTCTATGCCCTTTTTCACTTCATTTTTCCACAACTGAGTTGGTGAACTCCTCATCTAATGATCATACACCAACTGCTTCGTCTGCAACTTGGTGTCCAATACCACAATAGGCTTCAAAAACTTGAACCTGTTATACTCTGTGACTAGCCACTTGAATAGATATGTAGAATACTTCTCATTTTGTCTACCAAACAGCCAAAATTGGAGAAAAGTGAAGATTAAAAGCTCCAATAACACCTGTATCAATATCTTACAGAATCGAATAATTTGCAGTTCCAAATGCCCGGCTAACTGATAAAGCACATACTTCAGATTTTTTAACAAAAATGTTAAGAAGCATCCTTATTTGAACTTATCCATTCGGCCCTAAAAAAACAAGGAAAAGCATCAAGAGAGTACAAGCATATGGGCAACTTAACAACCGACCATAACTTTTCTGCCATGTGAGAGCATCTTCCTTTCCAACTGATGATTCAGAGATTTTAACCCTCAAATGTGGATCTTTTCTTGGTTGTGTAGGGATAATACTCCTTGCCTGTGTCTACCCTTGTGGTCTGACCACCACCATCAATGACGGCGGAAGTGATAGCTAATGCTGTTCCAGCAGATATTGCCGTTGACATGCTCCTTCCTGCACAATGAGCAGTGCATTATTAACTGCTTGAATCGGCAATAGTAACGGATACATACAACAAGTGGACTGAGCTAACATGATTAAAAAGCACTAACAAATGCCACTTCAGATCAGATGTAAAACACATAGAAATTCTCCATAAGCAATATCTAAGCTACTTATCAATATCCGAAAACAAAATTAAATTATGTGAGTTGAGCCTAAAGCCTCTCCACAAAGACTTTAAAAAATGTAATAGGCACTTAACACATAATAAAATGGCTTAATTGCCATCCACATGGCCTAGATCCAAGCATGAATAATATATCTCCCCATTAGATTATGTAGTTAGGCTCACTGTGGGTGGCATGAGAAAAAGGTTTTTCAAACTAATCATTGTGCTCTGTTAAGTCTCAAGGTTGGTTAGTACTCTGCTACTTCACCAAACAAAAGAAATTAATCTTCATTCTACCTCAGAATGAAAATGAAAATAAAAATAGATAATGCCAACAAAAAAATATATATAATAGCACTTCATAGTACCACATTAGTTTGTGCTACTGAAGTAAAGGCCCCACATTTTCAACGTCCCAATTGAAATTGAAACTTGTAAATTCAGTTCACTCAAATCTTATATATAAATGTTTCTTCTTTTTTTTTTTTTGAGGCTAACGCTTGATACATGTTGTATGAGCATTGATGTGTACATTCAAGGGTATGAAAAGCAATGATAAAATGCAAGAAGATAACGTTTCTGCATGATAATGCAGGTCATCTTAGTTTCAAGAAGGTTGCAAGAGGAGCACCCATATTTTAAGTTCTCCATATACTTCAGAAATTGTCCAAAACTTTGGAGCTTTTTGATCTGTATTTATGGTGATGTAACAATTATTCACCAAGTTTCTCTGGATCACAGTTTCTTTCTATCAAGATATATAAGTTTGACTGTTTCTGTTTCTGGAGAATCCTTGGTTCGACTTGATAGCATTAACTTTTTCCCATGGTACAATCATCATGAAAAGAAAGCAGACCAAAAGATTGACCAGTAATACTTTTCTCTGGCAGATGAGATCCCATGTTTGCCAACATGTAAAACCAAACCACAAGGGAGAACAAGGCACAACAACCTATGTTTTTTGGGCATCAGATAATAGCATGTAATATGTGTTTTCTGATGAATCCAATAACTTATATGATTTTGGATCGAGCTGAAATGGAAATACATGATGGGAATAAAAACAATACAAGAATTGTTTTGCTCTCGATAAACATAGGTCAAACTATTTAAAATTTTGTAACTAACAAGGTTGAAGAAGTACTTTACCTGGAAACATTTAAAGACCAGCATTTTTCATCTACTCAATGAACTTTTATGTAGAGTTCAGAAAATAATTTCTACATTTATCAGTTAAATCGATAAATCAGCTTTTAAACAAGATAGCATGTTCACAGTTTGATATTTACTTCACTTCTGCTATAGGAAGCTCCAGTGTGATTGTTAATTTCTCCTAGTCTTATCACCTGCAAAGCTCAATATATGCATGATAAATCTAGCAAAGAATAAATGCTCAAAGAGGAGGTAACACTAGGAGGGTCTACAGGAATTCTTTACCTTTGAAGCCTAGAACGGAAGCCCCAGCCACAAAACCACCAACAGCTCCATTGATAAAGTCTCTTTTCATCCTTTGATGTTGTACCAGCTGTTCAATCCCAATGTAAATTCCTCCAATTGCAGCAAAAGTCAGACCATAATTACCCATCATTTTCAGGGTCCTGATTAGCCCAGGAAGTGCAACATGTTTCTCTACACGAGGCACATCATACCAAGTGGCAACAACAGTCCCCCAAATAGTTCCAGCAGCTAAACCCATAGTTGCTCCCTTTAATGTTTTCATAGTTGGGGAGTCATCATCCTGCAGGTACCTAAGTTCCGATGGATCCATTGCTGTCTCCTTCCTGGAAACAATTAAGCAAACAAATCACACATGTTAGCCTTTCCAGAAATCTGTCATAAACCAAAAAGATATCTTAGAAGAAAAAAAAAAAACAATAAGCCCAGGATCTTGGTAATATGCACACTTATTTTAGCAAAAAAATTGGCTGCACAGTTGAAGATCACAGGGTTTAAGGCATAGAACAGTTTCTAAGCATATTTGAGGTTGTTTCACATAGATAGAAACATTAAGCCGCAGTTTGATTATCCCTTACATCATGAGTAAAAATCAAGCTTTTAACAGCAAAACCCGTCTCCAATTTACCAAAACACCAACCACAGCTCCTAGCCCTCCCTAGATTCAACACTTTTAACAAGATAAGTAATCGGGACTTGAAATGAACAGACTCAAAACATATTTTTATAGACCCACGAAAGGCTAGAGGGAAGCAGGAGGTCCAATGACGGTTGCCAAATGCCGAATATAAGCCTAACACGAACAACATTAAAATATCAAATGTGCGTCTAAGGCAAAAGTATCACTTGACAATGAAATCACACTTGGGTGACAACTGAAGACCGCAAGACTCCATCCAAAACCAACTAAAACATTTAAAACAGTTCCTGATAAAAGGAAAAGCAGAAAACTCAAAATCAGAAGCCCTAAATGAATTAAGGGAAGCTACAAGCTTCTCGCCTTTCTTCCCTACAAACTAACCAAATTTCACTCTGATTGTCGCAAACACATCGCGGATATTAGACTCGACGAGACTGGATTCAATCATTTCAAAGAAGAACATATTAAAAAGAAAAAAGAATAGAAGATTGATATACAAATGAAATGCCTAATCAAAACAAAGGGGAAAACTTTTACCTGTTGATTGATTTGAGGTGGGAGAAGGGAGATCAGAAAACAGTGCCCACTTATAAATGTGAATTTGTATTTCTTACACTTCCACTTTCTCCAAATTTCTCTCACTGACTGTACAGCCCCTGCCTCGTGCCTTTTCAATTTTCTCTTCTTTTATTTTTCTTTTTCCGTTTAAAACCTTTTCAATAATTTAATCTTTCTTTTGTATTTAATTTTTAATAATATAACATATTATTCCTGACCAAGTTTAAATTTTTGAAAAAGTTTGATTGGAATCAATATATATTTAAATTGTATTGTTATTATTGAATTTGTAAAATAATAATATTTATGTTAAATCTTAAATTATGTATTACAAAATTAATGTCCTTTTTATTTTATTATGATTACATTTAAAATTTTGAAATATATATTTTAGCAATTTTATCTTTTTTGTGCCTTTCTTTATTTAATGATTATCATGCTTCTAGTTTTTCTTTTTGAATAATTGTTTCTCCTTTTCATATGCTTATTTATTATTGTTATTTCTTGCAATTGTTAATCAATCATAATTTTAAAGACAATTTTTCCTTTTAAAGTTTTAAAGTTATCTTTTTTTGTTAAGACTTTGTTTATTAATCTTTGGCCTCCTTTTGCTTTCATCATTTTTACTTATCTCTTTTAAGTCCTTCATCCTTCTTCCTGTTCTTCGCTTGCTCTCTTAATCCCTCTATTAAAAAATTTTGATCTTATATAATTAGTGATTTTCAAAGAGCTTTGTCATTCGAATATATTTAGTCACTCGCTAACAGTGGTTATTGAATAGTTATCCCTTCGACAAAATTTCTAAAAAATGATGCTCACAATTGAGAAACTTCTTTTGTTTGCTTTTTCGTAGAGAAAAAAATGGTATTTCCTATCATGAGCAAATATATTAACTCCAATTGAAAGAAGTTTGGTCTTTGGAACTTAATAAGATAGGCAATATATTTTCAAATTGTCCTCCAACCAAAGTATGACACAAATCTTAGGATTGAGACCTTAGCATGTCCATGATAAGCTAACCTTCATAAAAAATAGAAACCAAATTTATTATTTAACAAAGATGATCTTAGCTTAATACTTATAAAGGTAAACTTTTATCTCATACCTTTGAATACTAAAGTAACGATGAATTTTTTGTGTTATTGAAAATCACGAAGACTAGGCACATTTAACCAAAATTACATGAATCTTACAAACTGGTTGCCTATAACTCTATATACAATTACAATAAGGTTTCGATTTATACCTTTTAATTATAAAAACTTCAAAGCATTATAAATCAACTCCTAAAAATATTAAAGTTAACAAGTAAGACTCCAACCTTTGAAAGACATCTCGATTTTTGATTTAAACCACCTAATTTCTAAGTAATCTAAACAAAGTGCTCATAACATCTTGCCCCTCGATTAGTTGAAACTATGACTCTATAGAATAAATGTTGGACATGAACTTTTCTTGGAAGTTAGAACTATTAAATAAGAAATTGTTGAAGATTATTCATATGTAAAGAAAAGGAGAATTCTTCAATTTTAAATGTAGAAAAGATGGTTTAGGTGCATGATGGGTTATATGTGAAATGTTGGAAGTTGTAAGCTGGAAAATGTAGTTGAGACATGTTCACTGAGTATGTTTCGGTGTTTTAGCATAACTTTTTCCCTAGTTATCCAAATGAGGTGATTCTTGATTTGGATTAAACTAGAAAGATAGTGCTACAAATTATCTATGAAATTGAATTCTAATTCAGTCCTTAAGAATTTCAATTTTTGGATGGAAATTGAGCACAAAATATTGTTTCAGTATAAGAATAATTTGGAAATGTTTAGGATATAACTTTCAGATTTCCAAACCAAATTGAATGATTTTGGTGTCATTACAAAATTAAGACAATGAGGAACATTTTTCAAGAAGGAAGTGTTATCAAATTCCTTCTGGATTTTGGAAGGATTTAGTTAAGGAGTTAGAAGTATAAGATGTTAGTTTTAAAGACAAAAGGAGGGCATAATGGGAAGGACAAAATAAATGAAGGGTAAAAGTGGGAAAGACTAATAAAATGTGGCTTAAATTAGAAGAAGAAGAGAGGGAGTTGTAAGAATAAGAAAGAAGAAGAAGAAAGCAACATAAAATAGGGAAAAGAAGGAGAAAACGTGGAAGCAGAGAGAAGAAACATCAGAAGAAGAAGAAGAAGAGGGAATATTTGTCAAGGTAAGTTTATCTTTTCTTCTTGCTTTGTTAAAGAAGGAGCTAGAGAGAGAAAGGGGTTTTATGTAGAGAATGAAAGGTTTGTGCTAGAAGAAGATGATTTAAGAGAACCCATTGATTTTAGGGTTTTTAAAATTGATTTTAGCTTTTCTAACCTAAATGGATTATGGGTGGGTAAGGTTTGAGCTTAATTTGTGTTGATTGCATTTTTGTGATTATGGTAGGGGGATTCCATTTGAATGTGGATTGAATGAGAATTTTGGTTATTTTAGGAAATCAAGAAAAAACTATTTAAGAGCAAGAGGAAGGGTACAATTGAGTTTGGATTTTCAAGCAAAATAAGGTGGGTAATTTATTTATAGTTGTTGTGTAACATGAGCAAAATGCCTTGTATGTGTATTATGTGCTAAAATGGCTTGCTTTGAATTGTTGTGATATGGAAAATGCATGATGAGGTGTTTCACGTCATTCATTAAAAGATGTATGACATTTTGATATAATTGAATTGTGATTATGATTATGTTATGCCTTGGAATTGTACCATGGCATTTTGATTAAATGGAAAGAAGAAAAAGCATGAGAATAAGAATTTGTGATTGACTGAATTGAGCATAAATTTGTTTGTGATTGGGCAAGAGAGGAACCTGTTTCGTTAGTCCGTGTATGTCGACATAAGGCCTTCTCCCAGTTGCCCGCTTGCGACATACAAGATCCAAAAAGTGGACTCGTTTCGTTCACGGTGTAAACTTCGATTTTTTCGTTTTGTTCCATGAAACCCTCGAGCCATTTATTTTTGCATTGCATTTTGATATGTTAAGTTATGATGTAATTTGAGTGTTATGCTTTGATGAGAAATTACATCCAATATGTTTTATATGATGATGTATTAAATTATGAGTTGTGAACTAGAATTGTGAATGCTGAACTTACGTTGTTAGATTAAGATAAGACGAGTATGCCTATATGAATAGACACATATATGTTTGATTGTGTGGTTCGTTGCTAATGACTATAAATATATTAGCCACTGAGTTGCATAGCTTAACCCATCATTTTTCCCTCCTCAGGTGCAGAACGAGAAGGTTAGCGATCCTTACAAGGCAATTGGACAAACTCCAAGATAGTTAACTTTTGCACTAAACTAGTTCAAACACTATTGGATAGCTTATTAGGCATGCCAAACATTGAGCATCCACTTGTATTTGTATTAAGTTGGTGATGTGTATGTTGATATGTAAATAAAGATTGTTCAAATATTTACTTTGCTTAGCAATGAGAATGAGAAATTGAGGATTTCCTTTTGTGTATGATTATGTTATTTTAAAGGTTGAGTATGATGATTGTGGAAGTGGAATGTGCATATGCATATTCTTCTTTGTTGAGATTGCAAATTGTTGTTTGTTTTAGAATGACATATTAGTGATTGGAAAGGTTATAATGGAATGAATCATTTAAGGTAAGATTTAAGAGTTTAACTAAAAGTACTTAGTAGTTGAATTGATATGAAGAGATATTATGTTTTGCAAGCTTTCATAGGTGTAGAAATTGCGTTCTAAACTCAAAGTAAAAACTGTATTGATCTAGGTAGAATTAGCCAAAGTTGTCTTCATAAAAGTTGTAGCTTATCCTCCTATATTTCCAATGATATAAAGCATGAAACTTTTGGATATCAAAGTCAAGAGATATGATCACTATAAGTTGGTGATGTTACATAGGATGTATATACAGAAGGATTATGGTAAATGAAGTGACATCGCACTAGGATTGTTGAATTTGGGAAGATTATGAGTGAAAGTGATGTTAGAATGGGTTTAGAATCCATTGGAGAGGTCTCAGAGAAGGGAAATTGAGCAAAAAACCCAAAGGTTACACAGTTAAGCCGTGTAATATTGACACTGACCGTGTGTTCTTGATGAAAAAAACACCAAAGACTCGAAAGAAACACGGGCTGCCCATGGGGTTTCACACGACTGTGTGTTTTGACCCTCTAAATGACAAAATATCTTTTTAGAGTCTTCACAAAAGTTGTAGATCTAGAAGTTCTCTTCAAAATCAAATTAAGATGATCTCAATCCTACACCTATAGCAGAAGTTATGCCAATTGTCCCGAAATAGGTACAATATGATTGAGGACAAATGCAAGTTTGATTCTTTTGGCCA
>JANSVA010000005.1:37116922-37137669 GCA_025504915.1 Erythroxylum reticulatum | reverse complement strand
GCCACCAAGAAGATATTTTAAGACAAGACAAAACAGTGTCTTTGTCTTTCAAAGTTAAAAGAAACGTGGGCTTAGGAATTGGACACTTGTCTAATTCCTAAGACTTTAACTAGTTTTTCGTTTCAATCATCTCCATTTCTTTTGCTACAATTGTCACCAAATTTTCAAAGTCATTTTCTCACAATTTGTAAAATCATCTCCAAAAGTTTCTTTAATATCATTTAACTCATATCTATTTCCATTTATCAATTTACTCGCCAAACGACTTTTTTTTGTCCAAAAAAATATTCAACATTTTCATAATTTATTCCTAAATTCAACAAAAATTCAAAATCACTAAACACACTTTCCAATTAAATTCTTATTACATGAAAACACAATTCTCAATAAAATCACCTTTCACATAAAGCCAATTATACCCAGAATGTCAATGAATGCATGTACAATCATTTTAATGTTAGCAAAAATTCAAATTCACGTGCATGTATGGTAACAATATGCATGAGCATGAGAAATGCAGTTTTCTTAATCTCTCATTGATCTCACATGTACCGTATTTTCGGATTCTAACTCTTACTATGGGAACGGGATGTTACAAAACTAACCATCTCTGGCCAAGTTTCCTCTCTTAGTGTACTTGATCACTTTACTAATATTCTCTCATAAATAACAATTATTTATGTTTCCAACAATTTTACCATTAATAAACAATTTTGGAGTTCTTTTTTTCACCTTGCCTCACTAACTAATAATTTCACTTGAATTAAAGTTAGGGATCTCAATATCCATTTACTTGTTTCAAAATCCTAAGGAGGAACCTAAAGATGGGATAACAATAGAAAATATTTCTTTAATTACATTAAATATTGTAATTTATTGATCTCAGGTTCATATGAGCTCTCCATACTTGTTCTAATAAGTAACAAAGGATAGCTTTCATTAGGAGGAAATTTGACATACATTAGTAATTGGAAGCTAGACTGCTACTCATTAAGTTCATTAACGAATTTCAAAATGTCCAACATCACTAACCACTCTCCAAGCATATTCATAATAAGAGCAAAACCACTTTGAATGATAACCCCTTTTAAATTTAACAATTACATATTAGATAAACCTTGCATTCTAAATAAGGTAAGGCAAAGCATGAACATAGAAATTTATGGCTTTCCTTATGTTAAATCATTGAGAAATCAAATTTTATGAAAGAAAATTTCAAATCTCTTACTAAACTCCCTCACCAATATAGTTAAACTAGAGTTTGAACATATCTAATAACTCCAACTCCTTTAGCAATGGCTATATCCTTAAAGCTTAAAAAAAACCAAAATTTATGATTTTTTTTACTTATTTATACTGTAAAAAATCCTTCATGAGCCAAAATCTATAATTGAATGCTTACATAAGGGGATAATAATATTACATTCTTATATAGATCTCAAAAAATCAGAAGAAACTATAATACTATTACCTTCCTTAAAGATTAGGGGGTAATGAAATATCAAAATTTGAGAAGATCACAAATTTTGTTAGGATTTACTTTCAAAACTCTATATGGAATGTTAGAAAAAATTTTGTTTTAGACTTTGACATTCAAGCATTTCATCCTAAAACCCTCTCTGTTTAAGCTCAATCTAGCCCTTTTAACATTTGACCACTAATAAATTAAACATATTTTTATCTTCAGTAGTGATTATTGTTGAATTTTTTTATATCTTAAATAGGAATAGAAGAAAATATTAAAAATACATTATATTGAACCAAGAGAGGTTCCAATTGACATGTTGATGATGATAAAACATAAATACTACTAGTAAGTTTATTGTTTTGATGAGAACTAATATAAGAATAGTATGTAACCATAAACTTAAGAAGATGGTTTATTGAAGTTAAAAGTTTGCAACCCTTAAAGAGAACATTTAGTCAAGAATAAAACAAGATCGAGGCACATTAAGATCATTATAGTTTGTTGAAGTTAAAGTTTGCAACCATTAAAGAGAATATTTAGTCCAAAACAAAACAAGATCAAGGCACATTAAGATCATTCTATATTTGGCAATCTCATTTAGTTACTTTAATGATCTTAAAGACTCATCGTGCATAAACATTTTATATCAATTTATTACATAAGTATTTTCATTCATTAAGAGGCATGAAACATTTGGTTTTAAAAGAAAAGCTTCTTGATTTTTTAAACGCTCTTTGAGGGTCATTTTAGAAGTTCTTTTAATTATAATTTTATTAAATAAATCAAATTTAAGAATTTAAAGTTGTTAAAATCATGTTTTTAGGAGAATTAGTTAACCAATATAGGTTAGTAGTAGACCCATATTAGTTAAATGTGTAATAGGTGAGTTCGTTGACACATCGGTTAACCAATATAGTGATGCAGTCACCCAATATCCCTTTAAGCTACACATTGGTCGATTAATATGGTTAAGTGGTTGAAAATATGCAATGGCAAGTAGATTTTCTACATTGAATGCATATTGGTTGACTAATATAACTTAGTAGTCTATCAATGTAGGTTAAAATTGTAACAAAATAACTTGTTGATACATTGTTCGATCAATATAGCAATGTGGTTAACCAATGTCACTTTAAGGGACATATTAGTTAACCAATATGTCCTAGTAGTCGACTAATATCTCAACGGCTATTGAATATGTGTATTTAATGTACAATAGTTGATAAATGAGCTACATTAGCCGATTAATGCTTTGCAACTAGTATTGTAATGGCTATTTTTTAGCTCTAACAACTAACAGGGGTCCCAATCCTATAAAAACATGTTTTCTTGTTAGTTCTTAAATGAAAAAGGTATTGTAATGGCTATTTTTTTAGCTCTAACAACTAACAGGGGTCCCAAGTCTATAAAAACATGTTTTCTTGTCAGTTCTTAAATGAAAAATATTTTAAGTACTTTATACATATATTTCTAGGTATTTATTAAGCATTTGAGCATCACTCTCTCATATTTATATGAGTGAGCCTCATTAGAATTATCAAAGTGATAAAGTCAGACATTTTGTGTTGTAAAAATTTCATGGTGTTTTATATTGTATTTAAGAATGTTTTAAGTAGCATTAAGGTTCCACTTCAATGTGAGGAAAGATTGTAAAATGGTTCCCCTTTATCGAGCAAAGATTGCCCAAAAGTAGCTTTGAAAGGAAAGTTCTAGTGGAGTTCTAATAGAAGTCTTGGAAGTTAGTGTAATTAAGGGTTATCTGCCATACCATTGTAAATTGGTTTGCATTTCTCTTCCTTTAAACTTTTTTACATTATTAATTATATGTGATATTTAAATTCATCGTTTTATATCATATTTTCATCTTTTATAAATTGTCTTCATTATCACACAAAGGTAGTAATTGTTTAAAATTTATCATCAACTAATTCACCTTCTCTTGAGTGCCATTAGGGACTAATAATGGTATTAGAGCATATTTATTAAGATAACATTTCAAACAAAATCCTATAGCAAAGATCATAATAAAATACTTAGGAAAAATCTTTGTCAAATCAAGAGGGACAAAATATTAGTAGAGCACATTTCTTTGATGAAATAATTAACTCTATTAAAAACTAGGAAGAGATTTTTATTAGTGGCCGAAAGTGTAAACCTATAAGAAATACTTTCAAATGGCCCTTTTATACCTATAAAAAGTGTAGATAGCAAAGAAAATCCCTAAACTAAAGGAAGAATCAAAACCTTAAGATAAGAAATTAATTTCCTTGAATACTGAGGCCGTAACATCTTATTTTGTGCAATAGGAAGAACTAAGTTTAATAAAGTCTCTACGTGTGAAAAGACTTGTGACATTTGGCACCATAATGTATAAATTAAGTTAAGGAGAGCAAAGTGTGCATGTTAACCCACTAATATGCAATTTTTTAGATGAAATATGATGAAAGCATTTCTAGCATGTTCACAACATTCATTAATATTATTAATGCTCTAAAATGTCTTAAAAGACCTATACTAATTTTGAAATGGTTAGAAAGTTGCTTAGGTTACTTCCTAGGACATGGAAATCTAAAGTAAGGACCATTCAAGAAGCCACAGATCTCACAATACTACCATTAGTGGAGCTCTTTAAATCTCTTCTTACATACAAAATGAGACTTCAATAGACACAAAATGAAATAATGATTACAAATAGAAAGAATTTAGCTGTTAAAGTATTAATGAAGAAATCCAGTGAAGAAGAAGAAACATACACAAGCAGAAGTAATGATGAATAAGTCACTAAAAAATTCAGTATGCTTTTAAAGAAGAATGTCTCTAAAAGAAAAGGCTTTGAGGGGAGTAAAATTGACTTTAAATGTAAATATTCCAATATTATTTACTTTGAATGTAGGAAACCTAAAAACATAATGTCCCAATGTCCTCTCCCTAAAACCAATGAAAATCATGAAATAAATGGTAAAAAAGGAAAAGAAGGATAATTAAAAAAAAAGCTCTTAAAGCATCAATTTGGTATGACCCAAGCGAATCCAAAAGTGAGCACTAAGCAAAAAGGATGGCCCAAATATACTTTGGTTAAGGATGACAATAAGGTGACATGAAATTCTTAACTCTTGCAATAGTGATAGCAATTTGATATCTAATGAACTATTTGAAGGCCTAAAGATCATGAGTATGAAAAGGAAGAAGTTATCGTCTAAAGTTAATCAAATCCAAAAACATTTAAATGTATGCATACATGAGAATGAGAAGATGAGAAATGAATTGCATAACATTGAGGCATCCAAGAAAAGGATGGTTGATGACACAGTAGACATGTTAAAACAAAAAAAAAGAGACCTTAAAACAAATAAATGTTTTTAAAGAATCTTTATCCAAGTTCCTCAAAGGGAGTAAAAAATTAACGGTCGTTTGGTTCCACTTTTGTTTTTTTAATTATGGTTTTTATTTTTTTTATTTTTATTAAAAATAAAAACCTATTTAGTTGAGAATATAAAAATTGAAAATTAAAACCTGTTTGGTTGAGATTTACAATAAAAACTAAAAACAAAAACATGTTTGGTTTTATTATCTTGATTCTATTTTTAATTATACTCTTATGATAATAATTTTAATATAATACATTATATTTTTAAATTAGTTAATTATCATTATAGCTAAAATTAAAATATATGAAAATTAAATATAATTAAAAATTACACATTAATTGTATATAATAAAATTTTATAAATTAGAAAATTATATTAGTCATTCTAATCAATAAAACATATCCATCATATTATAATTCTTGAAAACATAATAACACTGTGATTTATAAAAAGAAACATAAATCAATTAGAAATAATATAATCACTCTACATTTATATAGCAAATTCGTCTTGCTTCCAAGACATACCTCGAAGTTGTGTTGGATGGATATTATACTTCACCTGAGAACTTGCATCTTCATTTTCACTTTCCCTAATTTGTTCTTCATTTTTAGCACAACTGCCAAATAATTCTTCGCTTTGTCCATACATTCTAATATAATTATATATATCACAAACAAGTAATAACGATGTATTTTTATTTTTCATAGCATAACTCAACATGTTTTAAAGTATGGGGAATCTTGCTTTTAAAACTTCAAAACATCTTTCAATAACATTTCTTAATGTATAATGTTTGTAGTTAAACAATTCTTGTGAACCTTGAGGTCTTTCTCAACCTCTATAATCCCGCAAATGATATCTTTCACCTCAGTATGGTGAAAGAAATCCAAGCATATTAGTGTAGCCTGAATCAACCAAATAAAACTTTCATAACATATAAAGAACATAATATTAACAAAAATATATTAAAAATGAATCATAATTACTATGTTTATTTAAAATAATATAATACTTTGTGGAGGCATAGGAAATTGATTTGCTGGATTTTTCACTGTTTCTAAAAAACTTGAGAGTTATTTGCAGTGCATTCTCATTGAGCCATTACATATGAAAAATGCATGTCAAATGAGCAACAACACATAATATTTTAGGTTGAATTAATTCTTTTACCCCTGTATGGTATTTATTCATCAGTCGAAACATATGCATCAATATATGTACCGTCTATTTCTCCTATATAATCCTAAAAATTAAAATATATATTAAAATATATATTAATTATAAGGATAAAATTAAAATAGTAATTAAGTATATGAACGTACCTAAAAATATGGAAATAATTTTGAATTATGTTGGATCTTAGAAGGTGTATTAGAAAAAGATGGTGGAGTAATAACTCTTTTTACAAGACGATTAATTCCATGTGACTTTACGAAAGTGTTACGAAATTGTCTAGGTCGAATGTTGAAAGCATTATGCATTAACTCTAATTGTCTCATTATGCCCTATAGTCATCAACAAAATTGCTACTTGTTCCTCCATAGTTAAAT
Organism: Erythroxylum reticulatum; assembly: GCA_025504915.1. Taxonomy (NCBI): domain Eukaryota; kingdom Viridiplantae; phylum Streptophyta; class Magnoliopsida; order Malpighiales; family Erythroxylaceae; genus Erythroxylum; species Erythroxylum reticulatum. The sequence continues at coordinate 37,131,280 of JANSVA010000005.1, read as the reverse complement.
GACTTGTTGCCTTTAAGCCTCCTAAACTCTTCAACTCATCATATAAGCTCAAGAAGAATATCTTTCTCATTATTAAGTTTTCACAAATCCTTGTAGTATTCCCATTCAAAAGTTCTAATATCTAATCATGACTTAGTAGAGTAGAAGTTCTACATGACTGCTTTTATAAATAAAAATATTTGCTCTCTCCCCTGGCTAGCAAAATAATGATTACCTCTTTCATTCATCATTAAAATCTAATTCAAAATCTAATAAGAAATTCATGTATCTACAATGCCAACATTAACTAATTAATAAAACATTCAATCAAAGGTTTAATCAAATATATACAAAATATTCATATAAATATAGACTTAACATTAAGTCAAACATTCATACAAAACACAAAATTAAAATGTTAAAACTATGGAATAGTGCTTAACATAAAGTGTCAAATTAATAAGAATTTCATATGAAATAACATGAACATATACCTAAAGCGATATAATCCAATCCTGCTTCCTTGTATCTGTAATCTTTATAAAAATATCCTTATAAAGTGGAGAATCATGTAAAGCCTTCATAGCTTTTCCATATTGCACACTGTTAACACCTAATTCATTTAAGTAATTCAAATATTTCATCATTATGCTAGACTCTTGAGATCTATTCTCTATAGTGGATGATGTTTCACTTAGTTTTTTCTCAAATAAATCATTCTTCCTTTTTAATTGTTCACCAAGTATAAGCAAGACCTTTTCTACAATGTTAGAATGTGTCTTCTTTGCCTTCTTATTCTTAGGAGATTTTTTTTTCTCTTAGATAGAGAACTTATATCTTGATCTTCTTTTTAATTTTATGAGTAATCTTCATCGATGTCTTTTTCTTGTTCATCTTTTGTACTATTTGATGGAGATTTAGTTAATGGAAATGCATGCACACTAATTGCAGTAGTATCTCGAAAACTATGGCATAAGTCTGAAAATTTCTTACATCCTTTTCTCTTAAATCTGTGAGCCATTTTATGCACCTATAATGATGAAAAAGGAATATGAGAATAAATATTATATAATATGATATATTAATAAAACAAAGACATATTTTACCTCAAATAGATTTTCCCATCATTCATTTGTAACATTAACTTCACCAGTAAAAGAGTTATAACTGATTTCTGTTTCTTTGAGTAAGTTCTTGAAATTCTTCGATTTGGCCCTTACTCCGTTATATTTATTCTTTAATTGAATATCAATATACTTGTTATTGAATTTTTTTGAAGCCTTGCTTTCGTATTCTTCTAACCAGATTTGGAAAAGGTAGTAGTCATTTAATTTCCCTTCTTCACTTCTTCAACTGTCAAGGAGATTAAATACATCTTTATGGTATCATTCCGTACCCCATCTTTTTCATTTATTTCCACACAATCAATGTAATCGTTCATATTGTTCAAACCTTTCAACACTAAATGTAATCACATATAAGTGATATCAATCATAATAATTTCTACAAAGTATTAAATGCTAAACATGGTTCAAAATAAACATGAGACATCCACAACAATTTCTACAAAATATTAAATACTAAACATGGTTAAAATAAACATGAGATGATATGTGCTTAATTGATTATATATTTATTCAATAACATTTAGTGATTAATGATACGAAAATGTTTAAGATAGTCACTTTAGTTCATATATGATTTTAGGTATAATTTGGAAACAAAATAGCTAAAGTGAGTTCAAAGCACTATATTTACGTTATTTTCTGAGAAAGAATAGAGTAAGTAAAGATAAGAAAATGCATGAAAATGATGATTATATGTTGAAAACACAAAGAAGAAGATTGCAGGAGGGCTCACGGTCAAACAAGAAACTTGTCACAATTGTAAGCGAGTTGAAAACACAAAAAAGAAGACGACAGGAGGGCTCATGGTCAAACAAGAAACTTGTCATAGCCGTCAGCATCACTTACGGTCATGACATGTTTTGCATGGGCGTGAAACACCTCTCATGCTGGTGCAAAGGTGTGTCATGGGTGTGACACACCACTCACACCTGTGACACACCCACTCAGCACCGTAAGAAGGGCCAACTGTCCATTAAACCCTACATTTTCTTATAAAAGCAACATTTTGATGACGGGAAAGACATGCTTCGTTTGGGAAAAATCTGAGGGTTTTTAGGAGACAAGGAGAAGAGGGTGACAAAGCTCTCACCTGTGGAGAGACTCATGGAGAGCTAGACATCTCAACGTCGATTCGAAGATGACATCGATAGAACAACCTAATTAAGCATTTTTCCATTATTTTTGTTGTTCTTTCTCTCTTTAAGAATTGTTTAGGTTATCCTTTGTTTGATCGATTTGGTTATTCATGTATGGATAATTGTATTCTCTTTATCGTTCAATTGTTTGTGTATAAACCCATAGCTAGAAGTTCAATATAATAAGCAATTGTTATATTTGAGATTCATTTGTAGCAACTAATGGTTCGTAATCATTAGGGATAACTTAACATAGGTTATTCGATAGTTAGGTTAACCCATTGAATCTAGAGATTGTGTCCTAGATTATTCGATAGTTAGGTTTAATTGATGAGCGTCTCTTAATTAAACAATAGCTAAGGGAAAACTTGAGAAAACTTAGGTTAATACAGCTTATCATTAATAACAAATCAATGAAATGTGTTCAACTGGGTGTAGGTCGAGATTAAACTAAAGAATTGGGTCCCTAGAGAATTCATCAAATTAATCTTTTTTGCATGTTTTCTTTTATTTTTTCTTTTATTTTTTGTTAAACTAATCCACCCCCTCCAAAAAAAAACCTAAACACCAATTATTTTCATTTTAAGAGCTTTACACACATTTTTTTGTGGGATTGACCTAGACTCATCACTATTATAGTTGTAGGTTTAATTTATTTTGAGTAGTGATACGACGGGCTATGTCAAATTTGTGCCGTTGCCGGGGAGTGTGGTACTCTAGTCTTTGTTCTTGATTTTAATTGGTGTTTTGCATATATTTGTTTCTAATTAGTTTCTTTTGCATTTATTTCTTTATCTTTTCACTTTTGTTTGTGTATTTTAAAAAAATACATGGATGGAAGTAATTTTTTTGTAACTTATATTCTCAACCATATAATCAAGTTTATAGTGATCATACTAACTTTAGTTATGGATGAGATAATCAACAAAATTACTTCCTTGATAGTAAATATGACACACATCAATTCCCGTATAGACCAAAATCTTCTTATCACGACTTAGGTACATCTTTGGAAGATATGTCTAATATTATTACTGATAGCAATCTTCAATTTCAATAGAATATACAACTGCTTCAACAGAGTATACAAAAACATCTTCAGCAAGGTTTACAACAAATTCAACATGATATAAAATTGAGCATAGAGAATATGGAATGTCAAATGGGTTAGATGGCAGTGAGGATCGACCACCTATAATCATAAGGCATAGAGATGCGACCATCCCAACTTCAGGTGTACTCATGGGATGTTAGTGTAGACACCTTATAGAGTGAAGAGGAGCTTGAGAATCTTAAGAAAACTACTCAAGGAATTGCATATATTGGAAGAAGTGGAGAAGGAGCTAGAAGCAGAAAGGGATACATCTTTTAGGTCGAAGTTAAATACTGAGTTCTTAATTATTGTTAAGATTGACTCTTTACCTTTACCTAGCTGATTAGAGAAGTTGAATAAAGAAGAAAAAGATGAAGAGACATTCAAGATCTTTGTAGAGTGCATGGACTCAATAGAGATTAAGAGTTGGAGGATATGGAAGATGTTGAATGTGAATGATTATTAGCCAAAACCCTATCCTGAACAAACTCATATGGAGAAATTTCAAACTGTGACACTCAAAGATCAAAATTTTGTCACGTGAGGAGAAAAAGAAGTCAAGCCAATGACAATAAACAAAGGCACTTCTTAGGAGGCAACCCAAGGGAAGTTAATTTCTTTTCCTTTCCATTTTTATATTTCTTTCGTATATTTATGTATATTTTTTAGTTTCTTTATTTCTTACTTTTTTTTAAGTTTTCAAAAAAAGAGAGAGAATAAAACAAACGAACAAACAATTTCTCTTTTTCTATTGCTCTAGGATTATATAGTCATGATTAGAGTATGAATTGACTAAAAGAATTAATGACAACTTTAGCATGTAGTTTGACTCTTGTGATTGGTAAATATGCATTATCTTTAGAAGAGTAGTGGCTAGTGGTAGACAAAATATAGTGAGATTTTGAGCCTTATTATACTAACACATCCATATCAATCTCATCATCTTTTGTTTATGTGTGACCTTCATACATGTACATCTTTGATTTTCTATTCAAGACCACATTTTTATCACATGCATTAACATGAAAATGATTGGGCATTCATTGTTTTTCAAAGCTACATTAGTCAAATAACCTACCCATCGTTATGAATTTTCCTTTGTTAATCCTTTTGAGCTTTATTAGGCTTTATTTTGTACAAACCATAGTACATGCTATTAAACTTAGTCAAATATCCTTCCTAAGACATAAAGCTAGTGGAGCATTTGTTGATTATTGATAAATGTGGGTGTGCAAAACTTTAACTGTAGGGGTGTCCATATGTATGGGATGGTTATAATTGTTGGGTTGTCAATTTATGTCTTATCGTTGAAGTTCCTATATTGATATAGCTTCTTTCAATTTTTATATGAAAAACAAAAAAAGAAAAGAAAAAGAAAAAGAAAAAATGTTTAAATAAAAGTATCAAGGAGGAAATGCTTATGTTTTGCAAAGTTACTCATTATCAGTCTTTCCTCTTAAACTTGTAATGAAAGAGTTACTTAAGTATAAAGTGAATGAGGGAGATGTAATTCTTAAGAGTCACTCTCTGTGGTTACAAGATCTTGTTTATTATGAACTTTTGTGAGTGATATATGCTTGACATGGTTTATGGTGTGAGAGCTTGAATTTAAGCTAGGAAATATGGTTTTTGCATTCATTAAAATTGATGCACATAATTGTGAGTGAATGTTGGTTTTTGCGCTTAACGTTATATTAAGTGTTTTTATTGTTTCATTAGCTTTGATAGTTTTTATGCTAATTTACTCAAACACATCTCACCTTACCCTTACCCACATTACAACCTTGAAAATTCCTTTGATTCATAATTTTGTATGTGATCTTTAGTGGTGGAGAAATGAAATAATTTGCAAAGTTGTGGAATGTCTTGATTATGAATGGTATTTGAGTGCACTCATGAATCTGTCTTATTTAAACACATTTTATAAGTCTACCTCTAGATTGCTTAATTTCTAAAGGTAATGAATATTGATTAATCATGAGTTAAAGCTTTTAATGTTAAGTTTTTGCTATGATTTTGAAATTCATTCATCATTACTTATAATTATCTATGCTTAGGAAATATGGAAAATGAGTAAGTGTTTTTCAGTCTATGATTTTGAATCTGATGTTTTCTCGAGGATGGTCAAAAGCTAAGTGTAGGGGAAATTGTTATATGCTTAATTGATTAAATATTTATTCAATAACACTTAGTGATTAATGATACGAAAATGCTTAAGTTACTCACTTTAGTTTATATATGGTTTTAGGTACAATTCGGAAGCAAAAGAGCTAAGGTGAGTCGAAAGCACCATATTTGAGTTGTTTTATGAAGATTCACAATCATTTGTCTTTATGGAGCAAGAATGATAAAGATTAGAGCAATTAAAGACAAGAAAATGCATGAAGATGATGATTATATGTTGAAAACACAAAGAAGAAGACTGCATGAGTGCTCATGGCTATAAAAGAAACTTGTCACAGCCGTGAGTGCATGTTCATGAGACACCTCTTACACTTATGCAAAGGCGTGTTATGGGTGTGACACACTACTTACGCCTATGAGATACCAACTCACTACTATGAGAAGGGCCAGTTGTCCATTAAACCCTACATTTTCTTATAAAAGCAACATTTTGGTGATGACAAAGACATGTTTCATTTGGGAAAAATCTAAGGGTTTTTAGGAAACAAAGAGAAGAGGATAGCAAAGTTCTCACCTATGGAGAGATCCATGGATGGATAGATATCCCAACATTGGTTCGAAGGTGACATCGACGCCGACAACCTAGTTAAGCATTTCTTCCATTTTTTTTATTGTTCTTTCTCTCTTTAGGAATTGTTTAGGTTATCATTTATTTAATTGATTTAGGTATTCATGTATGGATAATCATATTCTCGTTATAGTTCAATTGTTTGTGTATGAACCCATAGCTAGAATTTCAATATAATCCGTGACTGATATATTTGAGCTTCATTTGTAACAACTAATGGTTCGTAATTATTAGGGATAACTTAACCTAGGTTAAATGACCAAGCTTATGTAGTTGTTGCCTTGATTAATCAATTTTCTTAATTTGTAGTTTGATTGCCCAATTGAATTTAGAGATCATATCTTAGGTTATTCAATGGTTAGGTTTAATTAACAAGCGTCTCTTAATTAAACAATACCTAAGGGAAAACTCGATTAATAGAGCTTATCATTAACCTACAATTAATAGTTGCTATGAGAGATTTAAGAACAACAAATCAATGAAATATGTTCAATGTAGGCCAAGATTAAATCAAATAACTAGGTCCCTAACAAATTCATCACTTATATCATTTTTGCATACTTTCTTTAATTTGTTTTCATTAGTTTAGTTTTATTTTATTTTATTATTAAACCAATCCAACCCCCCAAAACCTAAACACCAATTATTTTCATTTCAAAAGCTTTACACACATTCTCTGTAGGATCGACCTAGACCCACCATTACTATAATTATAGGTCTAGTTTATTTTGAGTAGTATTACGATGCACTAGGTCAAGAGACAACCATATTAAATGATAAACTGTATACAAGTGCATAAATATTATAGAATAAAAATAAAGGTGTAAATTTGATTTTATGGCATAAAAATAATGGTGTAAATTTAAGCAAAGTCATAATATATGCATGATGGTCAAACTAACGGCCCCTCCATTTGACTTCACTCTGATCTCATGATTAATGTATTTAATAGAAATGTAGAAGCTAACAAACATCATCATTCCTAAGCTGCTCTTGGGTATGATTTTACTACTCATTTTGAGTAATTTTTGTTCAATCATGTAAATCATCGCATTCAAATCCCACTCAAATCATTAGTTAGAAATGGTGATGTCCATCGGAAATAATGGAACAATAGTGCAGAGAAACATTGCCTCTACTACTTCATGCCTGTTGTTGCTTTATTCCTAGATATAAAAACCATTTCTTGTACTCAAAACTCCGAAGACATCATCTTCCAAGCATTCCCAACACAATATCCCTATGTGTTACAATTAAATACCTTTTTCATGTCTCATCTCTCTCTTTAAAGATGGACATGTAATTTGTTGTAAGATAAAGAATCAAGAAAAAGAGTAAACAAAGGCTGATAATCCAAGAAAAGGTGATGGGAACTTGAATGTCTTAAAAGATGTTTTCTCTTTTGTTTTTTATATATTTGCAGACAAATTCAGAGAGATAGCTCAAAAGATCTTACCAATTAAATAGTTACTTAGCTTTATGGTCCGAACATTTATCAAAACGTGGATATAAAGCTCCATAAAAGGAGGAGAGTCGACAGGTCCTAATCCTATGATCAACTTCAAAATAGGAGTTGATCATTTCTATATTCACACCGGTAGTAAAGTAGTGATAGATGGGATTTGAATGAACCTAGACTTTAGTGAGTATAACTTAGAACTAGCAAGAACGACACTACATTGATACAGAAACACATCGGTGAGTAATTGTGGTATGTGTTGGCATATATGGAGGTGAAAAAGAGGTTGAAGAAGGGAGATGGAGTTTGGATGATAAGCTTTGGTTTAGGCTTTAAATGTAACAATTGTTTATGGGAGGTGGTGAGGGACTTAAATGGGGGTAATAATGTATGGAACGACTACATTAATGAGTACCCACTAGACTCTTTGGCTAACCCATTCATGGACAAATATGGGTTAATCAACAATAAAGACCTTAGCACCTTTTTAGTTCTAAAACTATCCTTGAGCACTGTTTTCTTTTCTTTTCGTTCCTTTTAGTTTAGTTTTCTCTCCAAAGCATAGAAGCAAAGCATCTCCTCTTCTAATCTTTCTCTCAATACTAAATTTCTCTATCTAAATTTTATCTGCTTACTATCAACAGGGTGAGAAAAAAAGTCTTTTTATTATCATCCATTAGAGAGCACAATATAAAAGGTGCAACAATAGAGCAGTGAGTCAATCGTGATGAACTAATGGCTTTTTCTTTTTTTTTTTTACAAATTATGACTAATATACTTTACATTACAACAATCTTTACATGGTTTTTGTTTACTCTCCATTTTCAAGGACAAGATGGGACTCTCTGATGAAAGAAAACAGTGGTTAATGAATTAAAGAATTAGTTTTAATTATGCTATAGAAACATATGCATGTTATTGTAGCACAATGCTCTTCCTTTCTTTCACTTCTCTTGTATAAAGACAAAGATGATTGGAAGAGAAGATGATGAACGTTAGTTTATGCATATTTCATTGCAAGTAAAAACAATAGCAAATCAAGCAGCATATTAGAAAACATATAAAAGCCATAGATATGAAAACAAATATGGAGAAATCGCAGCATTGTTGAAAATGTAGTATACGCTAAAGTCAGCATAATAAGAGAAACTTGGTTTTGTGAAACAAATAACCTATTTTTTAAATACAAGAAACTTAATTTTTACATTCCATAAAATTGTTGTCCTTTCCTTTTTTTTAAAATTAAAACATGTTTAACCAAACACATTTTCAGTGTGTATTTCTAATTTTACGAAAACAACAACAAAAAACCTTTAAAAAATAGAACCAAACAGGGCAAACATATTAGGAGATCAAAAGAATTCTAATAATAAGTATATAATAAGATAGAATCATAGAAGTGAAGCCAATTCTGAAACCAGGTTTGTCAAGAAAAAATATTAGCATTGTGGAACCATTGCCTAATGTTACAAAAGAGTACGGAGCATCCAATCATATCTATCTATGTGCCACATCCACTAAGGCTCATCAAATATCACACTTTTGTATATGGCTCACAATTTAGGTATAGAGGTTAATATGCTCAAGGGAAGAATAGGCATAACTTTTATAATAACATACAAACCTACTCATACCCCTTTAGGCCTTAAAGAAGCATGCATCAAGTCTTCATTTATGGTAGACATCATATATGTAATTATGGTAGCTCATTTCACTACTCTAAAAGAAATTCAAAACTTTAATATCCAAAAAAGATACCACATTATGCATATATGCAAAGAGATTTAAGCAATGCATTTTTGCATCATCATTACTTATGTAACATGATATGTCATTTTTTTGGTAATTATGAACATATTGATATTTTTCTCAATAAAAATTAGAAAGTAAACCCTTAAAAGTGTGGGTTGAAAAGAAGAACGAGACTAACAATCAAGGACTAAGCCTAATTGGGTACCTAAAACATGTTGATTGCCTTATTTTATAGGGCTTTAAGAAAAAGAAGACAAAAGGTCTATAATTGAGATAGTTATTAAATTTAGTATTGTTTTTTTGAAGAGTTTATGTCTTTTATCTTGATGAACCTAACCTTTTTGTATATAAGAAAATTTCTTAGAGATGGCTAATAGGTATTAGAAGAAAACAAGAATGATCATCAAGACATCTCGTAAGAGCAAATTATTGAACCAAATGAGGAAGATATAAATGATGATAAACTTCCAATGAATTACAAATTTCAAAAAGAATCATCATCTAAATCATATTATAAGAAATGTTCAATAAGGGGTAATTATTAGCTCATATTTTAGAAATTTGTCACATCTTACTTTTATTTTTCAATTTGAGTATAAATCCTTAGTGATGAATGTTTAAGTTTTTACTATAAAAAAGGGATTAAACATTTTTTAAGAGTAGTGTATGGATATTATCACATAGACCTAGAGATTATGTGCAAATAGGGATATTGAGTTAACACATATTGATACACTCGAACAATAGGGCAATAGTTTCACTAAACTAATGAATAAGGATATTAAGAGATAATTGAGTTTGATTTTATGTGATTAAAGGCTCTTTTATTGCTTATGATTGTTCTTAATTGATATGTCTATAATTTATTAAATGTTTTAATATTTTAGTTTGAGTTTTAGGTTTGATTTATAAGTCTTAGGTCATACTAGTTGACTAATATTATAATGTACCTAACTAGTGCTCTCAAAAATAATCTTTGTTTGTTTTTCTAGTGAGTTTATAAAGAGTTTGGTCACTCTTTTGACCAACCACTTAACACATTGATCAATCAATGTCTTCTAGTGGTCAACCAATGTTCCCTTATCTAAGAAAGTTTTCATTCTAGTGAGTTTATAGCCTAGTTAGTCGATAAGAGTAATTGACCACATATAAACACTTGTTTTCCAGTAAAACTATATGGCCAACTAGTCTTCACTTTTTTAGGGCTACCTCCTTCTCTTTTCCTTTTATTTGCTTATGCCTTCTAAAATCCTAGAAATTCACTCTTTTCATTGAAAAATACCACCCTTCATTTTATAGGAAGTCAAGTTAGATTGCATCAAATTAAAATTTTATTATTCTTAGGTTTCAAATTTTGGGATTCTCAAAATTTTTAAGTTAGGTTATCTTTTCAAATTGATGCTTCTACAGTCAAATTGAAAAAGGATTCAAGGCTATTACCGTTTCAGTTATATAATACATCTTTGAATTTCTTTAATTTTGATATTTGGGCACTTTTTCATATCATTTTAAAAAAATTTTGGAACTTGCAAAATTTTACCTCCTTTATAAAATTTATGGATGGATACATTAATTATGATTAATTTTTTTCTTTTTTTAAAAATTCAAACCTAATTTTGTCAATATTTTCCCTTTACACTTCAACTGAATTCTTAGGCAGAATACTAACATAAGAGACTATTTTTTCAAAATTAAACGTAATTAGGAATGTTTCTATCAAAATTGACCTTTTAAACAATTGTTTTAACACTTTAAATGTTTAATAGCACTCTTCTTTGAGCAAGTTTATAAATCTTGATTAAAATTTGTTTTATCCTTTAACTAAGTTAGTCTGATGGATAACACTTTACATTTTGCATTTTTAGATATTTGATTTCTTTTTAATGATATCAAAAAGGGGGAGAAAGAATGGTGACACTAGATTTAGGAAGAGTGATAACATTCAAGGGGAGTGGCTGACTGCGCGTCGTTACACTAGTCAATAAAATAACTAGACTACTACTATAGTAGTGGCGAGTCTAGGTCGATCCCATAGAGAATGTGTATAAAGTTTATAGAATGAAATTAAACAGTGTTTCGGAAAAAAGGGGGTTTTGGATTTTTGCAAGAAGAAAATAAAATGAAACTAACTAATAAAAACAAATTAAAGAAAACATGCGAAAAATGATAAAGGTGGAGAATTTGGTTGGGACCTAGTTCTTTAGCTCAATCTCGGCGTACACGCTTATTAAGCATATTTCATTAATTTGTTGTTCTTTAACCTCTTATAGCAACTATTAATAGTGGGTTAACAACTAACCCGAGTTTTCCTTTAGGTTTTGTTTACTCAAGATATGATCGTTAATTAAACCTAACCACCGAATAATCTAGGATACGATCTCTAGATTTAATTAGGCAGTAGCATTACGAACTAGGAAAACTGATTAATTAAGGCAACAAACACATACAATGCATCATTTAACCTAGGTCATGTTATTTCTAATGATTACGAATTATTAGTCGCTACATATGAATTTCAGCATAACAATTATGGATTATGTCGAAATTCTAGCAATGGGTTTCCAATTAACAATTTAATGAATGTATTAAAATCATCATCTCACAATACCCAATAGGTTTCATACATAAATAACCAAATAATAATGAAAATTCGATTATCCATACACAAAACCCAAATCAATTAACATAGGATAACATAATCAATTCCTAATGAGAGAAAGAAACAACAAAATAATTAAAAAATACTTAACCTAGGTCGTCGGCTCGATGTCCCCTCCGAACTGGCGTTGAGACATTTAGCCTTTTATTAGTCTTTTCCAAAAAATGTTTTAGCCCCTATTCCAATCCCTAGCCAAAGCCGCACTACAGCTCTTCTCTGCTGTTCATCGATGGGATAAATAAACATGGGGGTTTTTTAGCCCACTCATCACGCCTGCCCTTCACAACGCCTGCGTCAGCTCGCTAGCTTCTCCAGTCACACCAAGCCTGCTGTACCCCTCCACCAAGCCACAACAACTCCAAGCTGCAGCCCCTTTCTCCACTACGCTCAACGCATGCAACACTCCGTTCTTATAGCGTTGATTAGACAAATAAACATTAGGGGCTTCTTATTCACCTCTCCTTACCTAGCTGCTGGGTCATGCCCCTGCATTGTAGTGTGGTCGGACAAATAAATTGGGGGGTTTCCTTATTCATGCAGCTGTTCATGCTTCTAATCTTCGCACCTCCCCCCTCGCTGTAGCTCTTCTGTGCATTTTTTAATAAAACGCGCACACATGCTGCGCACAGCACAACGTTTCTATATTATGCGCATCATTTTGCACAAAACGCACACATGCTGCTCTTCTCTTACTTCTGTTGTCATTTTTGTCACGACCTGGTATCACATCGAGCCCATGATAATTGTCGCATAATTGGGCTAAAGACACTCACGGTATCCTTAATCCGACTATGCAAAACTAACTAAATATCTATTCTTTTCTCTTTTTAAAAAAAAAATTTGGGCAATACAATGACTGTGTTTTAAAAAAAATCCCAAAAGCTGCAAACAATTTCAAACACACTTCTATATTCACATCAGACCACAACCTCAGGACTTTAAAGTCCACTCAACACAATTTCAACAGCAGTATTGAAAATTCATACATAAAATCAATTATAAACACCAGATAGTTAAAATTTAACTTACAAAGTCATAAAACATAACTACATAAACACAATTCATGAGCCATTAGATAACAAAAGTACAAAATAAGAAACTACCCACATGTGGTAACAACCCGAAAATTTCAAAAGACCACACGATCCACTCAGAGATTCAAACTCACAAAATTAACCTGCATGGTTGGAAAGTGGAGGGGTAAGTACACTAGGTACTCAGTGAGCAGGAAAAACATATATCACAAATAGAATTCGATTCATACTAAGACGGTGTAGATAACCTATGAAGTGAATATATATCACGTAGAAAACACATAGGCCCAGCCTATGACTCAACATATACTGGTTAGGAACCATATAGGCCTAGCCTATTAACTCACTCATCTGGTAAAACATATGTCCCTGTTCCAGTACACAAAAGTGTAAAAACATTATATGTATCAATCAAATCGTGATCGGAAAACTAATATCAGGATAAGCCAAAACAATCATGTGTGACACCACTAGTTGGCCTAACAAATGTGCACACCCACTAATTATCGCTGTTGGCTCGACTTTCATCCATGGTGAGTCCGGACTACAGTCGATAAGAGCGTTATGACCTTAAGTGATGACCTCGTCGGTGTCCAGACCCTAAGTGTGGAATCACCCGCGAGTCCTGTAGAAAAGTGTCGATATGACAACTCAACTTTAATGTACCAGCGTCAAGGGTACGAGGGTCGCTTAATCAGTTGTGCCCAGCACACGATTGGCCAATCGTTTTCTCACTAGTTACAAAACAAATCATGTCCAATTATTAAGTATAATAAGGCACTATGCCTTTATTTATCGGTCTAATCGATAAAAAAAACTGTGCCATGACTCTAAGCCAAAAGTGAACAAAAACATGCAGCATACATGACTCGATTATACATATGTAAATTTCAAAACATTATCTCATGAAATAAAAGCCATCTTTTGTACTCCAAATGCACAGTTGTTCAAAAACGTAGTTTTAGAAAATAAAATGTTGTCCTTTACATTTCAAGTTTAGATTGGTGGAAAACAATATCATTTCTCAAAATACATAATAAAAAGATCAGCTATACTCTAAATGCAAATAATTACTAAAAACAATGTCATTTATTAAGTACCTAAGCATATTAGCATCCATTAGAAATTCAATTCTACCATACGTTACCTAGGTTCAAAATTCACATACAAGTCATCTTGTTTGTCTTAGGATGTTCTAATCCTATTTGAGAAATACGATTTTCCCAACTCACCTCAAAAGATGATATACTCGCTCTTAACTTCAACAATCCTCGGTATGAGTTCCCTAGACTCCCGAGCCTTTATACATAAAAAGACATACAATGAAATTACTACTTAAACATAAATTTCATATTTATACACCATCA
>JANSVA010000005.1:37088867-37116263 GCA_025504915.1 Erythroxylum reticulatum | reverse complement strand
AAGCTATGTTCCAGTTTTGAAAATCTTATGAAAAGTGAATTTGAAATAAGTATGATGGGTGAATTGAAATTCTTTCTCGGTTTACAAATTAAGCAAACCGAAAAAAAGATTTTTATTTATCAATAAAAATATATCAAAGAACTGTTAGTCAAATATAAAATAGAGAAGGTCAAACCTATGTTAACTCCTATGCATCCTTCAATCCTTTTATCTAAGGATGGCAAGTAAGAAGGTTGATCAAACCCTTTTCAAAGGAATTATTAGTTCTTTACTTTACCTAACTACAAGCAGACCTGATATACTGTTTAACGTTTGTTTGTGTGCAAGAATTCAAGCAGATCCTAGATAATCTCATTATATTGCTATCAAAAGAATATTGAGATACTTGGCAAGTTCTACTGATCTCTATTTAATGTATGAGAAAGGTAAAGATTTCAGGTTAATTGGCTACTACGATGCTGATTATGATGGAGATAGGATCGATAGAAAGAGTACAAGTGGAGGTTGTCACTTTCTTAGTCATAATCTAATTTCTTGGTTAAGCAAAAGGCAAAGCTCAATTGCTCTATCTACTGCAGAAGTTGAGTACATGTCAGCTACAAGTTGTTGTTCACAAACATTATGGAGTAAGTATCAATTAGAAGATTATACTACACAATAAGATCAAATTCCAATCTTCTGTGACATCACAAGTGCTATCAATCTATCAAAGAATCCAATACAACACTTGAGGGCAAAGCATATTGAAGTTAGACATCATTTTATATGAGACTATATACAGAGAGGAATCATCAGTCTACAATTTGTTGAGACAAATTAACAATGGGCGAATATCTTCACTAATCCTTTGTGTGAAGATAGGTTCAAAGAAATCATATGAAACTTGAATATGGTAATACTGAATGACCATTTGTCTGACACATTATGACCCAGACGATTCATACAAAAAGAAGATAAAAAGTCGTAAGTTTTTAAGTAAATGGTAACGGTAAGTTATGAACGGTAACTTTTCAAGAGTATTATAAGAAGGAAATCTTCTCAAGATTCTAAAATACCTTCTACTCTAGAATTTTCTTAAAAAATTTTAAACCAACTTGTTTAGTGCTTTCAACCAAGACGATTCAATACTCTATTTTATACAACAAGTTCTTTTCATTTCATATTCTTACTTTTAGATACTAGCATCGCTATGTTAAGCGAAATATATTTGTGTGTTTAGTTTTTATCTGTTACAGATCAAAAATGGAGCAATCCCTCATCTATGAGAGAAACGTTGATTTCATCTCTTTAAAGGAAAATCAGATGGACATTAAACCAGAAATTGAAGTAGTTGGCTGGAAAAAAAATTCGAGATCATGGAAAGGACTATTTAAATGAGATATATAAGTTATAGAAGAATGCAAAGGTGGTGGACAACACCTTAGTATCAATGGTAGATGGGTTGTTGGTTATTGTCACACAAAATACTATCGAGTGGGTCATTGGGGGTCCTAGTATTGGAGCAAAGCTGTTTAACAATACAAAATGGATTACTCAAGATCGTGTAGATAAAGCGCACATCAATCGACAACTATATGGAAGTAGTGATCCAGGAGTTAAGAAGGCTTCAACCCTTGTTCCAAAGGCTAGGTTCTACATTCACTGCTTCTCCACTATGTTCTACCAAGAATAGGCTTAAAGGACATTGTGACAATGAACGATGAACATTGTTTGTTTCACCTACTCAATCACCAACCCATTAATCTTCCGTTCTTGATTTTGAAGTACATGATGAAGTCAAAGGGAGATTCTAGCTCTTTACCTTATGGTATGCTATTGACAAGGATTTTTAGAGAATCTGGAATCTTACTCGACAGAGGTTCTACACTGAAAGCAAGGTCTGAGGGGGAGCTTATAGTAAGACGGAGCAAAAGTGAACGTGTTATGTCTATGATAAAAACAAAACCTCGATTGACAGAAAGAACATCCGTAAAAGAAAAGACTGAAAAATCATCTGATGTACCAATAAAAGTTAAGACGATTCTACAAAAAGAGGAAAGTCGGGCTCAACAATCATCACAACAAGTGTCATTGAAGAGAAAGGCTGAGACACTTCAATCAGAAAAATCCAAACAATCAAGAAGGTCACCAAGATTATTGACCTTACAAAAATAAGAACAGAAGAAGCAGAAAGCTCTGATTCTTGGTGGAGATTCTGAAAAGCAAGAGAAAAGACAGCAGCCTACCAGATCGATTATCTATATTTTGCAAAGTCAATCAGCAAAATCATCTAGAGAGACAGAGATAAAAAAGGAAGTTAATATTTGAGAGGAAGAAGCCTCAACAACAACTTTCTTCTAAACCGACAGAAGAACAAAAGAAGGTGAAGCTTAGTCTAAAAAAGGTTTCTTCATCTGATGTTCAACAGAAGGCGAAGATAGTTAAACACTAATTATAACCTTACAATCCTTCTCAACCAATCAACAAAAAGGATTTGAAAATGAAGATTATAGAAGAATTAATACCTGATTGAAGTAGAAGCTCAATTATTATTAGAGAACCTTCGAAAAAGACAGTAAAGGTACAAGTCGAACCTATACTGATTAACTATCAGACAATACATCTTCTCAATTATAAAGAATGAAGACTATATGGTATTCTGTAAGATGAGAAGGCAAAACCATATCCAATGAAGATTTTAAAGGATCGGTATACAATATATCCAATTACAAGCAGAACATTGATAAAGATTGTGCCAGATATACAACCAAGATGTTCAACCCTTGTGAAAAATGAAGAAAGACGGAAAAGAAAAGATGTTTCTTTAAGGGCATGAAGATGATCTTATAGAAGAACAAATTCAAGTAGCTATGAAGAACATAGATGATGCATGTGTTGCAGCTCAACCTAAAGGTATTTATGTTTCACATCACATTTCAAGGGTATCAGGAAGTCATTTTGGAGTTTCTACTAAAGATGAAAATTTCAAGGTAGTTGGCTTAGTGACAGAAGGACAGTATAGAAGTATCACAGTTGAAGGAATCAATTTTAACTTACAAACCTTTATGCATTTAATCATGCATTTCAAACCATTAGGTTTCATACCTTTAGTCAAAGATGTGTTACACTTTCTTAGGCAACCAATTCTTAAACTACCTAAACCTGATGATCTTGATCTTTCAGAAGGAAAACAAACCTTCAGACTACCCTCAATCAAAATCATAGAGTTAGTCGTTTTACCTATAGAACCATCTATTGTTGAAAACCTTCATCCACTTAGTGAAATGCAACAAGATCTTACTATTAATTCAGAGTTCTTAATTAGACGGAAGCAAGTCATAAATAGAAGGAAGTTCAGGAAGCCTTAGCGAAAGAAATTGAGGAAATTTATACTAAGATTGATGAACTGGGTGACTCAATGGGCGATCTTCATGAGGAAGTAGCACTTCTATGAGTTACTATCGAACAAGACCTCAAGACGATCCGCACTGACTTACAACATATGTTTTCTGAAATTCTGAAGCATCTATGATGAGCTATCTTTTTTATTAATAACAAATAGGGGAAGAATGAGAGGAGAACGAGAAGATAAGATAGAAACCATTGTATATATCTTGTGAATGCTTTTCTTGTGTTTTAGCTTTAATTATTATTTGTCTAAATATCATTTTATAGTCTAAAATTATTATTGTTTGTTATCATCAAAAGGGGGAGATTGTTAAGTCAAGATGACTTTACTTCTATTAATTTTGATGACAATCAAATAATAATAATCTTAGAAATGTATGAACTGTTTTGATAAGTTTGTTAAGTGTGCAGAAAAACGTAAGTAACACTTAGTTAAACCTAAAACATGCGTGGTTAACACCAAACGATACATCAATAATAGACGATACATTGGCAATAGAAGAAATACATCAACAACAGACGAAGCGCGATACCAGGCGAAGCGTGATAACAGAAGAAGTATTAAACTAGACTATACAAAAGGAAGTTATTCTAGAACGTCAGTCAGTTAGTTAGTTGGAGTTAGTTACATGACTCAACTAATAACGGTTTCTAGAAAATTCAAGAAGCAGTTTCTCAAGAAGACAGTTGAAGATATAGGCTATAAATACTAGTTTTAGTCGAAAACTAAATAACATTTTTACAAGAGAGAAAATTTGATTGTACAATACTTAGAAAAATTCTGTATTCAAAGTGCAAAAGAAGAGAGCGAATACATCTGTAACGTAAAGCTCAAAAATATCTTTCATAGAGAGAGAAAGAAAGGCTAGAGCCTCGAGAGGCTAATAAAGCAGATAAAGAATACTTTGTGAGAAAGACTTGAAGAGGCTCTGCAAATGTATAAAGAATACTTGTAAAGTTGAAGAGTAGGGAAATCTCAGACAAACTCTGAGGACTGGATGTAGTCCAAGGTTAAGGGTGAACCAGTATAAAATCTCAGGCATCTACTCTCTAAACCTTATCTTTAATTTTCTTATTGTTAGAAGAGTAGCTAATAATACTTGAGATTGCATTACTTATCAATTTTAGTAAAGTGTTTTTATGATCATGTTAATTCTGTAAAGAAATTCAAGAAATCTCAAAAGATTAATATCTTATAAAAGATTACACAATTCAACCCCCCTCTCCCTTCTTGTGTATTTTACATATTGTACGTGATTTCTATATTAACAAGTGATTTACGTCATCATATACTTTATACCATCAGCTTATGGGTCATCCCTTGTCTTTAATAGTTAAATTGCTTCCTAATATTAGTAGTACTATTTTGTGGTTTTTTGTTATGATGTTTATTTTCAAGTGAAGCAACTCGCGATGTTTTCATTTTTATTAGTATTAGAGCAACTGATGCTTTTGATTTGATAAACTAAAATGTTTGGGGAGATTATAAATTTGCATATTATTATGGTGTATATTATTTTTTGATAATAACTAAAGATAATTTGAAAGCTATTTAGGTTTATTTGATGGCTGAGAAATATGAGGTTCCTACAATTGTACGAATTTTTTGTGCTATAGTTACAACCTAATTTAATAAAACTGTGAAGGTAGTGAGAAGTGATAATGGAACTGAGTTTAGGTCATTAAAAACATATTTTACAGAAAATGATGTTACCTTTCAAACATCCTGTGTTGATACTCCTCAATAAAACGAGAGAGTAGAATGAAAACATCACCATAATCTTAATATAAGACATGCATTATGTCTTCAAGAACTCCTACCTATCAATTTTTAGGGAGAATGCATATTGATTGTATGATATTTGATTAACTGCACTCTTACTAAATTAAATGGTGGAAAATTACCCTATGAAATGTTGTTTGAATAAGCCCCATCCTATGTTCATATGCATACCTTTGGTTGCTTGTGTTATGTTCACAATCATAGGTATAACTATAACAAGTTTAGGTTATGAAATTGAAGATGTGTATTTTTTCGGTATTCCTTTGCATAAAAATGATGGAGGTTGTATGATTTGGACATTGAAACATATTTTGTTTCATGAGATGCTAAGTTTGTTAAGGACCAGTTTTTGTATGTTAGACTTCCTGATCCCACTGTTGTCAAAAATAATGTTTTGACCTCCTTTCCTACCTTTCCATTTGCATATACTGGTGATGATGTGAGTGGTTTGGATTGCATCGAAATTGATTAGGTTGTTGTTGGGCGTGGGACGGCCGATGAAAATGATGATGTTACTCCCATAAAGAGAAAAGAAGATTAGGGAAATGACAAGTGTGTTGATGCTTCATATATGGAAGAAAATGGCGACAAGGGGAGTGAGACAAGAGTTAGTGTCCAATATGATGAAAGGACAAATAATGCATCATAAGCTCCTAGGGTTAAAACTCTTGGCCTTGGCCAAAGTATACTACAGTTGTCAACATGCCTACATGACTACATCATTAGCTCCGTGAGTATTTTAGATCCCCTACAACATCTTCATCGACACCATCCTCAGGCACCTTGTATCTGATATCTCATTATATGATATGTGATAATTTTTCTACCAAACATAAGAATTTTCTTGCAGCCATAACTATTGAGATTAAGCCCACAAGATATACAGATGTTATTTGTGACCCATTCTAGCATGAAGGTATGCTTAAGGAAATTGAGGTTTGAGAATAATGAAGCGTAGATTATGGAAGATCTTTTGTCAGGAAAAAGCACTATTGGCTATAAATGGGTGTATAAGATTAAGTACCATTATGGCGGAACTGTGGAGCAGTTCACTACTTGTCTATTATTATTGGGCAACAATTAGGTGGAAGATTCTAATTATAATGAGACATTTATTCTATTATCTAAAATGGTTAATGCGAGAACATTTTTGCCAATTGCTGCAGTGAAGAATTGGTATGCCTTTTTATATGGTGATCTTGTAAGGTTCTGATCATGCATCTTATACATAATATATATCAAATATACGCAGCAGAAAATAAAACAAAACCTTAAAAACCACATCTACTCATATATATAGATATAGAAAACAAAAACATAAATATCCATATAATTGTCTCATAGTAGGTTAATCAATTGTACTTACTACCTTGAGTAAGCATCCATATATTAACTCTAAACAACTTATGTATACAGCTTATGAGATCTACTTGTTTGATCCAATTAGGGAGTAAAACATGTGCTAGTTTATCTAGATTAATGATATCCCATCTTATTAATCCTATGATTAGGGAAAGTTTAGATACTAACATAATTACACATGATAGGAATCTCATTATCATAATCTCATCATGATTTCCTCTATCCTATGTTTTGTATTAAGGACTTCATTAAATCAATTTAAGATCAACATCAAACCTATAAATGTATGAACATCGAAATAATGAAAAATTCCCTTATTAATCATAAAATGATTTGTACAATAAGTGTTAAAGGTGATTGCCCTTAGAGCATTTCTCTAACAAACTCCCATTTACACTAAATCTAATCATCTTGATATTTAATACCATAGGTGTGTACATGTGAAACAAAACTCTTTTGAAAAATAGGCTTAGTTAATGGATCAACTATATTCTGATTGGTGGGAACTCTCTATATCTTGACATCATTTCTACCAATGATTTCTCTAATCAAATGGTAGCGCCTGAGTACATGTTTGGACTTTTGATGAGGCCTCAGGTCCTTCGATTGCGCTATAGCTCCATTGTTGTCACAATATAGCTGCACTTGGTCAACAATGCTCAGAACCATACCAAGTTCCATGATGAACTTCTTGATCCAAACCGCTTCCGTTGTTGCTTCTGAAGCTGCCATGTACTCTACCTCTGTCATCGAATATGCAGTCATCTCTTGTTTGGAACTTTTCCAACTGACTGCACCACTATTCAATGTGAATACATATCTAGACTGAGATTTGGATTCATCCTTATTAGATTAGAAACTGGTATCAGTATACACACTTACCACAAGATCACATTCTCCATATACTAAGAATACATCCTTAGTTCTTCTCAAGTATTTAAGGATATTCTTGACAGTCATCTAATGACCCTCACCAGGGTCCGACTGGTATATGCTCATAACACTTACAACATACAATAAATCGGGTCTAGTACATAACATAGCATATATGATTGATCCTATAGTAAGCATAAGGAATCAAACTCATACGATTCCTCTCATCTTATGTCTTTGGACACTTAGATTTAGAGAGTGTAATCCCATGTACCATAGGAAGATAACCTCTCTTGGACTGCTCCATGGTAAATCTCTTTAACATCTTTTCTATGTATGTAGACTGAGAAAGACTAAGCAACCTCTTAGATCTATCTCTATAAATCCTTATCCTCAAAATATAAGTTGCTTATCCAAGATATTTCATAGAGAAGTTCTTAGCTAACCAAATTTTGACTGATTACAAAGCAGAGACACGATTTCCTATTAGCAATATGTCATCTACATACAGTATAAGGAACACAATTGCACTCCCAATAACCTTCTTATACACACACGACTCATCCAGATTTTGTGAGAAACTAAACTCTTGGTTTGTCTCTTCAAATTGGATATTCTAACTCCTAGATGCTTGCTTCAATCCATAAATAGATTTCTGAAGCTTACATGCCTTTTCTCAATTCATGGATATGAAACCATCAGGTTTTGTCATATATACATCCTTAGTTAGGATTCCATTAAGGAAAGTTGTCTTCACATCCATTGGTCATATCTCATAATCATAATGAGTGGTAATGGCTAGGAGTATCCTAATGGATTTAAGCATAGCTACTGAGCTAAACATTTCATCATAGTCAACACCTTACCTTTGACGATAACCTTTAGCTACAAGCTTAGCTTTATGGGTAACTTCATTACCCTCCATGTTAGTTTTCTTCTTGAAAACCCATTTGCACCCTACAGGTTTTATCCCTTCGGGTGGGTCAACCAAAGTCCATACTTAGTTTTCATACATGGTATCTATTTCATAGCTTGAAGCCATTTGTTAGATTCTGAACTCTTCAGAACCTCTTTATAGGTAGTAAGCTCATCATCTTCTATGAGTAATAAGTCGTTAAGTTCACTTATGAGAAACCCTTATCTCTCAGGAACATGACGTATCCTACTTGACCTACAAACTTCTTCTATGTCAGAAGATTGAACTATTGTTTCATCTTCATGAATAGGAGACTCAGGTCTAGGCAGTTGATCTTCATCTATTTGATCATCTTGAACTTCCACAAGTTTAATTTTGCTCCCACTGTCTTCTCTTAGAAGAAACTCTTTCTCTAAAAAGACAACATGTTTTGAAACAAACACCTTTTGTTCCGAAACATAATAGAACTGATATCCTATTGTTTCCTTAGGATATCCAAGAAACAGACACTTGTCAGATTTAGCTTCAAGCTTATCTAACTGAATCCGCTTCACATAAACGAGACAACCACAAGCTTTCATATGAGAAAGATAGGGTTTCTTGTTAGTCCATATCTTATATGAAGCAACATCAACTAACTTGGATGAGACTCTGTTTAATGCATAAACAAAAGTTTCAAGTGCATACCCCTAAAAGATTTTGGTAAATTCACTAAACCCATCACAGACCTCACTATATCTAACAAGGTTCGGTTTCTCCTCTCAGTCACATCATTGTGTTGTGACGTGTAAGGTGGAGTCCACTAGGACAATATTCCATTATCCCTGAGATAATCCATAAACTCTTGGCTTAAGTGTTCACCACCTCGATCCGATCAAAGTGATTTAATAATACTTCTAAGTTGTTTGTCAACTTCATTTATAAATTCTTTGAATCTTTCAAAGGCTTCAAACTTGTATGTCATACGATACATGTACACATATTGAGAATGATCATTAATAAAGGTAATGAAGTATACAAAACTACCTTTGGCATGTATAGACATGAGACCACATACATCAATATGTATTAGATCTAAAAGTCATCAGATGCCTTTTTTTACTTTAAGGACTCTAGATAAGCCTTACAGTTTCTTTTCCACTGGCCATCTTTACCACAATGAAAGCAAGTTCCCTTCGAGGCACTCTTTTTTGCTTTCTTGACACGTCCTTTAGGCCCTGCGGACTTCTTCTTCTTTTGGCTCTTTTCCTTCAAACCAGAAGAGTCCACCAGCATCACAACCTTGTCCTTACAGACAAATGGCTCAACTGTCTTGAGCATATTGACCATCTCGAGAATTGTGCTTGATATATTTTTCATACGATAATTAAGCACAAATTGTGAGTAACTTTTGGTTAAACTTGTCAAAACTAAGTCAATATTTAATTCATAATCTAGAAGAAAACCCAAGGAGACCAACCGCTCAATGTAGCCATTCATCTTCAATGCATACTGCACTAGAGATATCTCCTTAACCATCTTAGAGCGAAAGAGAAATCGTGAAGTCTTGAACCTTTTAGACCTTGCTTGCTCATTAAAGAGCTCCCTAAGATGATAAACTATGGTATGAGCATGCATATCCTCGTGCTGCTTTTGCAGCTCTAGTGACATAGTGGCTACCATAATACAACTAGTAATCTAGCTATCATCGAGATGCTTCTTATATGCCCTCCAATCGTCATCAGAAGCATCAGCAATAGGGGGATCGGGAAGTGGTTCTTCCAAGACATATCCAAGCCCAGTCAAGGAAGTTTAGTCCTGTCAACTTTTTAGCTTCCATCAATGATCTGAAATTCACACTAATACTTATAGTGTTGACTCAGGCAATAGCAACCTTTTGTCAAAGAGAGAAAAATTAGAATGTACTTAAATGCATGTCTATAAGGACTTTAATAACACGCATTATGCCTCCTACTATTTCACGAATTCATAACCCTCAACATAAATCCGAGAGAACTCGTAGAGAAATTCTCCTAGTGGGTCAATATTCATTATCCCTAAAAAGACCTTGGGTTTGCCTAACAAGCCACCTTAGTTCAATCGGTAGGTATCAATCATATAGATTGCATCTCCAATGAAACTATCGAATCTAGTGCTATCAACTGTTGATGTGTGCATACACATTGGGCTATCAACTTTTGATAAGTTTACATCTAAGCACTACAAAAAAAGTATGAATTTGTGACGAAAAATTACCGACGGTAAAAAACTGTTGTCAATTACTGACGAAAATCCTATACCCATCAAAAAAGTTGTCTGGAAAATTTTTGATTAGCAATGGTAGCAATATCCATCGCTGAACTAAGAAGAAAATGAATGTAAAACGGTGATTAGCGATGGTAATTAATTACCATCGGTAAATAAGGAGGGAAATGTTCGCAAAAATGTTTTTAGTTTACTGAAAATTTCGTCCGTAAATTATATAGTTATACGTCGTCATCTGTCATCTACTTCTGTTCAGTGTTTTTAAGAATAACAAAACGATGCACCTGACATTTCCTCCTTCCTCCTCCAGATCTGCCACTGCGTGTGGAGCTACGTCCGTCGACTGGTATTCTCCATCATCTTCTCTGTGGAGCTGCTGCATCTTCTCCGATCGTTGTTGTCGTCTTCTCCAGCAGTTTTCATCAAGGTATTTTCGTGTTCACTGTGCTTGAATTTTTTGCCCAAATGTGTGTCTGTAGTTGATGTTTCTGGTTGATTTGGAGTTAGTTTCATCTACAAAATGATTTATGTGTAACTGTTTATGTATGAGATTGAGTTTTTGTATGGGCATGAGGAAGTGTTGTATGGATTGTTCATGCCGATGTGGATGGGATTGAGTTTCTATAGCAAATAATTTTATTTGAGTGTTTAGCCTTATTTGATGATGTTATTCTTACTTTTATAATTTTAGCTAAATTAAAGCTTGCTTTAGTTCTTGTTTGTTGACTTATCTTTTTATGTGTCTCAATTTGTTGTGAAATTCGTCTTTGAATTATTTGAGTTTTCATGAATGAATGATTTAGATTGAATTGCAATAGGAAAACATGCATGAATGGTTGAGATCTTCCCTACCAAATATTGATTAATTGTTTATGATGATTGATTTTTAAAGAATCAAATATGATCCAATACACATTATTTGAAATTGTGAGCTTTTAAGCTTACAAGCAGTCAAATTTTATGCTTCATTTTATAAATTGAGTGATTGTCCCAAAGTTTGATACTTCTACAACCTGGTTTTTTATGCATGTTGAGGACATATCATTCACCATTAGTTTTGGACTTATAAAGTAGTACAATGGTTAGTTCAAAATTAGTATGACTCCGTCAATATAATACGATTATTATTCAGAAAAAAGTAATGAATGATACATCCTAAACAATCATTTATGGGAATACATCTACTAAGCGATTCTAGGATAATTTATGGACATTATTAACTTAGTATAATTGTTTTAAGTTAAACTTACAAAATGTTTACAATTTGGAAACAAATGAAAATTTTTATGTGTCATCTCAAACGTATAAATTACCAAATGACAAACGTGTTTTTACCTACTAATTAAATCGAATGGAAGTGTATTTAAGGATTCTAATACTCCTTTCATTAGAATTGAAACAAGTCTCCAAATTTCACTCCACAACCTTTGTAACACCTAACTAATAACATCAAAAGTTCAATTTTATATATGATCAATCATTTAGTAATATAATGCAAAAAATATCTTTATCAAATTACCTGTATCAATACAATTTTCCTCATGACTAACATGCTTTTTATTTTTTTATCTCCTCTATTCAAAATTTTAACTTTTTTTTCTCTTGGCCTCCCATAACACAATTTCATATCAACTTCTTCTAATAATTATACAAGCCCTTAAAAGTTGTTGTGCTATCAGCAACATAACCAAGGGTCTTATAAAATGCCACTTTTAATGAACTCGTCCTAGCAATAATGATATCATCATTATCATGAATGTTGCCAAACTATTTAAATTTCAACTTAGTCAAAATCTTGACCATTTGATGACACGCAATCCTCATAAATTAAAAAATCATGTAGTTATAGTTAGCTAGTAAGGGAGTCTCACTTAATATTACTATGTATAAGCCAATCACATTTCAACTTGCACCCATCTCCTTCATCTCATAAATCTTAATATTTATTTCACTCGAAGTTTTGCTCATCTTATAGTATATTAAACTTGTTAGCTCTTCTTATATAATACAAAACATGGAATTAGTGTATGCCTTCTAAAACTCCTTGGTAATATTAAACTGCACTACCAATGATACACTACTCCTTACATCTCCATTCTCATCTTTCTTTCCTCCCCTTATAGCAAATGCAAAGCTATGGAATCATATATACTTTTGTTATAAATCAAAAATCATTCCCAACTATCAAACTTCATTCCCACTTCAATACCACATTTGTATCAATGTCCTTGACCCCATTGCATAAGGTCATCACTTCTAAATAACCCATATTGTTCTCTATTTTATTATTCATCTTTCTTTCCTCCCCTTATAGCAAATGCAAAGCTATGGAATCATATATACTTTTGTTATAAATCAAAAATCATTCCCAACTATCAAACTTCATTCCCACTTCAATACCACATTTGTATCAATGTCCTTGACCCCATTGCATAAGGTCATCACTTCTAAATAACCCATATTGTTCTCTATTTTATTATTCATCTCTATTATACCACCAATATTATACAAAAACTACCACAACAATATTCAAAATAAATGACTAACTTACACAAAATTTACCATTATAAAACAGTTACTAGTATATGTTTAATGGTCACAAATAAACATACCAATATTTAGTACAGTAAACACCTTGGTTCATTTTAAAATGAATGAATGCGCAAGCAAGGACCATCTTCTTCCTCGTGATTTTTAAACTCTACTTTTCTACTCACTATGCAAACTTTCACTAAAATCAAATGCCAACAAAGTTAAAAACTTGATACTTAGATAATTTTGTTTTACATTTAACATATATTTTACAACAAACCATTAAATCTCTACTTCTCATTTCTCATAGCAACATTACAACTTCAAACTCTTGCATATTAGGTTATTCGAGCTATTTCTTGGTTTTGCTTCATTAACCATCATATGACTTTGTTAATTGGCATCACCAATTTCTTATCATCTTTGTTTGATTTTGTTTCCTCACATTATATTAGTCTTACGATGGTTCTTAATGAAGTTTCTAGAACCCCAAGAAAGTTAATCTTCTCTCATCTTCTCTCTTACTCTTATTTAGAACTTGGCTTATTGAAACATTGCTATTGTTTCCTTTATTATGAATCTCCATTGAACATGGAATTTTCATCAATTTGTAGGTTTGACATATAGATATAATGTTTCTTACACCCTTATTAAAACTTTAAGTCATAGTAATAGAATTATTATTCTCCTTTATTTTTGTGTAAGTGAAATTGCTTCATATAAATTTATATGCAACTATTTTATTAATATAAAATGGTTAGTATCTCTCATATAAGTTTCATGGTTCTTCACCGTTATCCCTTCTTCTATGCTTTTTAGGTCTTCTAGGCTTCTTATTGAGAAAAGGAGGTAATATGAGCTACAATTTTGTTGTCTTTCGTCAAAATTATTCACGTTTTCTAAATTATGCTCAATACGTTTTATATGATTGTTTTAATATATCCCGCTTTGTAAACTGTTAACAGTTTTGTTCTTGATTATAAGAGCTCATTTATTGGCAGTATTTCTATTTCGAACGAGATTGAAAAGAAGCTTTAGCAGGCATTCAAATGAGATTCATTTCCTTATATTTTTTACAATGTCAACAATGAATTTGCACACATTTTAATCGAATTTGTATCAGTTTCTATATTTTTCATTATAGCTCTGTCATCATCTTCTTTCACATACTTCAGGAAGATCCTTCTGCGTGTTGATTACAGTAAGTTAATTTGTTTTTTACTACATTTTTTAAACTTGGTTTAATTTGGGTATTTGTTTGCGATTTGAACTTCCCATTTGAACATATTACATGGCTGATTTAATTTGGGTTGCACGAACTAAAATTTATTTGTGGCATGAACTTCAGTTCATCAATGAATTAATATAGGATGAGTTTGACTTATATTATTATTCCAATTACCTTAATTATGTCAATCCGTTATTTCATTGATGCTCTCTAAAATGATTATATTCTGTTTACTTTTCATATGCAAATTTTTACATGACTTTTTAAAAAATTGTATATTTTAAACTAATTTATTAAAATAAGTATTCATATTTTATGAATACTTATTATATTTGGCAGTAGTACATATTGAATATCCATTAAATATCAAACTATTAACATTAATTCTCTTCTAACATATATGATTACAAACATATATGTTCAATCTTCAGTTTAAAAATAATTTAGATCTCAACCCATAAACCTTAACTTATTTGTTGAGGGAGTTGAAGCTTTTATTCATTATGCATGCTCTCAACCTACATATATGGATGGGCCAAAGATAAGATGTCCATGTAAAAAGTGTAAACACAAATGTTTCCTTCCTATTAATGAAGTTAATGGGCATTTGCTGAGAAAAGGGTTTATCCCCAATTATTTTGAGTGGACAAAACCTGGGAAATCGTTGATTTGTAGCACCTCAAATAAAATTATTATGCATAGATAATTCATAACTGTTGAAATTATGGATTTATCATAAGATCATAAAATAAAATTTAATGTCGGGTTTTTTAAAAAAATTCTTACTTTTATTTATCGACGGAATATAAAAGACCGTCACAAAAAGCACTATATTTATCGACGGAACATGTTAAATCATCGATAAACTGTATGATATTTATCGACTGTTCTTCTTCTTCCGTCGTGTTGAAACCTTTGCGATTATTTGAACTACGGTTTATCGACCGTTCTTTTTTCTCCATCAACAAATGTACTGATAGGAAAAGCCTTCTGTCGGTAAAATTTACTGACAGTTATGACTGTCCGTTGATATACTTTACCGATGGAAGGACATATAAAATGTCCATCGTTAAATTTACCTACGACTGTATTAATGATGCCATTATTCATCATTTTATTCCGTCAGCAATTATTATTACCGATAGAATACTTACGTTGATTCCAATTTTTAAACTAGTTTCCTAGACTAAAATCGAATTCAACCCAATAAACACAATGGTTAATCTCAAATATTCTTAATGAAGTTCTAGATGTTCTTTCAATTAAGTCTAATCTAGTAATTCAAACATTAAACATCACTTTTCAATACTTAGTTTAACATCTATCAACATTTAATAAGAAATTCTAGATTAGATAGATCAAATCATCATTAGATCAAAATACTATACTAAAATCAAGAAAACATTGAAATTAGAAGTAAAGGCATAAGGTTTAATGCATAAATCCCAAGTTGAAACCAACATCCTAGAATAACAAAATTTACAGAGTCATGAGTGAATTTAACTAAAGAGAAAAATCATAAACATGAACATCCCAGATAAATAACAAGTAAAAGAAGAGGAGACAGAACTCCAGTTGATTCTTGAACCTCGATTTCTCAATCTTCAAGTCTCACCTTATGATTTCTCCATTCTTTCTCCTTTTTCTCCTCTTGTTTTCTCTCAGACTCGATCGAGGATTACTCTATGTTCCTCCTCCTAAAACATCTGCAAAGACCAAAATCAAAGCAGTAGTACCAAATTCACAAAAACTAAAGGTAGTTTAACATCATTCAATACAAAAACAATGACAAAATAGAGCTAAAATATATCAAGAATATCGAGTTATCAAACTCCCCTATGCTAGACTTTTGCTTGTCCTCAAGCAAATGAAACTTAAATGCAAACTAAAGGAGAAAAATAGCTCAAATGTCATAAAATTAATATCACAAGATCAAGCAAAATAATTCGTTGCATCTTAACTTAATCAAATACTCGCTCCAAGTAATAGTTCATCACTTACTATCTCTACCAAGCTTAGCTCAAAGATTCAATAAACCTTAATCACAATAGATATTCATTAGCATCTTCAAATCAATCGGGACTCAAAGGAGTGCAAATAAACGTTTCAAGAACAAATTAGGATCATCCCCCATCGTCCTCTCCGTCTCAGAGGAGTGATTAGTAATAAAATGATTAATCAATATGATTATTCCCCAGTAATACATGCTTCAAAGGGGTGCCTCATTGGGTATTTCCCCAGTAGCTTACATCTCAAAGGGGTAACTAATGACCAAATAACACCCTCAGTTTTTTCGAGTCATTTAATGGCCCAAAAAGGGACTTAACCCTCCCAATTACTAGCTGCTTCGTACGTAATCCACTTAAGAAGCACAAATGTCGTGTCATTTATGCCGACTAGAATTGGTATACCAAAAGTGTGTGATTTTGTGGAATTTGTATCGGCTCAAAAAGGGGAAACTCCTCCCAATACTAGCAACTCCATACATTCAAGAACTTAAGGGAATATGGCGACATTCCACCAACCTGAGCCAGTATTGATACTCACACAAGTCACATAATAATATTCGTCTTCTTTTTTTATTTATTGATTTATTTAAAATCAAGCCAATCAAGCAATTCTCCAGTAATAGAATAGAAACAACAACAAGGTCCCCAAGAAAGATAAATTAATTAGTCCCTTTCGACTCAAAAAGCTAACTAAAAGAATTTGGATAGGTCAATTTATCCTGGAGTTAAGTCTAGTTATGAACGGGCTTCCACCACTACAACGAAGTTAGTAGTTGAGAAAGAAGCATGCATCAAAAAAGTGCAATAACAAACCACCCAAATGCTCTAACAAACATACTATCATGCTCGAGAAGAAAATAAATGAAAACAAAGTGAAAACAACCTAACAAAACAAAGACGGAAATATTTACAAAAGAAACAAAGTAACCCTCTCCTACTTGAAATAAGCATTGTCCCCAATGGAAGATGGGGGGTGGAGGTTATGGTTGTCTTAGAGAGGAATACCACTCATGCCACGAGTTGAAAGCGATTGTCATATCTTGAATTTGAGCATTATGAGACTCAATCATTTGCTACAAAGTGGTTTGAGTGGCACTAATAGTAGAAAATGTATCTCCTAAATGATGAAGATAATGACCTTGATCGGTGACTAAGGTACAGAGACTTGCTTGTTCAATTTAGATGGAGGTGAGTGTGGATTAGAGAGCTCTAAAATCAAATGTGGAAGAAGCTGGTTGGGATGAGGAGGAGGGTTGTTGAAGTAGGTTGGTTAGGAGGAGGTGGGTAATCATCTGATGGATCTGGAGTGGTGTGATCTAGCAAAGACATCCAATCAATGTTTAATGGATTGCGAAGAGTGGTTCGAGCTGGACATGGCAAATGGAACTTGACATTATTGGGGTAAACCCAACAACGTTGCCCCCATACTGATTTACACATATGCATAGCTTCCAAAGTTGGGTAATCTATTCGTTCAGATCCTTGAACAAGAAATTCCCTATTTTGAAGGGGATCAAAGCCTAAAGATAAAGCAATAGGAGTGATCAAACCACCTATAGGAATTTCCCCACTAGTTTGAGTAGCAACATGCTGAAATTGGGAGGCCAAGTAAGAATCTGCATCAACAGTTTCACCAAGGTACATAGCATACAAGAAATACAATTCGGAGGTTTGAACAATATTTGTGCTATCACCTCTAGCGAAAATCCCACTAGATAAATTGCAGTGAGCATAACGAAAGTATGGATTTTTTATGCAAATGTCTTCGGAAGAGCTAAGGTTATAGGATGGGTCGTCAGCAATGCGAGACCAGAAGTAAAATCGGTCAAAGCTAGGGGGAACCCTACGATGAATGATGTCTAAGCCTGTAGGGAGGGAGTAGATAGCATTGAAATCATCAAAGGTTACAGTGTGTCATCTCCCTAAAAATTGAAAGGAAATCTTACCTACTTGACAAGCACGCCCTTGAGTAACCTCAACAGAAATTATACTCAAAAATTCCAAAGTTATGTTCGAATACGTTAAGCACCTAACATCTAGAAAATCCCTCAAACCAATAGCCCCAAACAATTGATATACATCTGCTAGTAAGTCCAAGTTACTCTAAGTTTCCTCATCATAATACCTAGTGGCAACTAGAGGTCTATCTTTCAATTTTTCATATCTAGCATAATCATCACTATCAAGTAAACCAAGGGGATTGGAATTACCTCTTTGTTGTGGTGGTTGAGACGGTTGCTTGTGACTCAAGCTTGATCCTCCAAGTGAGATTCTACTCCTCTTAGGTCGTATTGTTGAAGGATGTGATGGTGAGAGTGAGTGAAAATGCAAATAAAAGAGGAATGGGAAGATGGTGATAATGGGGAGGGGATTAGTGTGTGAGTGGAGATGGATATTATGGTTGGAGTTGAGAGTGAAGAGTGTAGATTGCGAGTTTTAAGGATATGGTTTGGAGAGAAGTGAAAAGAAAAGATGAATGTGAGAGAAAGGAACAGAAAAGAGGTTGTTTTCAACTATAATAGGCGTGGAAGTGCGACAAATGGGTTGAACATATAAATCATGGCGGGAATAAATTGAAAAATACGGTGTGAGAGGGGGACAAGCACGAACCACATGGATAGACACTAGTGGATCGGGTATCTCTTTGTTGAAAAACGATTCTCACTGGCTCAGTATACGAGTCATGTGAATTCCGTGTGGACCGTGTAATTCACTGCATCACCCTTTTTTTTCGTTGAATGGTAGTGGTGAAGAACACTCTGGACTTCATCTTCAGGCAAGCACCGTCTAAAAATACCATCTCCACAATATTTATAAAGTAATGGCTTTTCCCACACATA
Organism: Erythroxylum reticulatum; assembly: GCA_025504915.1. Lineage (NCBI taxonomy): Eukaryota > Viridiplantae > Streptophyta > Magnoliopsida > Malpighiales > Erythroxylaceae > Erythroxylum > Erythroxylum reticulatum. The sequence continues at coordinate 37,097,089 of JANSVA010000005.1, read as the reverse complement.
GTATTTGGCATCAGAGATTAGTTTCTTCTTCTTTTGATAAGATATCTTTGGTGGGAATAGTCCATAAACGATGTAATTAACCAAGTCTGCATACCATGGTGTTGCAAGAGATGATATAGCTAATAGTTCTTCTCTCGAATGAAATCATCAATTGGACAGTCTTCACTGGGAACAGTAATCCTAAAAAGGTGATCAATTACCACATTCTCAATACCAACTTTATCGTTGATTTCTAGATCAAATTCTTGCAGTAATAAGACCCATCGGATAAGACGTGGCTTGGAGTCCTTCTTCTTCAACAATGTCATATAGCTACATGATTTGTAAAGATAATAACTCTAGAATTAATTAGGTAAGACTTAAACTTTTCAAGAGCAAAAATGACTGCTAAAAATCCTTTTTCTGTGGTGGCGTAATTGATCTGAGCCTTATTTAAAGTACAACTAGCATAGTAAATAGCATAAGGCTTGTTGTCCTTTCTCTGTCCTAAAACAGCTCCCAAAGCATGATCACTTACATTGCACATCACTTTAAATAGAAGATCCCAATCAAGTGCTTGCATAATTAGAGCTGTAACTAAGGCATCTTTCAACCTGTAAAAAACACTCAAAAATCCTCATGAAATTCAAAAGGTACATCATTGACAAATAAATGTGTGAGAGGTTTTGCGATTTTAGAAAATTCTTTGATGAACCATCGATAAAAACCAACATGTCCAAGAAAACTTCTCACACCTTTTACTGAGGTAGGTGGGGGCAATTTTTCAATTACTTCCACTTTTGCTCTGTCAACTTCAATACCTTTACTTGACACCAAATGACCCAATACAATCCCCTCTTGTACTATAAAATGGCATTTCTCCCAATTCAAAACTAAATTAGCCTCTTCACATTTTCCAATAATTTTCACAAAATTTTCAAACAATCACCAAATGACAAACCATAAACAGAAAAATCATTCATAAACAATTCCATTATGTTTTCAATGAAATCAGAAAATATGGCCACCATACAGTGTTGGAAAGTGGCAGGGGCATTACAAAAACCAAAAGGCATTCTCCTATATGTAAAGGTACCATATGGACATGTAAAAGTGGTTTTGTCCTGATCTTGTGGGTGAATAGGAATCTGGAAGAAACACAAATACCCATCAAGATAACAAAAATGAGAGTTCTTAGCAAGTCTTTCTAACATCTGGTCAATTCTCCACCCAGTGACAGTCCTAGTTGAAATTAGTTCATTCTTTTCATTTTTCACTACTATCATCCCTCATTTCTTAGGAACTACATAGACTGGACTAACCCACTTACTATCCAAAATAGGGTAAATTATGCTAGCCTTAAGCAACTTCAAAATTTCCTTTTTGACCACTTCTTGCATACTAGGATATAACCTCCTTTGATATTCAATGATAGGCCTATGGTCGTCCTCCATTAGGATTTTATGCATGCACACTGAAGGATGAATTCCCTTAAGGTCATCTAAAGAATAAACTATAGCCTTTCTATGCTTTCTTAAGATGCTAACAAGTTTTTCAGTATCAACAACATCCAATTTAGCATTCACAACCACAGGATAAGTAGAATCAGGGCCCAGAAATTTATACCTTAAATTGGAGGGAAGGGGTTTAAGTTCTACCTCAGGTGCTTTCACTTCAGTTGGTTGATCCACTTCTAGAATTTCAAACTGCTCTTCTTTGGCCTTGTAATTTGTAGGGAGATTTGCTAAAGCTTTAGCAATCATGGCCACTTTTGGAATCTCATCACTTGGTGTTTCATTAGTAATCAAACAATTCTCAAGAAAACCATCCGAATGTTGTTTAGACAAATGGTTATTTACAATGGAATCAATTACATCAATTCTAAAACAATCATCAGACAAGCTCAAAAATTTAGTAGCTTTTGACATATCAAACTGAACACAATCCTCACCAATCTTAAAAGACAATTTGTCATTTTTCACTTCTATCTGACATCCAGCTATAGCCAAAAATGGCCTCCCAAGAATGCTTCCTCCATTTCCAAAATAACATAATCAAAATGCACATACAAATTACCTATTTTAATAGGCACATCTTCTAATACACCAACAGAACATTTAACAGATCGATCTACTAATTGCAAAGCAATAGTAGTGGGTTTCAACTCTCCTAAATCAAGCTTCTTACACAAAGAGAGTGGCATTAAACTTACACTTGACCATAAATCACACAAAGCGCGTTCAATTGTAACTTTACCAATTTGACAAGGGATTGAAAAGCTACCAGGATCTTTGAGTTTCAGAGGAAGCTTGTTTTGAATGGCAACATTACAGTCAACAGTCAAGACAATAATTTCATGCTCTTCTAGCTTTCTTTTATTAGATAAAATTTCTTTCAAAAACTTAGCATAAGAAGGCATTTGAGAAAGTGCATCTGTGAAAGGAATGTTGATGTAGAGCTTTTTGAGAACTAAGAATTTACCAAATTGAGCATCTAATTTGTCTTTGGCCATTTTATGAGGAAAGGGTATTGGTGAAGTGTACGTTTTTTGGGATGGCTTTTTTGGTTCCTTAGAAGGATCAGCCTCACTTTTCTTTTCCTTCTCAACTTCTACCTCTTTACTAGCCCTATCCTAAGTTTCAACTGCACCCTCTTTTGCAACTTCATTCCTAGGATCATGGGGTCTTGCTAATTGTTTTCCACTTCTCAATGTCACAGTTTTATAATGCTCCCTAAGATTGGTTTCAGGTTGACTAGGTAACTTACTTGGTGGAGTGGTCAATGAACTAGCCTGATTTGCAATTTGGTTCTCAAGCAACTTATTATGGGTAGCTAAAAGGTCTACCTTAGAGGTTAATTGCTTGATGGTTTCTTCTTGTTGTCTTTGGGCTAGTAACATGGATTCCATCATCCTTTCCAGGTTTGATTTTTGAGGTCCTGCTAGATTGGAAGGTCTTTGAAATCCAGGAGGTGGTCTAATGTTTGGCTGAAATGGGGGGTTTCGATTATTCCTATAGGAGAAATTGGGATTGTTCCGTCAACCTGGGTTATAAGTATTTGAGTGTGGGTCAAATTGAGGTATGGGGTTAAAGTTGTTAATGGCATGAACTTGGTCACTACCCTGATCTTCATCAAAAGGACTACCAACTCGACAATTAATAGACACATGAACAACAGAACCATAAATTTCACATGCAGAAGTAGAACTACTGGCATTCACAGAATTAATATTCAAATGATCTAACCTATGAGTCATGGCACCGACTTTAGCAGAAAGTATAGTAAGTGCATCAACATCATACTTACCTAGACTGTGTTTTACTGCTCCTCATTCATTGGACCATTAGTAGTTATTGAGAGCCATCTCTTCAATGAGATTGTATGCATCAGCACAAGTTTTATTCAAAATTGCTCCATCAGCTGTAGCATCGATTAATGTCCTCATTGACTGGACTAATCCATTGTAGAAGTTATGAAGGACCATCCAAGTTGGTAAGCCATGGTTTGGACACAACCGAATTAAATCTTTATAACACTCCCACGCTTCATACAACGTCTCATCATCTTTTTGTGTGAACATTGAGATTTGATTTCTAAGATTCGCCTTTTTTCTTGGAGGAAAATACTTGGCTAAGAATGTCCTGGAGAGTTGATCCCATGTAGTAATAGATCTAGCTGGAAGTGAATGAAGCCATGCTTTTGCCTTATACCTTGAAGAGAATGGAAAAAGGCAGAGATAAATTACATTGAGCATGACCCTATTCATTTTTAGAGTGTCACAAACTTCAAGGAATACCGTTAAGTGCATATTTGGATCCTCGATAGGTGACCCTCCAAATTGCTATTGCTATATTATAGAGATAAGGGCTAGTGTCAACTCAAAATTATTTGCTTCCATATTTGGATTCCAAATCCCAGAAGTGTTTTCTTAAACACTCAACTCTGCATAATCACAGAGTCGCGGTCCTACTCCTTTTACCATTGTATTACTACTACTGGCAGTTGTCTCCTTCTTCTGATTTGCAAACCTCTGTCTCTTTCTCCGATGGTACGTTCTGTCGATCTCAAGATCAAAGTTGGCTGTGAAAATATATTGCATATAAATCTCAATTCGCTACTGCACGAGAAACACAAATGAGAGTGAACAAACTTATATACAAAGAATATACTATAACTATAATAGAATTAAGTAAAGCTTACACAAATTTGTTTAGAAAAAATCAATATTTGATGCAAGTCCCTAGTAATGGTGCCAAAAACTTGATAGGCTCCACAAGTATACGGGTTTAGTTTAAGCAATCAAGTGTCGATCCACAAGGACTAGGTCAAAGTACTAAGTTTATACCTTCTAAATTTGCTAAGCAATTGAATATGAAAGTTCATTTGTAAAGGAAATATCAATACACGATTAACAGAATTTAACCTATTATTCTAGGAATTTATCCCAACAAAGAAATCATGCCATCCTTATGAAATAAAATATTGATATAAGTACATTAACCCACTCTTATCAATTATTTCTTTCGAAGTAATTAACGTGTTGATTCCAATTTTTAAACTAGTTTCCTAAACTAAAATCGAATCCAACCCAATGAACACAATGGTTAATCTCAAATACTCTTAATGAAGAATCCTATTTCTAGATGTTCTTTGAATTAAGTCTAATCTAGTAATTCAGATATTAAACATCACTTTTCAGTACTTAGTTTAACAACTATCAATATTCAATAAGAAACCCTAGATTAGATAGATCAAATCATCATTAGATCAAAACACTATACTAAAATCAAGACAACATTGAAATTAGAAGTAAAGGCATAAGGTTTAATGCATAAATCCTAAGTTGAAACAAACATACTAGAATAAGAAAATTTGCAGAGTCATGACTGAATTCAACTAAAGAGAAAAATCATAAACATGAACATCCAAGATAAATAACAAGTAAAAGAAGAGGAGACAAAACTTCAGTTGATTCTTGAATCTTGATTTCTCAATCTTCAAGTCTCCCCTTATGATTTCTCCATTCTTTCTCCTTTTTCTCCTCTTGTTTTCTCTCAGACTCGATCTACAATTACTCTTCATTCCTCCTTCCAAAACATCTACAAACACTGAAATCAAAGTAGCAGTACCAAATTCACAAAAACTAAAGGTAGTTTAACATCTAAAAACAATGACAAAATAGAGCTAAAATATATCAAGAATATCGACTTATCACTACCCAACTTTGCCTCTGTACATGTTGATCTTAGGTTTGCCCAACAAACCAACGCTTTTAGTTAAAATTGACCCATTAATCCAAAATTCCTATTTTCATGGTTCGAATATATCCATATAAAGCGGGCTTGGGTTTGCCTAATAACCCTAAATTTAAAAGGAATCTGGTTCTCGCCATATTAAAGGAAGGCATTAGTTTTAATATTCTAAATGAGGCGTTTCACTAAGGTCTCATCTAAGTTAGATGGTCTTATACATATAACTTATATATGTATATTAAAACATATATATATATATATTATAACTACATGGCATGATATGGACTACCCAATCAAATTGAGCCTAAACCCATAACCATCCATTATGCAAGGCCACACATTCTCCTAACCATGCATTCTTATATATATAAACCATCCATCATGCAAGCCCACACATTCTCCTAACCATGCATTCTTTAATACATATATGTAAACACATTATTTTGGTTATGACATCTTATTGATCCTAAGCTGAAAGCCCAATCCAACACTTAGATCTAAGCCCAATCCATCACTTAGATTTACTATCTTTCTTTTACTAAGTTGGCTAAAATTACTACTGTATGTTATTTCATTGGAATTAATATTAATCTAATTAACATGAATGCCTAATTCTAGAAATTAATTCATAATTAATTTACCTTAATATAATTATTTGATGTCTAAAATTAAACAACTTCAATTTTGTTACACATGTCAATTTTTCCAGTCTTACTAGAAAATCTATTGTTCTACTAAAATTAATTCAAAATTAATTTCTATAATTTTCCAAAATTTCTAAAAGATCAAATCATAATTCCAAGCATCTATAGGTCATTTTATGATGAACAAAATAATTTATGAATCACCAAAAATTATTATGATCACTGATAAGACACCAAAAATGACAAATGTGACTTCTAAAATTTTTCTGAAAATCAAAGTTTGAGCAAAATCATTTAGGCATGCATGAAACATCAAATTAACACATTTTTATCACATAAAAATATTTTTAATGTTCTAGAACCGAAATATAAACATACAAAAACATCAAACAAAACAAATCCTACAATTTTTGGAAAAATATCCAGATTTGGAATATTGTTTGATAAAATTATTAAAACATTTTTAATAATTCTAAAAATTTCAAAGGCATAAACACATCCCAAATATGTTCACATAATTTCCATAACCAAATTCCATGAAAATCATGTGTAACCTCATTAGTTTAGCCAATAGACATCATATGCCCAACAGAAAGACATATTTCATGCATGTTCTTATAAATTCGAAATTACTTATTTTAATTATATTAAAAATATTTTCAATCACACTGAATCATTTACATACATCTTATGAATAGATTGGTGAAAGAAAATCGTGAAAAACAGTTTTCACATGTCATGTATTCTACATCTAACAAGGCAAAAGATGGCTTTGATACCACTGTAAGGTTTTGGTCATGCATCTCATACATAATATATATCAAATATGCACAACAAAAAAATAAAAAGGAACCTCAAAAACTAGATCTACTCATACATATAGATATAGAAAACAAAAACATGAAATGTAAGATGTTTACATACCTTTCCGACGATCTCCTTCATTCTTTAATCTTCTCTGCATTGGGTTGTCGTAAACCATAATGATCAATGTAGACCGTCTTTGAAAGTCCACATGAAGATAGAAGTATGAAACCTGATTAGGAGATGACTAGAATTCTTTCATTGTGTTATCAAAGATAAGAAGTCTTGTGAAAGTTAGAGAGGAAAAGAGTGTGTGTATTAGAAAGAACCTTTCTTTCACTTGTGTCTAAAACAAGATGTACGAAAATCATCTTTAATTTTTATACCATTTGACCTTCCATATCCCCCATCACCAATGGAGAGTTATGGGAAGTCAATGGTCATGAATAACATGGATTAATGGAAGTTATGAGAAGTTAATGACCATGAATAACATGCATTAATGCAAGTTATAGGAAGTTAATGACCATAAATAACATGCATTAATAGAAGTTTTGGTAAGTTAATGACCAAATTAGCAACCAACAACACTTGTTTCTAATCCATTCCATGCAATGTTTTTTACCATGATCGCGATACAATCCCGAAACACTCTCTTATATCTTGATCATCATTCAAAACCATTTTACTCATCCTTCGGATCTCCTATGTGCATCACCCATTAAGTTCCCAGTTATGTTGGCTACTTGAATTAACACTTAATTCAAGTAAGTCAAGAGTGGTATATAGCAACACATCATGACCTCTAATTGACAGAAAAGTTAGTGATTTGACTACGAACCCTTCCATAGGCAATGTTGCCATGTAATTCATCCTTTCACCATCTATACCCCACTTAGTTTAGAGTATGGTCAAAGTGTCAATTCCTACTAGACTTACTACATCACATCTAATCCAAGTGATATTAGATTTTTTCATGAGGATCTCATTACTCTATGGATCATTGAAGACTGTCTTCATGACACATATCTGCTTTGGCTAAAGACTCTCAAATAATGGCCCTGATAAGAGGTTGTGGATATCATCTCCTTCTATCAGGAGTATTGAACCTTTATTAGCTACTCAATTACCTCTGAATACCTCAAGCTGTACCCAATCACTACCCTATAAGTAACCCTGAAAGGCACCAATGAATGAAGTCAAAGCACAGGATCAGTATCTGAGATATCTTTGAGCACCTCAAGTCAAAAGATACTTGCACCATTGATATGATGAGACTATCATTGATACTAGAATAGAATATCCATATGATTGTCTCATAATAGGTCAATCCAATGTACTTACTACCCTTAGTAAGCATCCACATGTTACCTTTAAACAACTCATGTCTGCATTTTATAAGATCTATTGCTTGATCCAATCAAAGAGTATAACATGTGTTAGTCTATCCGGATTAATGATATCTCATCTCATTAATCCTATGACTAGGGAAAGTTTAGATACTAATATAATTACACATGATAGGAATCTCATTATCATGATC
>JANSVA010000005.1:37076940-37088767 GCA_025504915.1 Erythroxylum reticulatum | reverse complement strand
CTTAACTTTATAAAATTACGAATTGGTCCTCCAAGAATTGAAAAATTACATTTAAGTCCTTTAACTTTTGACAATTTACAAATAAGCTCTTATATACATCAACTTTTCCAATTAAGCTTTCTAAGTGTCCCATGAGACTATAAATCACGTCTAATCACCTCTAAGGCATTAGAACTCATTTAATTTAACCACCATGGTCATACACATCCAATGGACTCGGTTTTATCCACTTAAAAGCTTATATGTCGAAAATCTCCAAGATTTCGCATTACCGATGAATTCTAAGTTCATGTAAGGGCATATAACATTATAAATCATTAACATATACACCGAAATGACTTAAATACATCTTTGAACTCATATACAACCATATGTATATATCAATATACAATAGTATCTCCAAATACAGTACTACGCAAAAGGTTCTGAAAGTCTAGCGTTACAGTTTTTATCTTCGGCTATCTTGCTTCTGTGCTTTTTTTTCAAACCACCAAGGGAGCTGTCCTAATTTTTGTTTTATGCTGCCACCTTTGTTTTATCAACCATTAAATTCATGTAATTACATGCAAAAACATGCATTTACGTAGTCCTTTATTTTTCCAACTATATGCCCTCTGTAAGTGTTGATTTCCGACAGCCCTCTTCCATGAGGTTTATGTTTTATCTTGTCTTCTCTTGCTCCAATATTTATCATTTTTGTTTGACGAAGACAAGTGAATGTGAATCTTTAGAAAACAACCAAAATATTGAGCTTTCGACTCACTTTAACTTCTTTGATTCCGAATTGTTCCTAAAATTATATATGAATTAAAGTGAGTATCTTAAACATTTTCGTATCATTAATTGCTAAGTGTAAATGATTAAATATATCAACCATTAAACACATATCAGTGACTTCTGTATATGATATTTTTATGCTTAATGTATGGATAATTCTTTGAGTATTTCTTTTTTTTATATTGAATTACGTTTAATACATAACTTAAGGGGTGATATGGATATTTATCTGTATGCTTAATTTTGTTACTACTTTGTTATATCACAAATACTTTTTCATCCTCAAGAAGGGAGAGATTGTTAAACCAAAGTAGGTTTCAATTGGTGTTTTTATGATAAAAAAAAACATAAGTACTACTAATGAGTGTATTATTTTTATTAGAAGCAATATAAGAACAAATGTAGCTATAAACTCAAGAAGATGGTTCATGAAGTTGATAAAGAAAATTTGAAGTTTGTAAATTTCAAAGAGAAATCATGTCAAGAACAAAAGAAGATTAAGGCACATCAAGGTCATTTTATATTTTGTAATATTATTTATAATTTCATTTTGTCACTTTGATGATTTTAAAGCCTTACCATGAATAAAAATTTCATATCACTTTATTACATGATTTTTTTCATTCATCAAGAGGCATCGAAGCTTTTGGTTTTAAAATAAAAGCCTCTTTATCATTCAAAACTTCATCAAGTTTGAGCATTTAAAATTGTTAAAATTATATTTTTTTAAGGGATTAGTTGACCAATATATATTAGTGATTGATCAATATAAGTTAAATGTGTAACAAATGAATTTGTTGACACATCGACCAAACAATATACTTGAGTGGTCGAACAATGTGTAATAACTATCAAATTTTATGTATAAATACATATTGATTGACTTATATGACTTAGTGGTTAACCAATGTAGGTTAAACATGCAATAACACTATTTATTGATACATTGTTTAACTAATATAGTGGTATAGTCGACTAATATCCCTCTAGGGGACACATTGGTTGATCGATACATCCTAGTGATCAACTAATGTCTTAAAAACTAGTGAATTTGTGCATTTAATGCACATTGATTGACTTATGTACTACACTAGTCAATCCTCTATAACTAGCCGCTGTAACAACTACTATTTAGCTCCAGTGGCTAGTAGGGGTCCAAAAATTCTATAAATACATATTTTTAAATGTTTATTAAATAAAAAAGAATTTGGGTATCTTATACACACATTTCTAAATATTTGTTAAGCATCTGAGTATTATTATCTCATGTATGAGTGAGCCTTTTTGTAATTTTCAAAGTGATAAAGTGAGATAATATGAGTTGTTAAATTTTGTTAAGGTGTTTATATATTGTATCTGAGGGTGTTCTAAGTGATATTGAAAGGGTTACTCTTTGCTCGAAAAAGATTGTACGAAAATTATGCTTCACTTTGAAAGAAGGGTTAAAAGTAAAATTCTAAGAAGAGACTTGGACATAGATATAAGCGAAGGATGTTTATCGAGTGATTATAATTTGATTTTCATTTATCTTCCCTTATCCTTTTTACATTATTACTTAAGCATGTTATTTTGTATCATATTTTCATCTTTTATAAATTGGATTCATTTAACAAATTAGTAATATTTTGTTTATAATTTATCAACATTCAATTCACCCCCTCCCACCTTCTCTTCGGTGCCATTAGGAACTAATCTATTAAATAAAGTCACCACTCTACCTTATTAAGGAAAGATGGAAAAGAAACTTAAAGGAAAGGAAATAAAGAGGTCTTGAATAGAAATTGAGTACGGATTCGAATTGTAAAATAAGGAAGGTTTTTAACACCATATCTTATCTACATAATTTATTACCTAGATTTGAAAAATATTTTGTAAAAAACTTATAAAAATGTTTTTAAGGGAAATTGGATGTGATGTGAATAAAAGTAAGATAAAAAAGAAAATCACAAATTTTATGTTTTGACCTACAGTTTAAAAATAAAACACTTGAATTGATACCAAAAAAATTTAAAGCATATTGGTACATTTTAGTAGTTTATGTTTTTAATAAAGTTTTAAAAATAAATTTTGAACTTTAATTTAGAAGGACACTTTGATTATATATAATGATGATATAAAGGAAAACAAAATTCTTAATGAGATAGAGGAAAAGTAACGAGATAATGAGTTAAAAACTATTAAAATTATTTAGATTTTTTTTACTTTAGAATATGATCTTTTAAAAATTTTAAACAAACTAACAACTCGATTTGAAAAGTTGTTTTCATTAATATTTTGCTATTATGACTAGTGGAACACTTGTAAAATGATATTTTGAGGGCTACGTGGCTCTTCGTCTTTGTCAATATGGTTTTTTAGCCTCTTATCACAAATACGTTGTAGTTATGTATTTAAAATGAAATCAATTGTTTAATTCTTAAAAAATATGTAAGAAACAAGATGTCATGCAACCCCTTTAAGTGTTAGTTTTCATGTACTCCATCAATCATTTCAATAGAATGAAAATGTTTAGATAATATTTGAGCTCAGCTATATGATTTCAAAATTTTGAACACTTAATTAAAATTTTTAAAGGCTAGATAATTAAATGAAAAAAAAACCTAAGTTAGTTTGACACTTTATAATTTATTATCCTAAGGGAAAATGAAGGATCTTATTAAAAGATTAGAAAAGATCCTACAAGTAGTCTGGATTTTCAAAAAGAAATTGGTGAATTAGGTTATTTTAAAAAACAAATTTAATTTAGTTAATCTTATTTGGTTAAAATTTGTTTGGTCTTTATAATAATTAAAAAGAAGAAAATTGCCTGAATTTTTGTTAAATAAAAAGGATAAGTAAGGTATTAAAAGTCAAAGACTTGGATAAAACTAACATAAATTCAAAGTCAAACTAAGAAAAAAGGTAAATAATTTATTCCCAATTAGAGTGCTAGCCTAACAAATTTTCTAAAATCAAACCAAGTTTTCAAAAATAGAAATGTATCCCTTTTAAGCATGTGAGACATGATTAAATATGATTTTTTAATCATTTTAAACTGAATTTGGGTTTTCAAAAGAAGTATTAGGAATTAAAAAATATTTTTATAACCCTTTATTAGGTTGTCTCTCTCCACTTATAGCCTCCACTAGGTCAAGCACTCACAATCCATAAAAGAAGAATATGCATTTTTATTTAGTTTTAATTTAGATTTTGAGTGAGGTTCTTTTAAATTGAGTCCATTACCTAAATTAATTTTAAAAAATAACTACCTAGGTTATAACCCTCTTAAACTGGAAGCAAATTGGTTGCTTTTCTAATTGATTAAAAAAAGGTGGAAGCATAATGAGCTTTTATTTATTTGTAAACTACATTATGAAATAAAAATACGTAAATATCACGTAAAACGGTTTTTAGCTTATGCTCAAGGAAAAACTTCTTAATAACTCTGAATTCAGTTGGACTGACTTCATGTGTCTGATTTAGTCTCTTAACTAGGTTGTCCTTTTTGTAAAAGTTTGTGTTATTGCTTGTAATGAATTGTCCTCCTAACCTACTTAATTTAATCACTCATTTCAATATTGACCAAAAAATGTTCATCTGTTGGAGATAAAGACACATTAATACAACGTAACGCTCTATATTAAGCATATCCAACTATAAGAGTACCACAAGAATAAGTAGGTTATTATAAATTTCAATTAAAATGAAACAAAGACCAGTAGAAGAAGATTAAATGCAAGAAAAATACAGTAATGCTAGATAAATACCAAAAGAAAAACTTTGATTAACCACATGTATCCAACTGGGTGAGCAGAAGAAAAAAAAGTGAAGCAGAAAATTCAATAAACAACATAATAGCTACTTGGATAACGAGGTAACCCAACTTTACAAACAATAGAATAATAGAAACACAACATTTTTTTTTACTAAATTAGCTTGAAACATATAAATGCTTATTATTTGAATAATATGATTGATCAATGAACATATAAAAACATGAGCACACTAATATAACAATAACAACCTTAACGGGAGAAGAAAAGGCTCCCTTGTTACAATCTTTATTATTTCATCTTCTAAAGAAAACAATTATACGTTAAACTAATAGGAATTAGTACTCAGTAAGTTGGCAACTCGAAAATCCAAGCTTTCCCTATTTTCTTCATCAAAACAAGTGACCATGTGTACCTCTTTCTAGCATTCAAAATGATATGACCACATTTTAATATTTCACATAACAAGAATAAAAATGAAGAATCAATACTTAATGGAAGAAACTTAATGTAACCCATTTACTGTCATTGGCACTCAACTTGATCTTATCCTATTAGATACATAGAGCACAAAGATTAAACAAGTAGATAAAGAAAACATTGATACAAAATCATAACTATATCAAAAATAACATATCTTTGATAAGTATATTGTCTAAACACATAAGTAGATCACTCTTAAAGTTCTGATGAATGAAAAAAATGAAAGATCATATTATCTTTTAATATGGTTTCCATATCAAATATGTATCCTCTATAGGCATTCACAAGTCACAATGCATCATTTATGAATCCATACCATTAGAAAATTTAGATATTATAAGATGAGGAATTATAAAACCAAATAGGGATGTGAGATCGATATGTATTTAAACTATTTGATGATTAGGTTATTTTTTTTATACACTTAGAGTGTTGACCTCATAAAAAATGAAAGAAAGATGAGCATAAAGGGCCAAAAGATTTTGGAGAGACTAGGTGACAAATTTGCAAAATGGGAGAGGCTATAGAGAAAGCAGATAAGAATGATCTATGGTCCCTTAAATAAATGAACTTCATTTTTTGTGATTTTAAAGTGAAAAATGAGAGATGTTATAGTTATGGTTTCTAAAACATGATTAGGGATGATGGAAAGTTTTGGTGATTTTAGGAATAAAAGTGATAAATTGATAAAATTACAGTAACTAAGATGAGAAAGACAATGAAAAGATCTAATAAAATGATAGAGAACAATGAGATTATATAAAAAAAATTGCTAAAGAAACGGATGGTTTTCTAGGTAAGTGATAAGTATAGAGAACCGAGAGGAAAGATGGATGGGGTTATGGTTAACTAAGACAATGAAGGAAAGAATGAGTGAAAGTAGAAAAGGCAAGACAGTGAGAGAAGACATTGGAAAGGATCTACAAATGGGTCACTATGATGGCTAGAGGGATGAAGACCAAAAATAGGTTGAAAGAAAACCATGAAAGGACTAGAAAAGGTCAAAACTTCAAAACCTAGAATGAACTAAATATTTCCTTTTCTATTTTTTGAGGCTCTAGTTTTCTTTGATTGTCATTCTTTCTCTTTGATGGCTTCCTTAAAGGTAAAAGTTTAAATTAAACCCTAATATTTACCTATCATTTTTATTTTTTTCTTATGAGTCTTTGTGCCAGTTATATATTTTATATGGTAAATGCGGACCAAAAAATTAATTGTAAACTTTCCAAAACTAAAGGACAATGTTTTGGAATTTTTCCAAACATTATCATCTGGCTCAATCACAAATCCTAAACTCATCTCCTTTATGTAATTTTTTAGTCCTTCTACACTATTTTTCTCTTCTTGTCACCCAAAACTTGGTTTTTTAGAATGAAAATCAAAGGACATAAAGCTTTGTGCTTCATAGTCTATAATGTTAAGCAAGCATTGAAGTTTTCTTTTGTATTTTGTTTATCGTTCATCAAACTTTTTGATATTTGTTTAATTGATTATATATTTATTCCATAACACTTAGTTTAATGATATGAAATGCTTAAGACATTCACTTTAGTTCATATTTGGTTTTAGGTACAATTCAGAAATGAAAGAGCTAAAATGAGTCCAAAGCATTATATTTGAGCCATCTTCTTGAGATTCACACTCATTTGTCTTCATGTAATAAGAAGGAGAAGGATTAGAACTAAAGGAGACAAGAAAATACCAAAAGGAATGAAGACTGACATTGTTATGGCCATAAGATACATCTCATGGCCATGACAAATAAGTCATAGTCGTGAAAGTGTGTGACAACAACCTATTTCTTGCCTATGACATATGCTACCTGGCCCATTTTAATGATACTTTTTGGTATAAAACAACATAATCTGATGACAGATATATGTTTCATTTAGGAGAAGCATTTCGGAGTGGTGAACTCTCGATTTTGAAGAAGAGAAGAGGCAAAGCTCTATTCCTTTGGCAACCTATGGAGGGCTAGCTTTTTTATGCGAGTTCAAAGGTGACATCGAACCCGGTTAATCATTTCTCTTTTTTTTTGGCTTTTTATCTTAGGGATTGATTATGTTATCCTATCTTTAATGTTTGGGGGTTGTGTAAGAATGATTGAATGCTCTATTTGATTGTTTTTATATAAGAACCCATTGCTAGAATGTCCAATATAATTCGTAATGATATGTTATCCACCTGAGCTTGTGTGGTTGTTGCCTTGATTAATCTATTTTCCTAAATCATAATGTGACTGTCCAATTAAATTTAGAGAGCTTGTTCTACGTTATTCGATAGCTAGGTTTAATTAACGAGCTCTTTTTAATTAAACACAACTTAAAGGAAAATCAAGGTTAATAAAGCTTGTTGTTAACCTATGATTAATAGTTGCTAGAAGAGATATGAGAACAATAATTCAATGAAGTTTGTTTAATTATGTGTAGACCGAGATTGAACTGATGACTTGCTACCTAACGTATTCATCACTTTCATCATTTTTGAATTTTTTCTTTTATTCCTTTTTTTAGTTTAGTTTCACTTTATTTTCTTATTCAAAATCAAACCAAATCCCCCATAATATAATCACCAATTCTTTTCATTACGAAAAACTAACTGAATACTCTCTGTAGGATCGACCTAGACTCATCACTACTATATATTTCACCTTACCCTTTCCTACATTATAACCCTAAAAAGTCCTTTGATTCATGATTATGCATGTAAACCTTAGTGGTGGAGAGATGAAATGATTTGCAAAGTGGGGGAATGCTATCATCATGAAGGGTTTTTTAGAGTTCTTGTAAATATCTCTTATTTAAGCACATTTTGTCCAATTCTACCTCTAGATTGCTCATTTTCTAAAGGTAATGAATGTTGATTGATCATAAGTAGAAGTGTTGAATGTTAGGTTTTTGCTACAGTTTTTGAAAGTTATTTCTCTTTACTTATGATTAGCTATTCAAGGGAATTATGAAAAATGAGTAAGTGTTTTTAGGTGTGACTTTAATTTTGATGTTTTTCCCTAAGGAAGGTCAAAAGCTAAGTATGAGGGAAATTGATATATGTTTAGTTGATTATACATTTATTTCATAACACTTAGTGTTTAATAATATGAAAGCTTAAGACATTCACTTTAGTTCATATTTAATTTTAGGTATAATTCGTAAACAAAAAAGCTAAAGTGAGTCGAAAGCATTATATTTGAGTCATCTTCTTGAGATTCACACTCACTTGCCTTCATGGAATAAGAAGGAGAAGGATTAGAGCTAAAGGAGATAAGAAAACACCTAAAAGAATGAAGAGTGACATTATTATGGCCATAAGAGTCCATGACACACTTGTCATGTCACGCCCATGAAATATGCCACCTGTCCCATTTTAACCTTACTTTTTGATAAAACAACATAATGGGACAGCAGACATATGTTTCGTTTTGGAGAAGCACTTTAGAGTGGTGAACTCTCAGTTTTGGGGAAGAGAAGGGGCAAAGCTCCATTCCTTTGGAGACCCATTGAGGGCTAGCTTCTCGACACCGGTTCAGAGGTAACATCAATATCGAAAACCCAGTTAAGCATTTCTCTCATTCTTTGTTGTTCTTTCTCTTAGGGATTGATTATGTTATCCTATGTTTAATATTTCAGTGTTGTGTAAGAATGTTTAAATGCTCTATTTTATTGTATTTATATAAGAACCCATTGTTAGAATCTTCAATATAATCCGTGATTGTTATGTTGAAATTTGTTTGTGGCAATTAATGATTTTTAATCATTAGGGATAACATAACCTAGGTTAAATGATCTGAACTTATGTGGTTGTTGCCTTGATTAATTTGTTTTCCTAAATCCTAATGTGGTTATTTAATTAAATCTAGAGAGCTTATTCTAAGTTATTCGATAGCTAGGTTTAATTAACGAGCTCTTCTTAATTAAACATAACATTAGGAAAAATCGAACTTAATAGAGCTTATTGTTAACCTATGATTAATAGTTGCTAGAAGAGGTATAAGAACAACAATTCAATAAAGTTTGGTTAATTGTATGTAGGCCAAGATTGAACCGATGACTGGGTCCCTAACATGTTCATCACTCTCATAATTTTTGAATGTTTTCTTTAATTTGTTTTCTTTAGTTTAGTTTCACTTTATTTTCTTATTCAAAATCAAACAAAATCCCCCTCATAACCTAAACACCAATTCTTTTTTATTAGGAAAGCTAACTGAACACTCACTGTAAGATTAAGCTAGACTCACCACTACTATAGTTGTAGGTCTAGTTATTTTGAGTAGTGTTACGGCACGCTACATCACTCTTAGATGCTGCCAACATAATTCTGGGTTTGAAAGACCAAAATTTTAGAAGTCTCAATGGTCACCTTGATTGGTTAAAATAGAAAATCACATGGAAAAGTTGTTATCAGTTTCTAGGTTCTAGGATCTTGGAAATAATTACTTTTTGAATTTTATATTATAGGTTTAATTAACATGTTTAAGTTGGGTATTATTGTTTATGGTATGAATTGGGGTAAGTTGTTGGATTTTTTTGTTTTATAAGAAATTTTAGTGAAAATGTACAGGGAAGATAGAAATGAACTGAACCATTTTTAGGAAAGAAGATAGAAATTAATCCATAATAGAGAAATCATAAATCTCCCATCTTTATCTACCTCTAAATCATTATCTCTTATCTCTTCTTTTCGTTCATGTTTTTCGAGTCACATTCATAGCATGCTTCAGTCTACCTCCATTAGAAACTTCCATTATCTATGTGCTTCTCTTCAATACATAACTCCATCATCCCTCTTTGTTAAAGCTTTATCTCGTTAATTTTCTTTCTGAAACAACAAATTTTAGGCTACATGAAGAGAAAAATATTATACAAGGACAAAAGACATGAAGGAGATAAGTCTAGGATTTTTGATTGACCAAGACAATAAAATTTGGAAAATTCCTAAAATATTGTCATCTAGTTATGAGAAGTTTGTAATCAATTAACGAAATAGGTTTTTTAAGGGATAAATTGATGGAGATGTTAAGTTGGGGTTTAAATTGAACATTTGTAAAATGTTAGGATTCTTTTTGAACAATTGATAAGTGAAAATGTTAAGGTCCAATTTGACCCTTTTTTCCTTTCCTAAAACTTGTAAATGTTTCACAGTTTACAAATGGACTAGGAAAGGACCAGAGGGCCTTGATCCCACTCTTAGATCCAATGGCTAGTGTTTTTAACATATTTCTAATATTTTTCTTTCTTTTTCCAGTTCGTCTCCATTTGTTGTTCTTTTTTATTATTAAAAAATGAAATTAGCTAGAAATTAGCTTTTATTTCTTCCCCTCTAAATAAGAAACCTTAGAAAAGATCTCAAATATTTCAATAAAACTAGTTTTCATTGTCATTTATTCTTTTTACACATCCATCCATTTTTAAAAATAATTAATGAAAATATTCTAATAAATCCTAATTTGCTAAAATTAAAATGAAATGTATGTATTAAAAACTAGCTAAAAGAAATTAGCCATTAGTAAATCAACTAAACTCTATTATAGATAGATATTTTTAATTAGACTAATTAACTCTTAAAATGAATAATTAAAGAAGGTAAAAATAACTAAACATGATATAATGAAAACTAATACAAATTGAATATGATAAAATGTAATAGGCACAAATGTAAAATAATCAAATGTAACCAAGCATGAAAATATTTAAATTAAATTTGACAAAATGAAATTACATATGAAAAAAGCTGAACAAAATTAAGTATCAATAAGGATAATGCCTCTACTCTAGATAGAATTTGTCACAACCTGGAACTACATCGGGCTCATGACAAGCTTCACATACCTAGGCTAAGGACACTAATGGTATCCTTAATCTGACTATGCAAGGCTAACTGAATATCTCTTCCCTTTAAAAAAAATTAGGCAGCACAACAACGGTATTTTAGAAATCCCAAAACTCTCTCAAATACCTATAAACAACTTTTTAAACATACTTTTATATTCACATTTAACCACAACTTTAGGACTTTAAAGTCCACTTAAGGCAATCTCAACAACAATATCAAAAGTTCATACATAAAGCCTTTAACAACAACAAAATAGTCAAGAGTTAAATTTATAAAATCATAAAGGATATCAACGTAATCAATCTGATAAAAAGAGTAAAACAGTTCATGAGCCACTATGCAACTAAAGTCCAAAACAGAAACTACCCATGTGCGATAGTACCTCGAAATGTCAAAAGATTGCATGATCCACTCAGAGCTTCAAGCTCACTAAATTAACCTACATGGTTAGAAAGTGGAGGGGTGAGTACATTATGTACTTAGTGAGAAGGAAAAATATATATCGCAATTAGATCTCGATACACACCAAGATGGTATAGATAACCTATGAAAACATAGATCAAATAGAAACACATAGGCCTAGCCTATGACTCAACGTATACTAGTTAAGAACCATATAGACCTAACCTATTAACCACTCATCTGGTGAACATAAGTTTCAGTTCTAGTAAACAAAAGTAGAAAAACATCATATGTATAAATCAAATCTCGTTATAAACAAATCCCAGAATAAGCTAAAACAATTATTTATGATACCACTAGTCGGACAAACTAGTGTGCACACCCACCGATCCTTGGTGTTGGCTTGACTTTCATCCATGATGAGTCTAAACTATAGTCGATAAGAGCATCATAACCCTAGGTGATGACCTTGTCGGTGTCCAGACCCTAGGTGTGTAATCACCTACAAGTCCAGTAGAAAGGTATCACTACAGGGACTCAACTTTTATGTACCAATGTCAATGGTATGGGAGTTGCTTAATCAG
>JANSVA010000005.1:37059617-37076840 GCA_025504915.1 Erythroxylum reticulatum | reverse complement strand
CACATTACATAAACCATATACATGCATATATAAAAGAATACCTCATAATATCTTATTAATAAGTCATAATGTTAGTATAAAAGTCACATATGTCTATTGGCCTAGGGCACCCTACTAACATCTCCAATATCTTCTCTCGATCCTGAAATATCAACGTTGCAATTTTGGTGAGTTTTGCGAACTCAGTGAGGCAACCATCCTCGATGGTTCACTCAATACATACAACACATTAACACATATAATCACATAATTCACACCATTTTATTTATCATCATGTAGTATCACATAATACTTTGTTCACAAGTTTCACGATCATTCAAATACAAGTCAACAATACATTTCAATCATTCAAACATACATATTAAATGTATATGTAATGCTCATGAGACTCATTTTTTATTATTACGTTGCTGTGACTGAGTGCCTATAACTGTCCTTTATCTATTGTGAATATCTAGCTCATAGATAATTGTTCCTTATCCGTTAGGGATATAAGGCTCATTATATATAATGAGCCTTTAGCTCTTAATTATATTATTAGGTTTAAGC
This sequence comes from Erythroxylum reticulatum, assembly GCA_025504915.1. Classification (NCBI taxonomy): domain Eukaryota; kingdom Viridiplantae; phylum Streptophyta; class Magnoliopsida; order Malpighiales; family Erythroxylaceae; genus Erythroxylum; species Erythroxylum reticulatum. Next base: position 37,076,291 of record JANSVA010000005.1, on the reverse strand, counting down.
TCGTTTTCGGTGGCTACTCAGGTCACAACTACCATTATTTGTTCATGCATTCATGTTCAATCAATCAAAAGTGCTCAATATTTATAGTCATTTTCACTATCGCATTTTCATTCGCATTCATCATCAAACCTTGATTCGGCATTCAATATAATGTTAAGAATCATTTATTTCATCAAATTCACATACAAGGAGCACTTCCAATATCTCATTCATATATTAAACGCCTCGAACATTCAATGTCCACAATCAACACAATAAAATTCAAATTCATAAGATAATTCAAAACATAATTTAAAACAAACAATTAATTAAGTGAGACCATCTAAGTTACTCACAGCTTGCTCAAAAAAGCTATTGCCTCGAAGTCTTGACAATGTCTAGATGTGGTTCCTCAAATCGCTCTTCTATATCATGAAATATACATTTACAAATATCACAAATTTGCACAATTATATAAGTACTCATTTATGCATATATGTATATATGGATCATGTACTATACATGCTCAATGACAATCCCAGGTATATTTTCCATTATTCTCATCATATGATCATTAATATATCAAAATTCAAATAAGTATAATTTGAAATTAGGTTTACACCTCAATAAAACAAATTAAATCTAAGCTCATAACTCAATTGATCATTCCAACATTTTTTAAAAACAAATTCTTAGGTCAATTTTGCAAAATCATTTTGACGAGAAAAATGAAGTATTTAGGAACACCTTCTTCCAAAAAAATGTTCCAATATGTCTTAAGTTTCTAATGACACCAATTTCTCAAATTTTGGTTCAGTATTTTACAAGTTATATACAAAATATATCAGACTATACTCAAACTGTAATAGTACTTTGTACTCAACTTTAAGCCAGACTTTTGAAACTCTTATAGACAGAATTAAATTTCGATTCCATTAGGAAGTTTATACCCATATGCCTCTAGTTCAATATAAATAAAAAAATCATTTGAATATCTATAGATTAAGATATGGATAAAATATCGATGTCTGTTCAGTGAAAACACTCAATTTAACAATATTCCAGCACACTTCATCATTTTCATCCTAAACTCAATGCCATAATTTTTTATGGAGAGGAAAAACAATGTGTAAGGAGTTTGTAGTTCAAATTTCAAGTCATTTGGAGGTCAAAAGAAGAAGTTACGGCAAAAAAAGTGAAGGATGTTCAAAACTATCATACATCTCTACACTCTTACTATCACGGCACGATCGTACACTGCGAGATGCTTCCTCTTTGTCATGATCGTGCTTGTGCAGGATCATGCTTTTTCGGATATCTCCTCATTGTCATGATCGTGCTCGTGGATGATCGTGCAAATCCTAATTTCTCCTCAAACACGATTGTGCAACTCCTCTAAGGTTCCCTTCGATCATGATCGTTCTTCTGCACAATCATGTGGCTCCACAGAGAGTTCCTCTCTGCATGATCATGACAAGCGATTCAAACGAAACTGGAGATTTTCGTCTCTTCTTCCTCTCTTTTGCTAAATCCAACATTTCTAACTTATGTCTATTATTTTCTCTTCATTTCAACTTCCATTCAACTCAACTCATTCACAACCAATTCAAAATCTATGATTAATCACAACATCAAAAACTGAATTGTTCATTTATGCATATTTAACACGCATTCCTCACATTTTCTGAATTTTTCATCTTCCTCAACACCTTCATTTCAACTCTAACTTCTCATTTTATTTTTTTCCATATCATGACATCATCTTACACCTTTTTCCTTAACTCTAAACTCATTTTAGTTCATTTCTAAAACGTCCAACGAGATTCACACAAACACGGTGAAAACAGAGTATACGCATAACACCTTTCCTAAATTTTTCTGGTTTTATACACGTTTTTAATGATCTTTCTAACTCAAAAATCACTTCAACAATATCTTATGAAATATTGATCATCAACTATACAAAAGCAAGACAAGCAACACACCTAAAATCCTCACTCACGTTTCAGCAAATATACATCCTTATATTATAAACACTTAACTGTTAACTAATTTGAAGCATGTTTCATCTTACATATCATAAAGAATCATACGATACTTACTTATTTAAAACTCCAAACTCTTCAAAATCACTTGAACCCTAGCTTTCGAGTATAACACGATCATTAACAGTTGAAGGTTGTAAGGTTAGGTATTTCAGTTACAGTGAAGAAGATAACAAAAAGAAATAGCAAGTGAAAAGTGAGAGCAAGGCTTACGTTGTGAGGGTGAGAAAATTTATGGAAGTAAAGAAACTTACAAAAGATGAAAGTCATGAGGAAGAAGAAAGTAAAATCAAACAATTAATTTGATCTTTCTAGTATATTCATCGGAATAAAGGCTAAGTTTGGCAAGTGACATTTGTCACTTGTCCAATTTCTATAAACTTAATCATCTCAATTTTCAATGACATTTGTCAATAAATCCCAAAGTCGTCTATAAAATTCTTCACTATCATTTGACTTTTATTTCAACTACCATTTATCTACTCACTTGCCACTTGGCATTTTTCCTAGTCCAAAAACACTCACAATTTTGAAATTTTCCTAAAATTCACCCAAAATTGTAAATCAATAAGTACACTCTCCAAATCAATTTTCAACACATAAAACCCACAATTCTCAATATAATCACCTATACAAATCAATTATACTCGAAAATGTCAATGAATACATGTACAATTATTTTAATGTGCAAAAATCTATATTCACATGTGTGTGTGTGTGTATGTTATATTATGCATGAGTATGAAATGCACTTTCTAACTTTACAATAATCTCTCATGAACTCTATCCTAGGGTTCTAGCCCCTAACATAGGATAATGAGATATTACAATCATAATTAGAATAACAAGGATTTCCAAAAGAAGATGCCATTCATTTAATGAGAAATAAAAAGGAATATCGAAAATTCGAGTGGCTAAAGCTGAAGCAGCTACTTTTAAAGTTTCATTGGACCCAGAAATGATACATTGGAAGAATCCTTTAGGTCTTCCAATATCAATAGGTTGATTGTTTCGCTCCGGTATCTTCCAAAAGGAAAAATGATCTCTGAGAGTTGTTTCCTATATATATATCACAAGAACCAATAGGTTTTAATCAACGAAATAAAGATATCAATTGTTGTTTCAAAAACGTCACTTATTTTCTCTTTATTTATTTCAAAAAGCTCAATGTACAGAATATAAATATTCCAACCGCCAAATCAAGTAAGTCATTGTATTTCCTAATGGTTAGTATTTGTTGGAACAAAAAAAGACCCGTAATCATGGGCTCGTTCATGAAAATAAAAAGGAATCTTATTAAAAAATAATGATAAATAATAATAAAATAAGTACAAAAAAGTAGTTTGCTTATTTGTTTATTTATTTATAGTTTATTTCTTTTTTCATTGTATCTATTTTAGTTAAATGAAAATTATATAATAAATAGAATAATATATATATACATTTATTTATTTATTATAAATATATTATTATAAATGGATTATGATTGTTATAAATATATATAAATTTAAATATATATGAATTATATAAATATAAAATATAAATAAATAACAAATATAAAATGGAAAACTTTCATCATCAAGTTTTCCAAGTTCATTTAACTAAAAATTTTCATTTAACTAAATAGATAAAATGAATATGGGTAGGCGTCAACCACCATACATGGTCTTACGACTTTGCGAAGACCTGTCTTTTTGGTAAACAGTCACTCGGACCTGGTTACTACAACCCCTCTTTTTGGATAGTAAATATTTATCAAAACATAGAGTGTGAATCAAATCCATGTTTGAATAGAAATTGAGATACTGATGCAAGTTCTTCCCTTTCTGAATCAGATAGATTCATATTTGAAAGAAGTTGACAATAAGTTCTTTCAAAATTGACTATTGGTCCCTCTAATGTCTGCAATTGAATAAATAGTTCTACAAACGAATGGATCGGATCAAATTGAAAAATGAAAAGATTTGTACAAGTTATACCTTTCGTTAGCAATTTGTGAAAAATCATTAGGTATGAATATGTTAGATACCTGTGACTCGATTAGTGAAATAATATCTCTCTCCCCAAAAGCATGTTTTTTTTACCGTTGCATAAAGAAAATATTTTGTTGTGAATGAACAAGATATTTAGGAATTGTCTATACATAAAATCATAATTCTTGATGCGAGACTTTTCCACATAAAAAGGGAATCTTTTGTTACAATAGAAACAGAAGTGATGTAGATTATTTAAGAATTGAAGTCGATTTGCTTTATAAAAAGAAGATATCAATGAACTTCTATGAAATAGTTTCACAGGATTCAGCCAATTGTCTTGATCGTAGGATATCATTAAGATATAGGAATCCGTATTATCAAAAGATTTCTTGCGATTATTTCTAATATGGAATGAGTCAATCATCCACTTTAGTATCTTATTGAACAAAAATAGTGATATTGTTCCTCCATTGATCCAAAATTTCGATTTTTGGGAAGTATCATGATCGCCCAATAAGAAGGGTTTCTATTTTTTCAAATGAACGATTTGAAGACCTATAGGTTCTAATAGCTGATTGCAGAGTGGATCATTCAAACCTTTCAATTCATAGATATAAATCCGGAACCTATGAATGGGGATATTCTCGAAACTCACAGATAATAACAATTAATATAATAAAATCTTTCTATAAATCCCTTGTAGTACTGAAATTAGATTTCAGAGAATTTTTTATTTAAAATTTATATTTATAAGAGTTTCTTTGTAGAAGAGTTTAAACTACCAAAAAAATCCTTATAAAATTAACTAAAATTGCCTCAATAATAAGGTCATAATAAGGATTGTTATCTTAAGGGTTTTTATAGCAAACATTCAAATCCTTATTTACTTATTTAAATTTAAGGAAAGGAATTTTTTATTAATTTATACATTTCTTAATAATTTGTATATTTACTAAAAAGTATTCCATTGATTGACTCTTTCAAGTTCGACGATTGAATAAAAATAGCTTATTATAATTTCGGGCAAGCCACTATGGTGAACTCAGTAAACAGCGTTGCTCTTAAGAAGCAGTGCTAGAGCATCTCGATTCGAGTCTGAGTGGAGGTATAAACATCTTTTAATTTTCAAAATGACACAATAAGTCCTATAACGTCCTATAATAAATTCAATTCTTGATTTCAATTCCATAGAATTAAGGCCTTCTCTTTTTCATTTCTTTTTTAAGTTCAAAATTTTTATGATATTTTTTACGTTAAAACGAATATTAACTCATATATCTTTTTCCGTCATTTCAGTTGTAATTATGATTCATTTGATAACTCTATTATTTGATGAATTCGTCAGACTATATGATTCATCAGAAAAAGGTACGATTAACTACTTTTTTTGTATAGCAGGATTATTAGTTACTCGTTGGATTTATTCAGGACATTTACCATTAAGTAATTTATATGAATCATTAATCTTTTTTTTTCATTTTTGGACTATCCAAATTGTAGTAGACAATTCCTAGAATTGGAAAAACTACTAAATCTAAGATAATTCATGGAGAAGAAAATTTAGTATAAAGTATGAGATGGCAAATAATACCTGTTTGTGTATGATTGATAACATCCTTTTAGGACCACTTATAAGGAATAAGCTACAATTCCTTCAACCTCAAAACATCAAAATCTACTCAATGTTAAGTGGGTGGCTAGTCCTAACCTCCTAACAATTATAAAACACTAGCTCACCCCACACACTAATACTACCTTTCATATTATATAGAAACACTCCTAAGGCTATTTATTAGACCATCCATTCATCTAATTATTTGACCAGCTCTTATGCTCAGAAGATTTAGAGTCCAAAAGGTCAAAGGTTATTTGATACAACTTAGTTTGGTTGAAGTAAAGAATTCCCATAGCTAGTTTCATTGTGTGGATGACAATTCAATACAAATTGAGAAGAAGGGACAAATTAAGTTATCTACCTACTAAAATATATACATTTTATAATCAAGAAATTTAGAGTCACCAACACACTTTAATTAAGAGTTACTACTACATTTTCTTCTAGTTCTCTTACCCAAATACTATTTGACTCTTACCCTGTACCTACTTGGATTGAATGAATTGAATCAAAGTCTAAACCAACTGTTATATAAATAATTATAAATACTTCCGATAACAATTTGATGACTTTCTCCGCATTTAGTAGCAAAAAGCTAAAATAGTGTTCAAAGAAAAACGAAATCAAGCAGTTAGATAACCGCCGGAATTACTAAAAGACAAATAGGAGGACTTTCTTCTACAAAGTAGGATACGAATTGTCATACACGGAGATGGTTTTGAGGCATATTATCTAAAAGGATGCATGCAACAAATTGCTATTTAATCTTTTGATTTTTTGCAAATTAGAGTTGATTTGAATTTGTATGCATAAGGTTTACCTTGTTGACTAGCTATTTGCGATGATTTATATTATTCATTGATATAGATTTTTTAATTTTAAAAAGTCATTCACCAAAATATAATTTCTTAAAAACTTATTTGTCGTTAATAAGAAAGTGTAACTTAAAAATTGTTAATCACATACTCAAACTAATTTTGAAAATATTAAAATTATTTGTACAATTATAAAAGAACATTTCTTTTAGAATAAGAAGATCTGGACTTCCTCTATAAGATGCAAATGCATCTTTGTGTTTCAAACTATTTTTAAAAAGCACCATACAGTATTATAAATATTAAAAAACATCTTCTCTTAATTTCAATTCAGTTGTTTTAACATAATTGTTATGTGACTAACTATTAAGCATATGATAAATTGTGTATGATTGTTTTAACGTAGCTTTAATAACAACTATGTTAGAGGTATTCAATTATGGCATCATATTCGTTAACCTTTTTATCTTTATATAATTCAAAAAAATTTAATTATTTGAAAGCATATTATGAAGATAAATCTCCAAAAGTGAAAAAAGTCATTATTTATTTCCTTTGGCCTGTGCGTTTAGTATACGAGTCACGCTCACGCCGCTCAACTGATCTTCCGCTCTCTCCTGTAGCATTCACTCCAAATTTACCAGCACAACAGTCTCGTTGCAAGTATGCAAACTCCCGACGATGTTCGGAATCTCCCTATTGACATCACTTTTTCTCGTCTCGGAGGTAACCCTTTGATATTTGTTTCATTTCTTATTTGCATGTGTTGTAGTTTGATGTTTATTTGGATTTTGGTTGAAGAATGGCTTGTTGATCGGAAGAGAATTCCGGCGGATTGGAGAAAGCGGATTGCCGCTATTAGGGCACGAATTTCTAAGGAATTTCCGTCTCTTCCCAAGGATATGGATCCCTTCTTCCTTACCCTCGACCCCGAAGGTTCTTATTTTGTCATTTTACATGCTTTCAGCAATACCATATTGTTTAATGTCCAAACTCCAGATTCCTTAGAAACAGAAAATTCTTTTTGGGTTAATTATAATTTGTGATTGGTCATTATGTAGTATGTATCACTTTCATCAAACTTTTCAAACATCGCATACAACCGTGTTTTTCTGTATTTTTACTTCTGTATTTGTTAAGAGAGTATTTCATGATCTTAGTTGGCTTAAGCTCTGGGGACTATGACATTGTGTCAAAACAAGTATGTCATTTGAGTTTCGTTATCGTTTACCAGGAATTGGGTACTTAGAGGCCAAAAAGATTTATGATATTCTCGTGAGGTCAACTCCTGAAAGCCGGAATATATTTGGCCGGCTATCAGGCGCCGCTGTATGATGCTCATCTCTCTTTTGTCTTTATACGCAATTATGTTATTAGATTGTAAATTTTTTTTTTTTTTTTCGCTACTCGTTTTTCCTTTTTAGGGTGCTTGGGAGGCCATTATCCGTTCTTTTGAGAAAGATCATATCTTCCTTGGTGAGGCCTCACAAATAATAATCCAAAATGTTAACTATGAAATGTAAGCATGTACTTTTACTGTTTCCTATTTACCTTTGGTGAAAATTTCTGAACTTATGATGTCGAGTGTCATTCTTATTTTTTGTTGACGTTGTTTGATCAAGCCCATATCAGAAGAAACAGGTGCAAAAGATCCAGCAACAACTAGCAGAGCTGGATCGCAAGGAAACAGATATTAAAAGAAGTGCAGCTTTGTCAGCTGCTAGGTATGCCGAAGCTTGTCAAGAGCTTGGGTTGCAGGTTAGCTTGGTGCACCTGGATGGTGGCTCGGAAGTTTGAGAGAGATCTGTCTTGTGATTATACTTATTTTTATAGTGTTTAACTTTTCTTGTAGGGAAACAATGTGAGGTTTGAGCTTCTGGAAACTGCAAAGTCACTTCCAGATGCATTTGCTGGGATTCTTCGAGTAATAAATGGTGATTCTATGTCAAGGGCAATAGAATATTACTCCAACTTTGTCAAAGATGTTCATACGGATAAAGATGTAGGATACTCATTCTTTCTTCCTTTTATCATGACTCGATTCCAGATCATATGGTCATTCATTGTTTAAAATTGATTTAGTTTATAAACTTGTGTGCAGCAATCATCTTGGACAGTCTTGTTGAGCTTGAAGGATGTTCGTGAAAATCCCCCATCTCTCAGTGTTTCCACCGAACCTAGGAGCTTTGATTCTGTGGATGTTCTGTCTGAAATTGACGGGGCAAAAGATATGAAGGGAGATATGGATGTCTCTGCAGATGCTATTGATTGGGATATCTCTGTAGATAACGCTCAAATTGATTGGGATATTGGTACTGTGGAAGAAACCGATGATAATGGTAATGGTTTTGGTCCTTATGAAATAGTGAATGCCAGTGACATCTTACAATGTTCCTCACCAGATGACGCTGTGAAGTCTGATAAAACATTGTTAGATAAAAATGAGACAACCATGCGTTCAGAGGTTTCTGCATCAGAAATATCTTGGGATATAAGTGTTGAAACTCCACAGGTTGATATGACTGATGATGTCAATTTACCAGCTGTGGGGTTCGAAAAACAAAATCAGACATGCCCTTCACATTGGCTCAATGATACTTCAGGAGCAAGGGGAGACAAGAGCCAGCTTTTGGATACAGAATACAGAAACAAAATTCTTGATGATTTATATGAGGTATGTGTTCACTTATTTTATTTGAACTCCTCATGGAGGATCTTATTGCCGCTATTATTTTTCGAATATGTTTTTGGTTTTTACTCTGATGAGAGCATAAATGAACTGCATTTAGACAAACGTGAAGTTTGTTGTCTCTGTTCTGATATGAGGTCTTGAATTTTCTATATCAAAACATTGATTTGATGTCCATATCAAACATTGATGTTTGGGTCTGATAATTGTATAGATCAAAGCATTTTTGACTCAAAGAATGGTGGAATTGAGGAGTGAAGAGACTTTGTCCTTGCAGCATCAAGTCCAGTCAGTTGCTCCCTTGGTACTACAGCAGTATTCGCCTGATGCAATTGAGACAATGTTAGCTGACGTTTCTTCTGCTATTTCATTGTTGACAAATAGGAAAACACGAGATTTGATCATGCTTCTCAACTCAAAAAGGTGGTTCTGGATATATCTGATTCATTTTGGACTTTCAATTTTAATATGCTTTCTGTTATGTTTTAAATTTTCAACAATTTTCTGACATGTTTCTCTTGTATGGGTAGTGAAAATTAATTACAAATTGGGTTGGCTGGGATTTTCACTCCTAGATTAGGGAAAGCCATGGGTTAGCATCTGATGCAGACACTAATTGGTTTCTCATAAAGTCAATATAAATTTAATGGTAAGGTCATGTTACTTTCTGCTGATGGAGACATCTGTATAAATTAACTAAGAGTCAAGTAACCAGCAAGCTATCCTTCTGACTGTTGACTACAGTAAAGATTGTCCTTAGCTATTGCTGTGCAGGATGCCCTGGTTACTGGATTTCATGGTTCTTAGTGTCTGGATTGGTTTTCCATGTTAGTCAGAAAATCGGCAAGTTGTATTTGTTACGGAAGTATTTTAATTCCTTCATGCTTAATTTTGGACTTTAGTTTTTCTATTTTAGTTGGGGGTTCTTATGGGGAGCGCAGAATCTCAGTGCCTCAACATCTTAACTGGAATGTGCTTGATATCTCTTGTGAATTTCTTTTTTGATTGGAATCTCAAGGATTGGATTCGGTCCTATCAACTTTTAACTCTTGCTTATGGTGTACTGGTTAGGAATTTCAAGTAGCCTTGTAACATGAAGAATTGCCATATAATGTGTCTGTTTGTATTTCAGATTTCTGGACAGACTTGTGAAAACATTGGAGGAGAAGAAGCATCATGAATCAAAACTAAAGGAGGGATTAAAGGACGTGTTTTCAAAGCGTATGGAGCTTCACAATTCTTTATATTCTTCATGGCCAAAACAGGTAAGTTGTTTCACAAGTAAAAGTCATTGTGCTTATTATTTTTGCACCATGAAATACCAAGTAAACTGCTATTCAAGCATTTGTAATTTACCTCACTCTTATCTGCTTAAACTTTTTAAGCTGTTGGAGAAGATAGCATATTTGATAATGACATGTGGATGTAATATAAGACTCATATTCACACGTAAATTTTTCTTACATATGGATTCTGCTGTCTTGTTCTTAGACTGTACAAAGTGGTACGAATTTTGCTAAAGCAATTGCCATTTCAGTATGTTTAGGTGTTTTAGTATCTTGTAATCAATAAAGTAAATTTGAAAGCTAGAGGATGTTTTCACAGCATCAATCTTGAGTTTGAAATTGTAACTCAACCAATGATTCCTTTCCAAGTAAAAAATTCTCTGTTTCTAAAAATTTGCTGTTACTTTCAGATTTCCCAAACAATAGTACGAAGGAGCTAACGAAGTCTAATACTTTAGCAAATAGGTGGTACCATGCCGATATGTGCATCACTATTAATTTTAGGACCTATAAACTGTTTGTTCATCAGAAAGAACTTGCGTTTATGCTGTATGTGATGTATGCTGGGTGAACATTCTATCCATGTTGCATTTCACTTCAAAGCTGTAATTTTGTAGCTATAGAGTTATATTCTGGAGAGAAATGAACATTACAATGAAATACCCCTGGTAAATTAATCCTGTAAATGCATATATTCATGCTGTTGATAAGTGGCTTGTTTCAGGAAATAGCATTTATTTGTGCTAGTCGTGCTGTAACTTACAGGTGTTGTACGGATGCATTATGGAGTTGCTGCAATATTTAACATGTTCAGTATGATTAATGACTTGCTATTTATTTTCAATTTGGAGAAGCAAGCTTAGTGGTTGCAGGAAAATTAAAGATAATCTGTTGAAATATATTAATGTTCATATTGTCAATCAAAAAGAGAACAATGAGCAAATATACTTTCAATTTCAGGATGCAGCACTTGTGAAGACCAGAGAGCTGAAGAAGCTTTGTGAAAGTACGCTATCATCCATGTATGATGGAAGGCCTGTTAATATAATTGGAGAGATCAACACCTTATTGAGTAGTGGAGTTACTGCTTAGACTCTTGGCATACTTTAGAATATGTTATTTGGTTATCAGTATGAAATGGTGAAACGTGGATAGATTGGGAAAGCTGTAGTTTGTCACAACAAAAAATGTTCTTTTTATGACTGATACTATAGAAACAAGCTCGACAATCTGGAAGTCATTCTTCCTCACATTTTCGTTATGACAGTCTAACTTGAGGTTCAACACAGGTACGTAGGCGTCCGCCTTTTCTTTCTCTCATCATCTTGTAAGTGTAATTTGAATATTAGTGTACAGTCTGTGTTGTCAAACTCTTTTTAAGTTTCTGTTGCGAGTCTTAAAAGAAGCACATGTTTTATTTTGAATTACTAAAAAAATATTTTAAAAGAGACTTTGTTTTATATATAAATACTGTTAAGTGTACAACAATTAGACGTTTGTATTAAAAAAAATTAACAGACATTTAATAAAAAAGTTACTTTCATAATTTTTTATGCTACAAGATTTTTTAAATAATTTAAGTATTAAAAGAGTAGTTTTTGAAATACTACTACTAATCACGTAGATAAACAGAATTCTTTCTTTAGTACTTTTTAAGGCTTTCCCCCGAAATCAAGATGCAAAAGTAGGCTAAACTATATCCAGTGACCCTTGAAATATAATTTATATCATTTTGATTAAATTAGTCTCCAACATGTTTGGACACTTCATTTACCCCTTAAAAAGGATAAAAGGAAGTGCGAGGTTCAGTTCATTCCAATGGATGATGGCAGAACTCCACGGAGAACTCTTGAACTTGTGTAGATGCTTAGTTGATGAGAATGGATGAGATGAGATGTTCAGAATTAGGGTCAAGTTAAACAAAAAGTTGGTACCACTAATATTTGGAATCACAAGTTGTGCAAAGTGTTCCATCACTATTTACCAGATACCAAGGGAAGTTTCATCAAGTACGTACTATTGTTTAGGATTTGTATCTTACAATCCAAAAGTTGCCAAAAGAAGACTAGGCAAGGCAAAGGATCACATACCAAGTGTCTTTCACCCATTAAAAGGTTCCTCACAGTGACCAGTGCATGTGAAGAGTCGAAGAGTCATAAGCCCTTGAGTGCTCAAGCTCCATGTATTGCCTCCTATTCTGTTGGGACAACTCTAGTTCACTGGAGAACTGGCTGCTTAGAGGCTGTGAAATATGACCCAATCCTAAGTCAGGGCACATCTCGTGTGAATTGCTAGTAGCCTCAACCTTGAAACCCCAAGAGGAGTTTGGATACTGATTGACTGCAGAAATATGTGGGGCTGTTGATTGAGCAGCAGGCGCCACTTTGGTATTAACCAAGTTGTTCATCTCAAGTCCTGACGCTCGGTTACAAGAGCCCCATGGCTGATTTGACAGAAGAGAGAGAGCACAGCTCGAGTCAGTAACACCAACTCCTGTGAAGCGTTCTCCGGAAGGAATGCCACAAGCAGAGAACCCAATCCCACCTGCCGAACCTTGCAGGTAAACATTAGTTGGAGGATTGTGGGGGCTACTCTGCCATGGTTGGGTGTTGGACCTTCCTCTACCAAGTGCTTGACCCTCATGTATCCGTTCAGAAGATCCTCCAGTTGACCATCCATCCCTCGAGCTAGGCCTTGGATATGCACTGAAGTCCAGAAGAAAGCTTCCAACCCTGTTATCTATTATTGACAAAAACAGACCATAACACAAGTACGAAATCAGATAACGAAGATTGCTTCAGAAGATGGTTTTTAACATCTTTACCAAAACTTGTAGAAGAGATTCGACCAAAGCGGGCTGACAGCACTGATCCAGGTGGGGGCTTCCTTCGTCGTTCGTTATGGCCAGCAAGGCGCCTGCGGCAACTTCTTTTACCTTGGTCAAATTCTGGAAGTTGATGAAATCTGTTTATAAAATGAACAAGTTAACTTAAAAACCTTCTAGAAAAGAATAGCATCATTGATCTCTATAAGCATAAAAATAGAAATAGTAGAGAAAGAAAAAAGGAGAAAACAAAGTTCTAACTGCACTCAGTATGTTTCTGCCAATGCATTTAAAGTGTGATTAGAAAGTCAGGACTTTGAAGTCCTTACTGTGACCATCCAGCTACACTGTCGCATGGCTCAGTTTGCAAGCAATACCAAGTAAACCTCTTATTTTTCACAGTACCAAAGCATATGGAAGCTACCTTCTAAATTCAGTTTTCCAAAGAGTAGAAAAGTTTGACTAATAACTTTTGTCCAATCAACAACCACCGAAACGTCAAGAGAAATCACAAGGGTTGAGAATTCCATTATTTAGTACACCCAACTTGCTTATAATCTGTCATTCAATTTATTTTAAGGCACCAGGTCATCCATATACCACATCATAGATGCGCTTGGGCAACATGAAAGGAATCTTCCATTATTTGCTTGAACAAGTTGTGATCATTATAGTCTAGAATGAATTCAAATAGGAAAATTATTTATGCACTACAAAAGACTTCCGGAGTACCTTAAACTAAGGATGAGAGGTTAGCCTGAATAGGCACAATCTCTCTATGATCAACAGATCGTGACTTCAAGACTCGCATGGAATAGGGTGGGTTGGTAGCTTACCAGAGATTTATCCCCTGTCGTATAATTCAATAGGCCCAATGGAAATGGTGGACCTCCTTCAAAAAGAAAATTGAAAATGTATAAAAAGTAACTATTTGAGTGATTTTGGCTTGTCTCTATTTGATCATGGTAACCGAGTTTATTAGGTACACCATGAGGAGCAAAACCATCAAACTAGCAATAATCGATTACTTGAAACTAGACTTTTGTTTATAGCCACTAATTTTGCCTTGGAATGAATACATAATTAGCTAACAGTCATTTTTGAAGTAGTTCTTTTTCTTGTATGGACAACTAATAGAAAGACTTTCCTGTCAGGTGGTCCAAGAGCATTCAGTGATCAAATGTAGTGGAAAGAATCTGAACATTGAGATCTGATACCTCAGTAGGTTCGGAACAAGAGCAAGTATAGCAGGCAAATGACTTTCAGAAAACGTGCTGTGGTTCCAGTGACGGACATGAGTCTTGCATAACCCATAAATTGACAGAAGTACTTCACAATTTATCAATGCTACAGGGAGTCCGTTCAAGTTTGCCGCCGGCTTATAACCATGAATTTTGAAAGTACTTTTTCTTTTTTGGAAAATGAAAGTATATTAAAACTCAACTCTAAGGGAAGTACAACAGAGGGTTCGGACCTGACCTAGGATCAACTCAAGCCAAGTTCATGAGTGAATGATTAAAAACCAAAAACTTTTAAGAGACAAAACCAAAGAAATAAATCATATCAACCCCTAGAAATAAACATTTCAACCAAAAAAATAAAAAAGGCACAAGCGACATACAAAGAATAGACTGATGTAACTATAAACAAACAAAACAAAACTGAATGTGTATGCTGAACTTGAAAGCTACCTAATAACCCACACACACACACAAACATATATTGCTTCAACATTAATCCACGACCCTCAAGAAGCTGAAAGTGAAATATTTAGTTCACCCCCATAGTTCTTTCCATTCTCTGGCAAAAAGACTTGAACTTGCAAATGATAGCCAACGAACGAACAGTCATCAATTTCCAATAGAAGAGGAAAAAATAAAAGCAATCTACGCACAGCAGCGTCAAAGCCTAAAACGCAATACTCATAAATGAAATAAAGATATAATATAAAGAACTTACCGGCTACACTGCTGACAAAATCTTTGTTCCAGGCCAGCAACGATGACCTTAGGAGACTTGGAATGCATACCACAAACTTTGTGTCTTGAATAGTAAGCCTTAGCATCAGTTAGATCCACCTTGCACCCTTCAACCTGACACCTGGGTGGTTGCTGCTGGCCACCCTGAGCCTTCCTGGTCGGAGCTCCGGATGACGAAGACGAGGAGCCGTTTGCAGACTCTGCCGGAGACCCGGCACCCAGATGATCCTCAAAATATATTTTTTTGCCAAATTTGAGGCCATTCACAGACTCATTAGTTGGTGGAGAGGAAGGGTTGGAGCTGCCAGAATCAGTCAAAGAGCCAGGACCCATTTCCATAAATGGTGCCTACAGTTCATTCATGGTTGTATTTGTGGGCACTGAGAGGACTGTGCAAAAGCTTGGATTTTGTGAATGTGGAGGAGAAGAAAAGCACAGATTTTGGTGAGGGGATGGTGGGCTGAGAGAGAGAGAGAAGTTAGTTTAAAGAGAAGAATTCAATTAAAAGTAATTGAAAAAAAAAGGAAAAAGCAGACACCTGACACTGGCCCATGCCAGCGAGAGGGGGTCTACAACACAGACTGACGAATTCACCAGTAACCATACCCTTTCTCTCAAAAGGTTAAAAGTAACAACAGATGGAGAGAGAGGTAGGGTGATATCGGCATTTCACGTCTCCATAGTCCATGGGGACTTTACCATATTGGCAAATAGCTAAGAATAAGAAGAAAACTCCACTGATGGATGTTATGATACGCTGTATAATATGGTTGAATGCCCCCTCATCTTTCTTATGGACATGGAATGGTATGGTATGGTATGGTATGGTCTGAGTAGATAATCTCAAAATGGAAAGAGGGGGAATGATGTGCCTGTCAGAGTCTTAGCTTGGGTCCTTTAGGTATCGGGAACCCAAATTCTTGTCTCGACTCATGAGGGTACCACTGCCATTGTGCCAGATATCCTGATTTGAGAGCTAAACAGTTGGTCAGTTAAAGGTCACTGACTTCTCATTACCACAGCTAGAGTTGGACTTAGGGTGTGCACAAGGAAAGTTCTGTTCCCCTCACTGCGCCAGCTCTTTTTACTCTAACTCTAAGCTCAAGCATTATCCTTTTTCTTTTCCACCTTTATTTTGCTCAAATATTACATCGTAAAGGATTTAATTATTAGCTGAAGATGCAGTGATAAATAAATAATAAAAATCATAATTAACAGTATCACTTATAAATTGTAGATTTGAATTTCAAAGTTTCTATATGCAACTTGAAAAAATCTGTGTAATTGAAAATTCCTTCGTATAATATTTTATATTTAATCAAGAAGAAACGTAGTTGATAATAATACAACTACCCTTATACATTTCCTATGCTATTCCATTGTATTATAACGTCAAGTTGAATTTACTTAATTAACTAGAGAAACCTTGTTCACACTTAACCAAATTATATCCAAGTTAACAGAAA
>JANSVA010000005.1:37006496-37035550 GCA_025504915.1 Erythroxylum reticulatum | reverse complement strand
TAAATTTGAATAGATATCTGGATGGTTTGGAGGCACTGTTGTATGTTAATAAATGAACAATAGTTGGAGTATGATTATAGCAGAAAGGATTGGCAAATATGGAGTAGCAATGAGGTAAGATTTAGAACCAATCCAGATTTTCCATACATTTGTTTGATTTCTTTCTTATATGCCACTACTTCTTTTGTTTATGACTCCATGTGAAAAAGTTTCCATCATGTGGAAGATCAATCATCTGTATTTCCTATACTCAAAGTAGTAAATCTCACTATAATTCCTCAAGTTGTAATTGCCTTTAGCCTTATAGGGATAGTGCATATAGTTAAAGTCCCCTATTATCAAACATGGGTAGTTTATGGTAATGTGTAACTCTCTTAGTTTCTTCCAAAGAGGGATTCTTTGGAAAGTGAAGTTAAAGCCATAAACAATGGTGATGGAAGCTGAGATGTTCTTTTATACTAACTTGATATTCAAGTGGATGAATTGTTTAGTAATTATAGAGTTGGAAATCTTTAGTTGGTCAGTATCATGTAGTACTATAATCTTTCCATTATAGTGTTTGGAAGTAATAGTCAATATTTTTCATTATTTTGGAAGGGAGTTAAGAAACTCACATTTTTGCTTTCTAAGTTTAGACTCTATAATACCAAAAATGTGTGGTTGATTCTCATGTAGAAAGTCCCTAATGACTAACTGTTTTATAGGGTAATTGATTCCCTTTGCATTCTAGGTGACGATGGTCATATCCCCTCCTTGGAAGAAGATGCTTTCTTCTTTTTTAACTTTCATTGCTATGAACTTTGAATTTTTCATTTTTTAAGTCATTTACTTGAATGGTTTCATCTTCACTGCTGGTTTTCTCCTTGTTTGGAGTTGAGCATGAATAGTTATTAAGTCATGTACCCTTTTGTTTCCCTTTGATTGATGTTTTAAGTTCCTCAGTGTTGTGCTTCTCAGTTGCCTTTATTTCCTTATTAACTTTCTCTTCTTGCCGAATAGATGAATTCTTATGTAGTAAGTGTGGTTTCAATATCCTCTCCCATTATTTCCTGATATCCACCAATTTTGAAAACCTTACCCATGGACTTCCACACTTTGGGGAGATTGTTTGATTTAGGCTTACACATATAAGTCACTTTTACCACATCTTCAACCATCTCTAAGTTTTCAATAAACCTCATTATTAGAATTTCTACTAGTAGGTCTTGCACAGTATCCATAACAACACAAATTATTGCAAAATTTGTGCACTTGATTTCAATAGTAGTTTGATCAAGACATAAAGATCTTCCCACAAAGCTAGCAGTATGACTAAGACCATTTTTAGTCCATTACTCAAGTGGGACTCCATAAATGCACATCCTGATGTAGTGTAGTAATATTTTGGATGGCTAAAGACTAGAAAGTAAACGAATGAAGATATTATTGTTGAAGTAGTCCTGTTTGAGACGGACAAATCTCCAATACAAGTAGGAATTTCAAATCACTATTTTCACACAGTAATGTAAATAACCTAGGTTTTATTTATAATAAAAATTAAAACAGAAAGCCTGAGATATTAAGAACGTGTGGCCATTTCTTTAAGTCACTTATTCACAAGCCAGTTAGTTTCCACCTCCCTATTCTTGTGCTAATTCTATCGCATAATCAGCAAGACCAAATAAAGATAAAAATTGGTCAACAACTAACTCCTCTTCTCTATCACGTGCAAGTTGTTGTTTACGTCTTATGGCATAGACTTGTAAGGGTCATAGGTTTGTATTAATACTGTCCCTCTGGAAAAACGAGTTGTCCTCAAATCAAAATGTGGGAAATTGACCTTGAAGTAAGTCATAATTTCCCCAAGATGCTTCCTCTATTGGATTGTCTTTCTATTCAATTAATAATTCTAAGGTAGGAGTTTCCTTGTCAAGGATCCAACGATGAAATTGTACTTAAGCTAGGAAAAGTAGTAATTCCCCATCTTTTGAAATTGGTAAGGTGGTGGAGATGCAGTGAATTGGCGTCTTGCTAGTCGTAATAGTGATATATGAAAAATGGGATGTAAGCGAGAATATGATGGGAGCTTAAGTTCATATACAACCTTACCCACTCTTCATATGACTTTATACAGCCCAAAGAAATGAGGAGACAGTTTCTGGAATTTCCATTTAGCAAAAGATTTATGTTGATATGGTTGTAATCGCAACAACACATAATCACCAGCATTAAAACTTAACTCTCTACGATGGGAATCTTCTTGAGCTTTCATTCGAGCTTCATCTTCATAAGGTTGTCCTTAAGTAGTCGCAACATTTGATCTTGTTCAATTAATTGTTACTCTAAATCAACAATCATTGTTTCTCCTGGCACATATGGATAGAGTGGAGGTGGGGAATGGCTACAAACCATTGAAAAAGGAGTAGAATTAGTGGAAGTATGATACCCGATATTATAAGAATATTCTGCCCATAATAGATAAGAACTCTATACCAGTGGTTGATCCTGAACAAAGCATCTTAGATAAGGTTCTAACCCCCTGTTGATTACTTCAGTTTGTTCATCTGTCTAAGGATGATAACTCATGCTCATCTTCAATTTTGTTTTATAGAGTTTGAAAAGTTATTGTCAGAAATTACATAGGAACACCACATCCCTATCAGAAACAATAGACTTAGGGATGCCATGAAGGCGAACAACCTCTCTACAAAAATGTTTGACCACTTTTTTGCCTGCAAAAGGGATAAGCTAAGGGTATGAAGTGGACATATTTTCTCAACCTGTCAACTGCAAACAAAATTGTATCAAAGCTGTTAGATTTTGGGAGACCCACTATGAAGTCCCTGGAAACGTCTTCCCAAGTCTGTTATGGAATTGGCAAAGGTTGGAGAAGACCTACTAGTGCCAATGCTTGATATTTGTTTTGCGCAATTCTGCATGTACTGCTTGACATCTTGCTTAAGATTGGGCCAATAAAAATTATTAGAGACACGTTTCAAAGTCTTAAGGTAATCACCATGACCAACAGCTGAAGTGTCATGAGAAAAAAAGAATTTTGCCGTGCAAGGTGTCATCTATAGGTTTCACAAGTCTAACCTTGAAATAGAGTTTGTGACCACTGATGGAGAAATGTGGAACAACTTGTGGATTTGATTGGAGAGTCACCATAATTGTTCATGTGTGTGTATCGTCTTTTAGTGTTTTTTGCAAATCGATCAAATCAAGGGCCACAGGCATCACCAAAGTAAAAAGATCAATCTGCTAGGGCCGTCGTGAAAGGGAATATATTTCTTTATTCTCTTGTCCTACATGATACAAATTTGTAAAGTCATTGGTTATGAGTTTTACCAAAAGTCGCTGCTGTTTTGTTGTAGTAACTCATTGCTCTAAAAGGTATTTGAGTGTGTAATGATCGGTTTTGAGGAAGAAATGTTTGCTCAGTGGGTAGTGCTTCCATTTTTGAAGTGCCAATACCACGACCAAGAGTTCTCTCTCATATGTCGATTTTAATTAGTTAGAAAAAGATAAACCTTTACTGAAATAAGCAACAGGGTGTCCAGATTACAAAAATATGGCACGAACTCCTTCTGAACTTGCATCGCTTTCAACAGTAAATTCTTGTGAAAAGTTTAGAAGCCGTAAAACTAGGATTGTGGTTATAGCCTCCTTAAGCCGTAGAAAAAAGCTTCATCTGCTACCGGTGTCCATTAAAAGGCATTTTTCTTGGTCAGATTGGTCAATGGATGTGCAATAAGCCCATAATTCTTCACGAAGCATCGGTAATAACCTGTTAAGCCTAGAAATCCTCTCAACATCTTGACATTGGTAGGAATCGACCAGGATTGAATTGTTGCAACCTTTTTTTTCCACCTGTACGCCATTTTTAGATATGACATGCCCTAAAAAATTGACCTGTGACTTAGCAAATAAGCATTTAGAAGACTTGGCATAGAATTGATGACCTTCTAATAAGGAAAGGTCTTATGCAGATGTAGTTGGTGCTAGATTTTGTCTTTACTGTAAATCAAAATGTCATCAAAGAAGACAAGTATGAATTTATGAAGATGGGGCAGAATAAATCATTCATGGTGGCCTGGAATGTAGAAGGAGCATTAGTTAACCCAAAGGGCATAACCATAAATTCATAATGGCCAGAGTGAGTTCTGAAAGCTGTCTTAGTGATGTCCTCCACGTTAACTCGAATCTAGTGGTAACCTGATCTTAAATCAATTATGAAAAAAAAACTTTTACACCATTCAATTCATCTAGGAGCTTATCAATATTAGGTATGGGGTATTTATCTATAATGGTAATCTTATTAAGAGCCCGGTAGTCCACACATATATGCCTTGTGCCTTCTTTCTTGGACACTAAGAGTACTGGACTTAAATCCCTTTTTCAATAATTCCGTCACTTGAAATTCAATTTCTGCTTTCTAGTTATAGGGGTAACGGTATGGTAAGATATTAGGAGGCTGGGAATCGGTAATTAAAGTTATAGAATGGGTGTGATTTTTGAAAGGTGGAAGTGCCTCGGGTTCTTAAAAAATGATGAAAAATTATGAAAGGATTTTATCAATGGGTGAAGGAGAAAGGTGAATGTCAGTCATGGTTACTAGAGATTGAAAGGTGGCAAGTGTGGTTGTTTTTTAAGGGACTCTTTGAAGCTTGTGCTTCTAGCCATCAATGGTAAAGATGAGAAACATCTTATTCCAATTAGCTTGCATTGTATTGAGAGAGGCAAGCCATTAGATCCCCAACACTAGATCTACTCCTCCAATAGAAAAGGGAAAGAAATCTTGAGCAATCTTCAACCCAGGAAGTTGTGCATCAAGATTTCTGCAAATGTTGTTGCATTGAATAATGTCTCCATTACCAACCTGGATGCCAAACATATTGCATCGTTAAAGATAATTCCTATATAATTGATTCCGACATAAAGTTGCGGGTTGAACTACTATCCACCAAGATTAATACATCACGTTTGCCCACTTTTGTGTGACTTCATCAGTGTCGGGATTAGCTTCCAAAATTGCAAAAGTACTTGTTTTACAGTGATGGCCAGGTCTGAATTTTTCAGTGTAAAGAAAACACAGTCCTTTTGCAAATTGAGCTTGACAATCAGCATCCCATTGACGTGAATGTACAGTAGGTAAGGTGTGCTTTATAGCAGTAGAACAACAGGTGTTGTACCAAAACCTTCCTTGGATTGCGTTTATGTAGTAACAATATTAGGCTTGGACAAGTTCTGCCAAGTGGATCTTTTATGGATTTTGTTTGAGCCTAATTTGGATTCAAATTTAAGGGCTAGGCTTATGGCTTTATAAACTGTACGAGGCTTGTGGATCCTTACATCAACTTTGAGATCTTCTCTGAGTCTGTTGATAAACACAACCAGTAAGCAATGTTCGGTCCAGTTGGTGGCTTAAGTAGATTGTCAAGCAAATTCTTATCGGTACTCCTGAATAATTCCATTTTGTTTAATGCTACAAAGGAATTCATCGAGGTTTTGAAATTCTGCTGGGCCATAGTTTTCTTGAAAACCTTGGACCAACTTTTTCCAGTGTACAATAGCATAATCTTGAGCTAAGAAAAGAAATCCAAAGCATCACCTTCCAAATACATGGATTCAATATCTACTTTTAATTCGTCTTCTGATATCATTTGAAATATTTTTTTGCTTTCTAAATCCATCTTCTTACTTAGGAAATTCTATCTTTGTATGAGGATGCTGGTTGGGATTACAATGCCACCAGGGTGACTCGGCATCATCTTGATCGTGTTTATGTTAATCAATTAGGCGTTGGAATCGTGACATATTTACAGGTTCTTTCCTTGGCCTGCGTTCGACGTGGGAGGATGATTGCTTGGTGATCATACTCTGGTTGGCTTCAATCGTAGCTACCTTTGCTGCCAAGAAGCCTATGGATTCTAAACGGGATGCTACTACTTTGAGTTGGTTAGCTATCGAGTCTGGTAGAGGGTTAGGTAAGGAGGGACAAGTATTTTGGGGCTTAGGTTGTAGATTGGTGGAGGTGGAACGTGTATTCACCGTTGGAATCGTTACTGCTATGATACCAGTGATGTAGTGTAGTAATATTTTGGATGGCAAACGAATAGAAAGTAAACGAATGAAGATATTATTATTGAAGTAGTCCTGTTTGAGACAGGCAAATCTCCAATACAAGTAGGAATTTCAAATCATTGTTTTCACACCTTAATGTAAATAACCTAGGTTTTATTTATTATAAAAATTAAAACAAAAAGCCTGAGGTTATGGAGAACGTATTGCCATTTCTTCAAGTCACTTGTTCATAAGCTAGTCAGTTTCCACCTCCCTATTCTTGTGCTATCTGTATCGCATAATTAGCAAGACCAAATAAAGATAAGAATTGGTTAGCAACTAACTCCTCTTCTCTATCATGTGCAAATTGCTGTTTGCGTCTTCTGGCATAGGCCCGTAAGGGTCGTGGGTTTGTATCACATCCATACTAGGACTAATCTAATATCTTCAAATGTAATACCTAGTCTATAGCTCTGTAGGAGTAGTGGCTTGTTATGTGCGTGCTAGGGACCCTCCTCTAAAACTTTCTTCGTAGACTACGAGTTGGAGAACTTAAAAAAGAAGATATCCTCTTAATTGACAATGATGTCCATTAATCTTAGTCGATTCCAGTTATTGGAGGCCTATTCCTTCATGACTGAGAAAGCCACTCTTTTTTCATGAAAATAACCTATTAGCATGGACTTATATTGAGCAGCTCTTTATTTGAGGGATTCAAGAAGAGGAGCAATTGCCTGGTGTTCCTCAAGTTTGATAAGGGAAGAGTAAAAAAGTTCGGATTCAAGGTTTGGTTCTTTAACCACTGGCAACCAGGAATGTCTAGGGGGAAGTGAGGTCTTAGATAGTTGGTTGTGAGGAAAGTTTATATGTGGAAAAAAGATGGAAGCAATATCATTAGGGATGGTAACATTTGGAGGAGTAGGGAGGGAATGTAGAGGCGAGAAAGTCTCAGCCTAAATAGACATCTTTCGAAAAATGGAAATAAATCGATAAGGGTTTGAAAAGAAGGAAAAGGAGGGATTTAGATAATGAAAGTGTAAGAGGGAAGAATAAATCTCGCTAGAGAGTGATTGAAGAGGAGAATGAGATTGAGATTAAACATGAGATAGTGATCGGGGAAGAGAGTAGCACTCATCAGTCATGCTTTTGATTTGATTTACGTGTCAAAAAATTTATGAACTAATATTTTTATCCCTTTCTTAATTTACAGAACTCTGATGGGTGAGAGGATCTTTAATTATGTTTTCATTAGACATGAATAACTTAACCACCTTTTTTATATGTTTTTATTAAAATTTTCATCACAAACTCGATAACTTTCTACGACAGACACTATCAAATTCTATACTTTGATTGTCATTTAAAAGTTTGATCTACTTTAATTAAATAATTATTAGGCCTTTTAAATTTATTATGAATCAAATCCTTTTCTTAACACTTAATAGGAACATTAATTTAAAAAACTACAATTAATATAAACTCAATTATGAAAATTTCAAAATAATTTGTTACTTAAACTAAGATGAGCTTGAAAAGTGGATGCCAAGCTAAGAGAGTAAAGAACAATAAATTAGAATTGAGTTTAAAAAGACTAGCAATTTTCTTTTATCATATGTGTTCGAGTAAATTGGGGCCATTAAGTAGTTCTTACTTAATGCATAGAATTATGAATAACTTCTCTACTAGTTTTAAGGTTAAAGTTATGATCAACTCCAATTTTTGGTTGAACTTCTCAGCCGATCTTATGCACATTTTGCCTGACTACAGTCCTCATCTTAAAAGTGACTCCTACATTCGACTCAGACATCCTTTAAGTAAATTGACAAATCATTTATGTAAAGATTTGTTTAGATCTAGAGGGCGAGAAACTAGCTTGATGTGTCACTATCCAGAGGAGAGGTTCTTTCCTAAAGGCATCCCTCTTCATATGCCTAGTTGCTAAAAACAGAGTTGTCACATCTGACAAATTGAGCTTTCTTAACCGGTCTCCAACTTGTTGTCTTTATAAAACCAACCTAAAACTCTTCCCACCTGTTCTTCAATGGTAATTGCTCAATTACCATGTAGAGCAAAATTCTAACTATCTATCAGCTTAAAACTACTTGGTACAACCATGTTAAAATCCTTGAATGATTATGTTTCGACTGGCACATCAACAAGGGGAATAAAGCTATCTAATTGATAACTTTTATTCCTTATATGTATATCATTTAGAAATAAAGAAATAACATAATCTTCAAGAGAAGTGTAAGCTCTAAAGAATAGGTTCTTGCATATCTAAAATTATGGATCAAAGCAACTTTTAACTCATCATACCATTAGAGGGTTCAATAATGCAATTGCTTTCTCATGGAAGATAATTGATTTATTGCCACAAAACTAGAACTGAGATTAGAGTTCTTCTTTTAGTCTTTCTACTCTTCCAACAGTAAAGAAACCAACGAGGGAGGTTGCACTATTAGAGTAGAATCTATAAATTATTTATCTGATATGCAACACATGGTTAGTCTAGATAGAATGTAACAAGGGCTACAGTTAGTCCAGAAAGAATACAACTTGTTGCTTTGACTATTTGATCCAAAATTGTATCTCATCTTTAAAATTGTTGGTACCTTCCAAAGCTTATTGTTTTTGTGTTATTATCTCCTTTTTCAATATAATTTTTTATTTTTAAAAAAAAACATCTGTGATGTGCCACTTTTAAGTGTTTCTGTAGTCAAAAGTTAAGAGCAAACATGAAGGGAGTTCTTCAAGTCATAGCCATTTGTAGATTGGCATGAAAATGTATCAATCATTGACGCCAACGCTATTCTTCCAAGCAACTTCTTTAAATCTATGCATGCTAGCATAGTGATCAGTAAATCAACTACTGGATGTTGACCAAAGTCCCTGTTGATCAATAGTCGCCAATGCATAATTAGAGGTTCAAATTGGTTTCAAGAGTAAGAGAATAAACGGTTGGATAAAGCTATCAACTAGTTTTGGAGAAAATTAAATGAATTTTATGTGTTGAAAGCACAAATTGACTGGCGAAAATAAGTATAGTCATGCATCGCCCATTGCCTAAGATTGTTTTTCATACGGTTTAGACAATCATATATAAAAGCGAAGCTAGACCCATCTTGATTCCCTGTAGAGCCAGATCGCCAAAACTCTGCGTAGAATTTGGGACTAGGACTAGACCATAATTAGTAGACCAACAATTATCAGGTAAATCTACTTTTCACATTGTTAGATCACGTGCCAGCTCGAACATGGGACCGCGGTGGGAAAATAAAACCTAACATCTATCACAGAAGCAGTTAAAAAAATATGGCTTTTCAGTCTGAATAAATTTTATTCTTCAAATCCTGCCACATTTCAGGCCCTTTAGGATGTCTCATAACGAATTGATTTACAAATATTCTTTCTGAGCTTGCAACAACAGTATTCAAGGAAAGCGTTGGATCAACTGTTCCTTGATCTTTGAGCCAATTATACATTGCTAATCTAAGCTTGGCTTTCTCTATGTTACAACAAAGATATGATGGGCATTTTAACAGAGATGATATAGGATAACCAAAATCATTCACTAAAATATTAATCTTCATTTGAATAACATCTTTCTTCTGCTGAAGAATTTCCGGGCGAATTCTGACCATGTGACAAACATCCTCCTTATCTAAACCAGTTTTCAGAATACAGTCAAATCTTTCTTGGAGTTCTGCTCCTTTTCCTCGAAAAAACTTTAGTTTTTGCTTGAATGCCTCTGAATTTTCTACAAATCCCAACTTCAACGAGAACTTGATCTTCAATGCTTCTGATTGTAGTTTCTCTCCTGAACTTGGTAATGGTTGAACTCTTGATCCTAAAACCCATTTCTTCGTTTCCTGTGGGTTTTCTTGGATGAGTTCGCAAAGTCGCTTCTTTCCCACCGACAAAAGTCTGAGCAAGCTGCTAGTTCTCTTCAATGTACATGAACCCACGAGTAGCGGATAAGAACGAACAATCTTCCCAATCTTTTGGGACTCCATCTCAATATCATTCAAGAATAGAAAGCATTGCCTCAAATTCCAAACAAATTTCCCAACTTCCATTTCTGGAAACCGTAGAAACATCGAATATATCTCATCTATTGTAGACCCAAATTTGGTTAAGAAACCTAATAAAGCGAACGTCTGATTTCCTGAGTCCTCAAACAGAATTGAAGGGTGTTGTCTAATGAGCTCACCTAACTGCTCTTCACTGCAACCCATCTTTCGAAATAGGTTCAGAATCAGAATCATTTTGCTCCAGTTGCAAGAACTCTTTTCTGAAAAATATTCTTCAATTAATCCCAGTTTGATCCCCTTTCGCTTTAGTACCTCTAATACCTTAAGAAAGTCCTTATCCAAATCCCCAATCAAAAGATAAGGGGAAGCAACTACCAACCTTGATATAAAGGACCTGCTAAGCCCCAATTCATCATAGGCCTGAAGTCTCAATGACAATACCCCATAATCATACGTAAAAACATCAACTGCCCCCATGTAAATCTTTCCAATCTTATTTCTAGCAATGCCATAGTCACAGAAAACATGATAGTTCTCTAGCAGCAAACTGTCATCGCCCAAGAAAATCAATCCAGGGGGAAGAAAAGGAGCATATTCGTAAGGTTTTAGACCTAAACTCTCGAAGAAAGGCTCAAATTCATTAATGGGGTTAAATCGCAAATAACGGGTCAATGCTTGCCCAATATTCTCCCTAGTATTAACCTTTTGCAATAGGTTTCCAAGAACAAAAGGCGAGTTTTTGCTAATACGCTCCGCATCCAAATAATGCAAATTTCTAGTGGAATGTAAGTAGTCTAATAAGGCAGCCTGGGCTTTTCTTATACAGTCAAGAGATAAGTAATTTAAAATGACCGCCCCGTTGATCTTCGAAAATTCTTCTTCTCCCGTAGAACCTAAGACATCCTTCATCGCATAACAACGGCCACAAGGAGGTATTGCTTCTAAAAACAGAGACTGAGGAAACCCATTTGAAAGTAGACGCTTTTCTGAGATTTCGCACGTGGGTCATGAGTAGTTCGATGCGATATGCAGCGACAGAAAAACAATCCTAAGACAGTGGTGTAGGCTTTTCATATGGGCTCCAAAGACAGTGGTGTAGGCTTTTCATATGGGCTCCAAAGAAACGAGAATGAAAGCTCCATTGAAATAAGATAAAAAAGCTTCAATCGCAGGATTTGCTACCTTTTGTTTACAAGAGAAGACGCTGATTTCAGTATCTGGGAAGAGAAACGGAGAGAGTGAGCGACACGGTAGTCTTCCACTCAATGTTGGCTGAGTTCAGAAGGGGGCTGTGGCTAGAGCCTAGAGGATCTTTTTCTCACTGGTCTTTCCGATGAGAAGAAAATAGTCATCCGTAATACTTCAACTTTATTTAAAAAATGCTTAATTCTCAAAACTTTTTTGTCCAACAAACGTGTCAATTAAAATTAATTAAACTTGAATTGAGACAAATTTTAGACCTTGTTATATTCTCATCTAAAATCTATTAAAAATATTTGTTCTTATAGTCTTATTTTTTAAGAGACCTCCAATTTTCAATTTTGATCATATAAAAATAAAATTTGGTTTCATTTTTTTGTCTTCATAAACAAGTTGCCACAGTGATATTCAACTCCTAAGTACATTTTATTGTTGTATTCTATATAAACTAACTTCTCTTGTTTTTTTTTTCCAAGGTTAATATCCATTATTCTTTACTAATATAAATATTTTTTTATATTAGTGAAATATTGATTAGATAAATTATTCACTTTATGTAGTAAATTGTCAATCATGTAATTAAGATAAATTACTTGGTGAATCAATAATTAAAATTAAGTGACAGATTCAATTGAAGTTATACTTACGAGTTTCAAGGCATACCCAACTTTCGTCAACCATTCTATTTTGAATTGAAAGAGTTAGGGAGATTAAATTCACCACGTAGAATGTTTCAAAATACAAAAGGATATAGGATGAATTAGGGTCAAAACTTAAAAAAAAGTATAACCGTATAAGGTATAATATTAGAAAAAACAATAATTTTTCTAACATAAGCAATTTCTCATAGCTTTATGTTCTCCATGTAGGCAACGTTAAATTAATTAATATAGATAACATCATTTAATGAAAAATAATATTTTAATCTTGTTCAAACCTATCCATTGAACTAATGGCATACCAGAAAATAAGATTTAACCTAATTAATAAGTCTAGGCTTTCAAATATTTTTCTGTTCATACTATTGTCTATTAATACAAGTCGTTTTTTTTTGGTGGCTAAAATCCATACGGTCATTGACATTATCTTATTGATAAGTTCATTATTTGGTGGGATACTTAGATTGGTGAAAAGAATCCATTGAATATTATGAATCGATATAATTTTACTATCTTATCAATAATTGATTGTGATGTTTTATTGTCACCTAATAGAGTGTAAAAAATCACACGGTATCTTTCTTTTTAAAGGAAGGAAATAATCGTTCTCATAGAGTAAAGTATGGAGATAATTAAACAAATATGTAGGTAGTTGTTAGAGAACAAGTTTACCAAACTAACCCTATATGAGAATTTCATTCGGAACATTAATTTTATATCTATAAAATATTTTATTTTGATGATTTATAAGTAATTATTTGACTTGAAATCATTAAAGTATCTCAAGGGATTTCTATATTTTAATAATACTTATGACTTTTCTAGTTAAGGTAGCTTACTCTATAGTCAATAGATATAGTATGAATTATATAGAAGTAATTGAATGGTCAAATTATAATTTATTGCTCTAAAGTAATTAGGGAGAATATTTTGTTGTTCTAAATTAATATTGATTTGGGAAATCCTTGGCCAAGGTGAAATGATACACTAAAAATAATTTTTAAATGTTATTAATTGAATCAATTACTAAAGATAGAAAACTAATATGATTGAATTCAAATAGAGTAGAAATTAATTCCATACTCTATGTCTAATAGAAGTATTGTACGATAAAAAGATATAATTATACTAAAAAATCATACACAAAAAGTTTATCTAAAACTACTTTGACATTTCTAAATATTTGGACGGTCACGATGTATTGTTAAAAACCAATCTTGATATATGAATATAAATTGTTTAATAGAGAATTAAAGATAAATTAAAGGAGTTTAATTTACCAAATCCTAAATATAATTTAGAGTTATAATTAACGTCTATACCAATATATTTGAGAATCTAATGGGTCACGTATAAAGAATGAGTTGAAGAGAGAAAAAGTGTTTTAATCAAGTCAAAACTGATTGTAAAGTTTGAGAAACTTTATAATTAAATATGAGATAGTAAATAAATAAGTATCGATATAAGATATTGGATCTTATTTGGATGTAATTGGTATTTAATTAGAATTAATTGTAATTCTAATTAAAACTTAATTAAAATTAGAATTACTAAAATGTATAAAACCTATTATAAATAGGCTCAAGACTCAAAGAGAGTTGGCACTTCTTGCCTAACCCTCTCAACAAATTAGATTTGATTACTTCTGAAAATTTTATATTAAAATTCTAAAACCTTACGATTCAATGTAGAATTGAAGTTACAATAGTCATTATAGGAACTCGTAAACACTAAAAAAAGTGGGTTTGGAACCTAAATCCTTCGAACCAAATATAGGCACTGGCTAAAAAAGATGAACAGAGTTCTATCACAAAACTTTAGACTTTGAATTCTATAGGGAACCTTGAAGAATCTTCAACTTATCAAAAACATTTAACTGATTATGATATAGAAGTTGATGCAGTATTGCATAAGGATTGGGTGGATTTACTAAAAACCTATAAACACTTGAGCCTTGAAGGATAGAAACATCTCATGTCCATTCATTTTTCCTTTGGCGTGTGATTCTATATCGTTTGGATACCTTTAGTTGAACCAATTTAAATTAATATGAAGCTCATGAGCTTGACTATGATAAAGGCCTTCCTTGTTTTAGCCACTTAACTTAAAAGACCACCCTACTTAACTATCCTTAGTTCAACCCTTTTGAGCCATTTTAAAAATCCCTTTATTTATGTTTTATACCCTATCAAAAACCTATCCTATCATATATCCTATCACCCAACTACGTGATTTAATAAGATATTTTTAAATTATTTGGGGAATGAGAATAATTTTGTTGTAAATTCTGTTTTCCAAAATCTACAATTTATATTTAGTTTGATTATGTATGATGGTTTCCCGTTGATGTTTGTTTTTGAAAAAAAAATCAAGAAGAGAATAATTGCAACTATAGTATATTTACATAGATAGGTAAGTATGTGGTCACATTCTTTTCTCAGTTTTACATTTTTTTAGAGTCTCTTGTTAAATACGTATTGTTTTAGCCTATAATTTTCCCTACCCAAACCTTAAACCAAGCACATTACAACCAATTAATAAAAGCCCTTTTGATTCATGCCTTCAAATATTGATGGTGAGAGAAATTTGGTGTATGTGCAAGTTTATAGTAGTGTATTCCTTATGACAGGAGTTTGAAAGTAAATACTTATGTTCACTCTTTAACACGGTGAGGAAATTCACTAAGGCTTTTTGATTAATTTTGATTGAGATTGTCTTTAATTGTCTTTGTTCATATTTTCTAGTAAAATCAACTTTGATGTATGTTGATGCTTAACACTTTTTTGCTCTAAGTCTTAAGGAGTATGCATAGTTTAATCTCATGAGAAGTGGTTGGGTAAAAACTATTTGACCATTTTATTTTGTTTGTGTTTCATTTACTTAGGGACAAGCAAGGATTAGATGTGAGAGAATTTGATGTGTCATAAGGTGGCCTTATTTTTAGCATTCAAAATCTTTCATAATCTATTTTAGTATGTTTGAAACTTAGTATTCTGTTTATTTTTGTAGGATCAGGATGGAAGATGCTATTTGAGTGAAACAAGAATTGAGATTTAATCCAAATTTAAAAATTTAAATGGAGGAGTGATCTCAACAATAATTAAAGGTGAATTAAAGAGATTTGGACCAATGAAATGTTTTTATTTTGTATAATAGGATCATATTATAGGAATCTAAGTGAAATATGAAAAAAATAGTCTGGCGAGATCTTAGATTTTGAATATGCAAGAGCAAAAACATATCAAAAGTGGTTTAAAACCTTATCTTAGCCAAATCTGAGTGAAATTCATTACAGTTATTATTTGGGGAGATCAAAATAATTAAAACCATAAGATTTCCATATGGGTTTTAGTGGCTATAAATAGAGCCAAGATGTGAAGGAGTAAATCATCAATATTTTCAACTTCATTTTCCAACTTCTTAAAGTTCTTTTATTTTATCCTTTCTTTATCCAATATTAGAGTAGTTTTTCTTCAGCTTCTATCGGTAGGAATGGTCATTGTTGGCTAAGTCTTTTATTCTTGGTTGAAAGAAGTGGAAGCCCTTTTTGGAACTTTGAAGATTGAGAGGCAATTGAGTCTTATGGTGAAGTATTTCATTTACTTATGTATTGAGTTGCTCTTCTATGCTTCTATTTTATGATTATTTTTAATTAATGTCTAATGCATTCAGTCAATTTGTTGGTTGAAATAATCATTAGCTAGATTAAAGTTTGAATACGTAAAATTTTAATTCTTTTACTTATTTACAGCAACTAGGATTTTTAATTTAAAGCATGCAAAATTATTACGCTTAAGAAAAACATTCAAATAGATTAAATGCAACTACGAATGTTATGTTATCTTGTTACAATGGTCTTTCTTTTCTAAAAGCTATTGCTTATTAAAATTTCAAATCGTATATAAGGTTGTTAAGTAATAAGGGTTAATTGAATTACATATTTTTCATTAACTAATCCTAAGGAAAGATAGGTATATAGTATCGTATCAATTATATGGTTGATGAAATAATTATTTATGCCAATGATCAATTGTAGTTTCAAAAGGTGGAACCAATCGTAAACTAATGTTTGTTTTTATTGAAAACTCTCATTTTATTATTTTCTTTATTTTTATTGAAAAATTAATTAACCCCTCCTTTATTAATTATTCACTTTTATAATGATTGAAAAATAAGAATTCCTTATAGGATTGACTTGTTCGTCCCTTTATTATATTTGTTTAATTGTAAGAAATATCCAACTTGGTAGTTGTTAGCAAAGGAGGACCCTTCTTTGGTTAGAGGCCATGTTTGTCTAGTTCATGCCAAGTTATGAAAGGATGGCAACCAAATAAAAAAGAAGGAAGGCTTTAATTTTGAAACTTAGACAAATCTTATCAATGACCTAAAACTTGCATAACTTGTTCTATAGGTGCATTCACGCATTGCTATAGTGGAAAAAATGAGGAAAGCCGATGATGGTATCTAAGATAGTTCTATAAGCAACATTAGTGCACCTTTGACCAAGAAGTGAAGAAAACTTTAAGGTTTAACTAAGGTTATAACCAGGAGAGGGCCTTTAACCTATTGGAAGATAAGTTCAGATCAACTTCCTTATTAGCTTTTCCTAATGTAATCAAAACTTTTGAGAATGAGTGCCATGCTTTAGTTATAAGAATTAGAGTATTCTTGATGCAATATATGAAACCAATAGTATACTTTAGTAAGAAGCTTAATAGGATAACCTTGAACTATCTAAATTATAATAAGGATTTGTTTGCATTAGTGAAAGCCTTAGAGACTTGACAACAATACTTATGGCCTAAGGAGTTTATGATATATACAGATCACAAGTAAATAGAAATATGTTTGAGGTCAAAACAAGTTAAATAAGAGACCAAGTGGGTAGAGTTTATCAAGACTTTTCTTATATGGTGAAATATAAGCAAGCTACGGAAAATATAATGGCTGATGCATTATTTAGGAGGCATGCTTTATGAAGTACTTTGACAAATAAAATGATAATTTTTGTGCATATTAGATATCTATATATTTATGACCCTAATTTTGGTAATATGTTTAAAACATATGAGCATCCTACATTTGGAAAGTTTTATAGGTATGAAGGATATTCATTTAGGGAGAATCTATTATATGTGCCTATTAGTCTTTTAAGAGAGTTACTTGTGAGAGCATTGAATGGTGGAGGGTTATTGAGAAGCTTTAGAGTTAAAAAGAATCTTAAGAATTTGAGCAAACATTTATTTTGGCCACAAATGAGGAGAGATATAAAGAGAATATATGAAAGATATGTCACTTATAGGTAGACTAAATCTTAAGTGCAAACCCTATAAATTATACACACTTTTTCCTATACCTAGTGAAGTATGGGTATATCTTTTGATTAATTTTGCTTTAGTTTTTCCTAGGTCTAAGAATGATAAGGATTCAATTTTTGTAGTGGTGCAGAAAAACTAGTACATTTTATTGCATATCATGAAACCAATAATGCATGTTACATTTGTGTGCTATTTTTCAAAGATAATGTTAAACTACATGGAGTTCCAAGAACCATTATTTCAAATAGGCATGTGAAGTTTTTGAATTACTTTTGAAAGACTTTGAAGGGAAAATTGTGAACTAAGTTACTGTTTTCTACAATTTTTCATCCACAAATCAATGGAAAAATTGAGGCGCTTAATAAGATTTTGGGGCTATACTACATTATATTATTGGTAAGAATCTTAATACTTAGGAAGAGTCTTTGCCTTTCATTGAATTTGCTTATAATAGGATCGTCCATAGTGATATAAGTTATATACCTTTTAAGTTTGTTTATGGATTTAACCTATTATCTTCTTTAGATCTTATTCCTATTTATTCAGGTGAAAAATATAGCTTGGATGGTAAAAGAAAAGCCAAATTAGTGAAGGGGCTTCATGAAAAGGCAAGGTTGAATATTAAGAAGATGACCCAACAATACATCAAACAAGCTAACAATGGGAAGAAACATGTGGACTTCGAATCGAGAGATTGGGCTTAGGTACACTAAAGAAAAGAGAGATTTCTAAACAAATGAAAGTATAAACTATAATTAGGAGGAGATATGCCATTTCAAGTTATGAAACGAATGAATGACAATGTTTATAAGATTGACTTACCCAGTGAGTATAGTGTTCATACCACTTTTAACCTTGTTAATTTATCTCCTTTTGATTTTATAAATGAAGGTTCTAATTTAAGGACAAATCCTTTTGAGGAGAGGGAAAATAATGGGAATTAAGAATTCACTATTAAGCGCTAAAATTTGATGGAGATCTATTGAATGATAGAGGATCATCAAACTAGAGTAGGGCAAAAAAGGTCCAGGAAGCCTTTAATGACTTAATGGAGAATCTTTATGCAAGGAGTGAAACTTTTCTTCTTTAAGAGATTAAATTCAAGGTTGTAATAATGATTCAAGCGAAGGGGTAAGTGTCACCAAAAGGTGATATAATGTAAGTATCACCTAAGTCATATTATGACCAGCGCCATCCTGCATTAACCTTTAAAGGTTGGGAAACAGAACCTAATAAGCACTAGAATCAAACCACTACCATATGCTAATCTTTGACTAAGTTTATGGATTGAAGGACTATAAGCGAACTAGTACTAAAGTTGTCAGACTCATCTTTTTCACACACACTTAAAATTTCAAAACAAAAACAACGCTAGTGTGCTTTTTAAACAAGCACTGGTCTTATAGTTTTAGGTACTTATGTTTTTCTTACTTTAAAATGTTATTTCCTTTTATGACTCTATTTTTAGGGTTTCATGTCTATAAGAGGCTTTATTATTATTGTAATAGAGTTTATCATTATAATTTGATCACTAAAAAATATTGGAGAGATTTTCTTCAATCTCTTTTAATCGCTCTTAGTTTTGATTATCTAAAAGCTTACGATCTTTTCTAACTTACTGGTGGTGCTTAGAACCTAGAATCTTATCACTACCAATCCTTTCTTATATGTGAGTATGGAAATTCACATCATTCCTTGTGTTTTTTTTTTGGTTTGTGTTCATGTTCATTAATCAAACTTGTTTCGACATAATGGTCCTTAGTCTTATTAATATTGATATTAAATCTTACTAGTCTTATTGGTAGCAGTCATATTAGAGAAATAAGTTAGTTCACACTAGTTATTTTGGATCTATCCCTTCTTAAAGGTTCACACAATCTTTAATAATAGAATATTACTCTCAAATTAAGTGCACTAGTTAGCTTAGAGCTTACCTATAGTGTCAATCCTTAAAGGATGTTAAAAGTTTATGATACATTAAAGGTAATCAACTAGTCTTTCTCAAAACTTACCTACTATTCTGTTTTCTTTTATTATGCATAATTTTAATAAACTAAAGGAATTTTGAAAATACTTATTTTAAATCGTGCAACATCTCCAGAATAGTAGGATTCTTTTTTAAATAGACATTAAAATTCATTTTTAATTTTACCTTTTGTTTTATTTTCAACTATATTGAATTTCATTGTTTTAAATAAAAATTATTATGTTTTAGAAATTATATTTTTATTTTATGATATGCATATGTATAGACTAAAATTATTTTTATAATTTTTTTTCAAAAATTATAAAATTTTCACTATATAAAATTGAGACAGAGTTAGAATTCGTTAAAAACCTAAGTGCAGTTGGGAGATAAAAATTGAAATACCAGTCCAAAAATGGTGTCAATTAAATAAATACAATGCAAATGATAAGATCTGAATTGATTATCCTAGTATAATGATAGATGAGGACTTAAGAAAGTCTAGTTATCTAAATTCTCCGGCATCCCAACTTTTTTTAATCTAAGCATTTGATCTTCTTTCCATATGTGTGCTTATAAATGTTTTTTTATTGAAGGTAATTAATTGCAACAATCATAGCTCTAAGGAAGAAAGCTAAAAGAATAAATAAGTGAAATTCTTGTCTTCCAAGATAAATAATCAAATTAACGGAACCATCTTGACCAAACAAGTCTCGGAGGCCAATATAAAAAGCTAAAGACAACTTTCTCCATAAAATGAGACTAAATGGTGATAGCAAATGTCATAAAGAAAATAATTTCAATAAATTATTTTTTTTCAAAGAGCTTTATTATATAAACGCTTAAGTGGTTTCTTAATCAAGACTAATCATCTATAAAATGTTGAAGGAACTTGGTGAACTTATTTTTAGTCTAACACAAGTTTAATTAAGAAAGTATAAATCATATGGACATACAAAACACGAAAAAACTCCACTGAAATTCTAAAAGAGTACTAAAAAAGTTGGCATACAATGATGGCAAAAGTTTAACCACATTTTCAGGAAAAAGAAGTTATAAGGAAACAATCTCCAGTTAAAGATGAGACATAACCTAATAAACTAGGAGCACAAGTTCTCTTTTTGTGCCACCTCCTCTATTCATTTCATACATGGGGTTTATTGTACTCTGCTAATAACTTTTCAATTCCCAACAGTGTTATTGCTATTATTTTCACTACAGTGAATTATCAATTCTCCCTTACATCAGCTTATTAGTTTCTTCTAGCATTTTTTCTACTAGTTTTCTCCTAAGTTGACCTACTTTAATATGCCAATGTTTTCATACTTGATATCATCAATTTCCATACATCATATGTTAAAAATAGAGGTACCATACCTAATCTAATCTATACCAATTCCCTGGGTGCTAGCCATCTTGACTACATATACTAACATCTATACAAAAGCCTTATGATAATGACCTTGTA
Organism: Erythroxylum reticulatum; assembly: GCA_025504915.1. Taxonomy (NCBI): domain Eukaryota; kingdom Viridiplantae; phylum Streptophyta; class Magnoliopsida; order Malpighiales; family Erythroxylaceae; genus Erythroxylum; species Erythroxylum reticulatum. Next base: position 37,014,866 of record JANSVA010000005.1, on the reverse strand, counting down.
ACTATAAAGGTGATGAAGTAACCTGCTAAGTGTGTTGTAAATAAAAAAGTGCCTAGTTTAGCATAAAAATAGAAAAAATGTAGATGACTATAATCGATGCATGCACTAATATTTGGGAACTTCTGGAGTTCTTCTCAGTGTCAACTAATCCCAAGTTTATGATGCCATAATTTTATAAGTATGGTAGGATTCACATTTAATGGATTATTTAAAAATATTCAGTATGGTAGGAATTCACATTTAATGGATTATTTGAAAATATTCTATAATAATTTGGTTACAAACACTAATTATGAAGGTTCAATAATCTATTTTTTCCAAAGAGCTTTATTATATAAACACTTAAGTGGTTTCTTAATCAAGACTAATCATCTATAAAATGTTGAAGGCACTTAGTGAACTTATTTTTAGTCTAACATAAGTTTAATTAAGAAAGTATAAATCATAAGGACATACAAAACTCGAAAAAACTCCACTGAAAACCTAAAAGAGTACTAAAAAGTTGGCATACAAAGGTGGCAAAAGCCTAACCACATTTTCAGGAAAAGGAAGTTATAAGGATATTTTTAGAGAAGTTAAAGAAATTATATTATAACAAGATATACAAATTTTCAAATCTCTTTAATAAGTTAGTATGCTAATGTGAAGCATTAGATAATATGTTCAGAAAAGGAAAAGGCGAGATCATTATCTAAGAAACCACCCAAAATCCTATCTATAATAAAAAGTAGGAAGAAGCAAATCAAGTTAAAGTCGCCTCTGTTTCACTTTATCATGCAAAATCTAAAATTCGAGGCGGAATCAAGCGAAGGAGAGATAATTGGTTAATTTCCACATCCTCAGTTTCCATATACCTATCCTTAAGAACCTCAAATTCTAATGTATTAGTCCCACAATTTGCATTTTTGAGGGTTTAAAAGAACATGCATCACATACAACTTGAATTGTTAGATATAGAATAGTCGATAAAGTAGCTTAAGGGCATATAGATTAACTTAGTACTCTTATTCTTTTCTTTAGTGATATTTTCTTCCTTTCCACTTGTTACATGTTCTACTCATTCCTAGTTTTAAGATATAAGTTTTTATCCATATGGACCATTTACATATTTAAATAATCTCTTAAATTTATCTTGTATTGAATTTTGAATGTTTTATTGAATGAATGACTTTGCTATTTATATGTTAATTTTGAATGACATAGATAATGATTGATTTATGAATGTTTTGAATGTTTCCTTAATTAATTTTACATTTCTTATGAAATCACATTCATATATCCTTATAATTTAATGGTTTCTTAATCCGAAGGAAATTAAGTGCATATACATCTAGATGGTATAAAATTTTGTACATCTCATGGATTATCACTTGGCTTAATATCTCTTGGTAGATTTTTTCCCTAAGCCACATGATTTTGATATTGAGGAAATGATAAAATGTTAAAGTTAGTTCATAAAATTCAACAAGTTCTTTAACTCTATCAATGAAAGCTTTTCAAAATCATATCATAATAGTGATGACAAACCTTAAATAAAATTTAGAGTTTCCTAGAGCATAATCACCCTTTGGTTAAAGAAACAAAAATTCCAACTAAATTCAACAATTGTGAAACAATGCTCTATTCAAGGTTCAACAAGAATTTACATTGAGAAAAGTTGACAACAATTTGTTTCCTTCATAATGAAAATCATAAACTCTTGATAAAATCATTATTGATTAGCTATAGAAAGATATATGGCTCTAATACTTTAGAAGATGTAGTTACAACACTAAGAAATGTGGCTTCAACCAAAAACATCCCTTTACATTAGAGAAGGACATTTCCTAATTTATTTACCTCATCACCTTTGACTAATAATATAAATTATGGCTATTTAAAATGTTAGAATAATATTTTTTTCTCTATCTTCTAAATGTTTGATATTATATTGTCAAACAATTGTTATGAAGAAAATGATGGTATGCAAAAACTATTTTAGGTAACACAGAAGATACTTATCTTTTATATGCATGATAATAAGGTCATGTGGCATGGAAAATTTTAATTTAGTCTATTTAAAAGATTCTTTGACATTATCAATGAAAGCATTTCAAATTCAAGTCATAACAATGATGAAAAATCTTAAATGAAAATTATGATACTGATAGAGCACAATCACCACTAGGTTAATAATGAAATTATATAAAATTCAACATTTGTAGAACTTGTGGAACATAATTTCCATTCAAGCTTGGGAAAGAATTTACATTAAGAAAAGATGAAAATAATTGTTTTCTTCCAAACAGATATTGCAAACTTTAGAGACAATAAGTATTGGTTGGCTATGGAAGGAGATCAAACTTTAGTACTTTAGAAGATATGGTTATAACATTAAAAAGTTATGGCATTATCCAAAAACATCCCTTAACATTGAAGAATGAGATTTCCTAATTTAGTTACATCATTGACTTTGACCAAGAAAAAAAAACAATATCATCTCAAATGTCATGATACCAAAGATATTGCTTTATCTTCTAAATGAATGATATGCCATTTTAGAAAAGTTTTTAGAACTAAATATTGTAAATGTGAAACACAAAAAAGGGAAAAAAATAAAAATATTAAAAAAAGGTTAGGAAATTTCCTTATAAGGGCAAAACTAGTAAAAATTTACATGAAAATTCCAAGTCAAAGTAAGATGGGATAGCTAAGAATGGCACTAAAAGTTGATGATCTATAACCTAAAATAAGTGAAGGAATTTTTAAAGTTCAAAATGGGTTATGAACTAGTGACAATAACCTCCTAGCTAGAAATTTTTTAAAAAGAGAGACAAATAGACAGATAAAGAGAGAGAGCGAGAAAGCTCGCTAGACCAAAAATCAATAAACTAGGAAAAATTTGGATATAAACAAAAATGGAGAACTAGGAAAAAGTTAAATGATAAAAAAAGAGTAATATCCTTTGTAGAAAATGAAGGCATCCTTCTTAATATGAGGAAATAGCAAAATTTGAAAAACAAAACACTGTAAAATCAAATTATAAGGTCTTAATAACTTTTTTTAATTCTTGGGGGCTTTATGATCATTTATCATAATCCACTTTAAAGGTTGATTGAATGTAAGATAGCTTATTCGAAGATTAATTGGACTAATGAATCAAAAAATGTCACATCTCATTAATTGTAAGGCATATTGTTCCAATTAATAATCATTAGATTCAATTTGGAAAGTTTTTCCATGTTTGAAAAATTTTGACTATCAATTTTCTTCTTATATATTTTAAATTAAAAATGATTAACATTACTCTTTATACAAGGGAATGATCAAGTTGTTTTTTTTTGAATTCAATTTTGTACACATTTATTAGATATTAGACTTACTTACATAAATACCATTTATAAACAAAAAGTTTTACTGGACGAAAAGTCAAGAGAAATTTAGGAGTTTTAACAAATTAAAATGCAAACATAAAATATCTTCTTTTGTTATCAATGACAAATGTAAAAATGAAGGATTATACAAATTCATAATCATTTCAGTAATCCTAATTTGTTTTTTATGCTAACATGAATAATAAAAACTTCTCGAATTACTTAAAATTTACTAATTATTCAACAAAAGGGTACATTTTGAAAGATATGATATCTTTCAATCTCCTTGCTCCTTATTTGAATCCAAGTGACAATATTTAAAAGTGAATTATTTGAAGTTTACATATTTGCCTTATTTTAACATATGCCTTAGTACATTTCCAAACACCTTTTAGTTGAGTGAAAAACCTAGACACCTCTCTAGGTTTCTAAATTTAATTTCACTATCTCGATAACCCTTTAGGTCTCTATTATAATCTCGACTTAAAGCCATAAGCACCTATTTTACTTTCCTAATTTAGTTTTAATATATAGATGCTTGTTTAGGTCTCATTTCATATTTTAAGTGAAAACATTAGACTTTTCTTTAGATTTCCTAATTTAGTTTCAATACTTGTATGTCCAAATTCCATTTATAAACTCTGGATACCCTTTCAGGCCTACAACTAAATCACCTGCAAACCCCTCTGGGTTCATAGTTGTATTGAAACTCCTTTAAGTCTTTTATCAAAATTTCATCTTTAAGCTCATACTTAATCACCTGGAAACCCCATTAGGTCTCTACTCCCAAATTTAAACCTAAACACCTATAAATCACTCTAGGCTTATAGATAAATACATAGAAAGCTAAATGCCCCTTATTGAGATATTTAGGTTTTTATCTCTAGATTTATATCTAGTTCACAAAAACAAGGGGCGACATCCAAAGTTGTAACAACTATAGAGGTGTCAAACTAATTAATCACAGCATGAATTTATAGGAGAAAGTGATTGAGAAGAGAGTGAGAAAACATTCACATCCTATGGAGTTTTTAGAAGTTAAGGGCGTTCCCATAACCTATATATGGGTTATTGAGGTTATGTATGAAGATGCAAAAACTAAAGTAAGGATGATAGGAGGAGATATAGAGCATTTTTATATCAATATTAGGATACACCAAGGCTCCTTATTGAGCCCCTTTTTATTTGTAGTAATGATGGATAAGCTCATTAGTAATATCCAAGGGGATGTTCCTTGGTGTATTTTGTTTGCTGATGACATTGTTTTAGTGGATGAGACAAAAGAGGGTGTCAATGTCAAGCTAGAACTTTAGAGGGATTCGTTAGAGTCAAAATGTTTTAAATTGAGTAAGACTAAGATTGAGTACTTAGACTGTAGCTTTTTAGGCCATAATGTAGCTTCCGATGTGGATGTAAAGATTGGTTTAGACGTTATACCACAGAAAGAAATATCTAGCATTTATCATCTAAAGTAATAGAGATTAATAAGGAAATTATTCACTGTATCAGATCAGGGAAGCTTAAATGGAGAAGTGCATAAGGAAGTTTATACGACAAGAAGATACCAGTTAAGCTCAAAGGTAAATTCTATTGTTTAGTGATTAAGCTGGCCATGCTTTATGGAGCAAAGTGTTGGCCCATCAAATATGTATATATTTACAAGTTAAGGTGGCGGAGATGAGCAAGCATGCTCTATTAAATGTGCAACATTATTAAAAGAGATAAGGTCAAGAATCTAATGGTAAGAGACAAATAAAGGTGGCCAATATTAATACAAATTAAGAGAGACAAGGCTTTGATGGTTCGGACATGTTAATCGAGACATCTTGAAGCTCCAATGAGAAGATGCAAGAACATTATATTTGGGACTGTAAGAGAAGAAAAGGAAGGTCTAAGAAGAAATGTGAGGAGGTGATCAAGAATGATATGACTGTGTTGGAACTTATGGAGGATGTGACCTTTGATAGAAAAATTTAGCGTACTAGGATATGTATAAAGGATCTCATATAAAGAGGTCCTTTTCTTCCTCATAGGTCTTTTAAATATTTTCCTTCAAGTCTTATGTCTTGTATTAGCTTGGTTATTTAATATGTAGTACTTCCCTCTTTGTTATTTAGCATAGTCTAAATATTTCTTTTTTTTTTGAAAAGTTGAATATATTAATAAATAATTGTAAAAGAACAATCCTTAAAAGGTCATCACAACGTCTAGCTTTACAGAAACAACATTGTGTAAGAGCTAAGCCAATATGACACCATATTAAATAAAATAACAAAAAGATAGCCAGAAGAGTCTAGATTATTTCAACATATCCCAATTGCTCATGGATGAACACCTAGCATACAGAATTCCTTTCAGGCAAAAGGTAAAACTTGATTATCTATCATTATTATTAATGGCCAAATAGCTGTTTATGGATGTAATTCCATCTTTGTCCCCTTCTTTGTCTATAAGGCCTCAACTAAACCAATCCTACTACAATTTCGCCCTTCAATTAGAGGAGATATAGTTGAAAAGCCATATAACCTAAGATAATCTAGTGAAGTAAGGTAACAATACTTTTTGGAATGAATTATTTATTTTATTTACTTGTCTTCTTTTTTGTTTGTGTATTTATTTACTTATTTTAACTTTTATTTTTATTCTTTACCTTGTTTCTTATTTATTTTATTATTTATAGTATTACTTACTTTTACATTTGTAGTTTTATGTATTTATTATTATTTGTTATTTCCTTTTTATTTTTATTACATGTGGATAAATCAGAAACAGTCTCTTTGTCATAACCCAATACCACATTGGGCACATGACAACCACCGCATACCCAGGCTAAAGACACACACGGTAACCTTAACCGATTCTGCAAGGCTAACTGAATACCTTTTTAAAAATATTTGGGTAGCACAACGACTATATTTAAAAAAAATCCCAAAACTTAATCAAAACACCTGCAATTAGTTTTAAATGCACTTTTATATTCACATTAAAATTTTACCACAACTTCTGGACTTTTAAGTCCACTTAAAGGCAATCTCAACAATAGTACCAAAGTTTCATACATAAGGTCTTTTACAAGCAATAAGACAGTCAAGAGTTAATTTATAAAATCATAAAAGTATATCAACATAACCAACCTAATAAAAATAGTTCATGAGCCACTATGCAACAAAAGTACAAAACAGAGACTACCCATGTACGGTAATGTTCTGAAAATGGCAAAAGACTGTACAATCCACTCAGAGCTTCAAGCTCACTAAATCAACCTTCATGGTTGGAAAGCGGAGGCGGTAAGTACACTATATACTCAGTGAGTGGGAAAAACATATATCGCAGATAAAACTCGATACACACTAAGACAGTGTAGATAACTAATGAAGTGAACATACATGACATAGAAATATATAGGCCTAGCCTATAACTCAACGTATACTGGTTAGGAACCACATAGGCCTAGCCTATTAATCACTTATCTGGTAAACATAGGTTCCAGTTCTAGTACACAAAAGTAGAAAAGCATCACATATATAAATTAAATTTCGACAAAAAAATAAATCTTAGAATAAGCCAAAACAATCATGTATGTCACTACTAGTCGGCCAAACTAATGTGCACACCCACCGATTCCCAGTGTTGGCTTGACTTTGATCTGTTGTGAGTCCAGACTATAGTCGATAAGAGCGTCATGACCCTAGGTGATGACCTCATTGGTCTCCAGACCTTAGGTATGGAATCACCCGCAAGTCCCGTAAAGGGTGTCAATATAGGGACTCGACTTTTATTTACTAACATCAAGGGTATATGGGTCGCTTAATCTATTGTGCCTAGCACAAGATTGGCCAATCATTACCTCACTAATTGTTGGATCCCATTTCTGGAACTCAAACATTCGAAGACAATTGACAGAAAATAGTACTTGCCCTTACTATACTAAACCTATTTTGGGGACACCATAATAACCCCCATTATGGGTGTCGGATTTGGGTGTTCTCTAAGGTAGCTTAAAAAGAGGACTTCAAGATTTACCACTTTCGTGAAGACCATGAAGACATAATCTATCGTCTAAAAAGTCAAAATAGACCAGATGATGGTATTTGATGAATAATGGACAGAGGAACAAGTCTTAGTCATAAGAACAGAAAGCAGACGAAATGGCGGACAACCAAAGCGAAGGGGGCAGACGAAACAAATGAGACAGATGAAGCGAAAAGGGCAAACGATACAAATCGGATAGACAAAGCGGAGAGGGCAGACGGAACAAAAGACAGACGAAGCGAAGAGGGTAGATGAAATAAATGGGACTAACGAAGCGGAGAGGGCAGACGAAACAAATGAGACAGACGAAGAGAAGAGGGCAGACGAAACAAAAGACAACTAAAGCGAAGAGGGAAAATGAAACAAATGGGATAGATGAAGCGGAGAGAGCAAACAAAACAAATGAGACAGACGAAACAAATGAGACAGATGAAGCGAAGAGGGCAGACGAAACAAATTAGACAGATGAAGCGAAGAGGGAAGACGAAACAAATGAGACAGATGAAGCAAAGTCTTAAGATGGAGAAAAGTCTTAAGACGAAACAACATCTTAAAACGGTTTCGTCTTAAAACGATGCGGGGTCAACTTAAGGCGAAGCAAAGTCAACTTGAGACGATGCAATGCTTAAGATGTAGAGGAGTCAACTTAAGACGAAGCAAAGTCAACTTAAGACGATGCAATGCTTAAGACGTAGATGAGTTAACTTAAGATGAAGCAAAGTCAACTTAACATGATGCAATGCTTAAGACATAGAGGAGTCAACTTAAGACGAAGCAAAGTCAACTTAACATGATGCAAAGCTTAAGACAAAGCATCTTTACAAACGATACAACTTCATAGACAATATGACATCATCACAGATGAAATGATATCATCACAGACGATATGTCTCTTAAGACGAAGCGTCTTCACAAGCGACACAACTTTTAAGACGAATGACGTCATCACAGACGATACGTCTTTTACAAACGATACCTCTTTACA
>JANSVA010000005.1:36987938-37000528 GCA_025504915.1 Erythroxylum reticulatum | reverse complement strand
ACACTACAAGCACAGTGAGATAGAATAGAGAGCTACAGCACTACAAGCTTGGAGATGCAGGCGCAGTCGTGAGGAGAAGGGCTATGGCTTGGAGTTGCTGCAGCTTGGCTGGCTGCGGGCGTGAGTGAAGGCACTGAAGGCATGAAGAGAGGCGCAGATATGAGAAGTGTGAACAGTGGAGTTAATAAGAAATACCTCAATCTTATTTGTCCCATCAAGGAAATAGTGAGCAAAACAGTAAAGCTACAGTAGACAGTGAAGAGCAACAGTAGGAGCTGCGTGGGAGAGGAATTTTTGGCACATCAATAAGGGGTTTTCGGTGGGACATTGGATAGGGGCTGAAGCATTTTTTCAAGAAAAACCTATGAAGGGCTAGGCATCCCGACGCTGGTCCGGAGGTGACATCGATGTTGACGACCCAGGTTAAGTATTTTTTTAATTATTTTGTTGTTTCTTTCTCTCATTAGGAATTGATTGTGTTATCCTATATTAATTGATTTAGGTATTGTGTATGGATAATCGGATTTTCATTATTGTTCGGTTATTTGTGTATGAACCCATTGGGTATTGTGAGTTGATGATTTTAATGCGTTCATTGAATCGTTAATTACAAAGACCATTGCTAGAATTTCAATATAATCCGTAATTGTTATGTTGAAATTCATGTGTAGCGACTAATGGTTCGTAATCATTAAGGATAACATGAACTAAGTTAAATGATGCATCGTATGTGGTTGTTTACTTGATTAATCGGTTTTCCTAATTCGTAATGCTAATGCCTAATTAAATCTAGAGATCGTATCCTAGGTTGTTCGGTGGTTAGTTTTAATTAATGATGGTGTCTTGATTAAATAAAACCTAAGGAAAAACTCAGGTTAATTGTTAACCCATGATTAACAGTTGCTAGGAGAGGTTAAGGAACAACAAATTAATAAAATATGCTTAATTAGGGTGTAGGCCGAGTTTGAACTAAAGAACCGGGTCCCTACCGAATTCCCTACTTTTATCATTTTTTTGCATGTTTTCTTTAATTTGTTTTTATTAGTTAGTTTCATTTTATTAGTTAGTTCCCTATTCTTCCTCTTCCTGCTCACTTCATTCTTTGTATTCTCCAGTTTTTTAACCTGGAGTGTGGTATCTACCAACTGCTGGTAGTTACAAAAATTATGGATCAAGACTTTCTCTTTGATCCCCAAGTGAATACCTCCATCAAACTTGCGACATTTGTTCTCCTTATTTGCCACAATGTTGACCGTATATCGGGAAAGCTGGGTAAACTTTAGCTCATACTCACTCACACTCATATCCCTTTGTGTGAGATTGAGAAATTCCCTAGCCTTCTCTTGAATATAGACCTTAAAGAAGTATTTCCTCCTGAAAGCTTCCAAAAAGTCTCTCTATAACAACATCAGAGGTATATCCTGACTATGGGGCACTGATTCCTACCAATGAAGTGCATCCCCCTATAACAAGCTTACTACATAATCTAACTTCTCCTCATCCAAGCACTTCATCTGAATTAGAACCCTCTCGGTCCTCTTCATCCAGGCTTCAGCTTCTTTCGGATTTGTAGTTTCGTTAAAATCTACTGCTCCATACTTGCGAAGCTTGTCATACTGTCCACTCCTATCTACTAAAGCTTGCATCGAAACTTATGACCATTGGCCCAGGGCATATGAGAAAGCATGAGCGCAGGCTTGAAAGAACCGGAGATCTATGGGGTTTGTTTGAGGCATAGGAGGAGGTGGTGGACGCACCTCATGCTGCACACTAGGTGCCTCAAAATCTAGAGCAGAATGTGTCCCAGCATCTTGTGGGGCATAGGATTCATCTGTTCTCCCTTAGGGAGAGTGAGATCGAGTCATAGCTCCTCAAGTTCCCTTTCGAGGCGGCATAATTACTCCTTCAATTTAAAACCATTGTAAACCTTTAGTTCATGCAAAATAATTTTCAAAGCATGCAAAACATATCAAATCGTATAAAACAATTTCAAATCGTATGAAACAATTTAAAACAATGTAAGTTATTTATTTAAAATAATGCACGCTCATTTCATGTCTTAACCTACCCAATTCATGCCTAAACATAGTCCTACACCTGGACCTAAACCTAGTCACTCTGATGCCACAACATGTTGGATCCCATTTCTGGAGCCCAACATCAGACATGGGATCATGAAGCTTGAGTGTGGAACAAAGGCTTAGAATTTGGAAATTTAAAAGAAAATTCATTTGGAAGCAAAGGCGGGTTTTGCTGCGGTGAACATATGTGAGAAAACTTCAATGACCCTTCTAGTCAATTTTACTGCGGCAAATAAGAATAACTTCACCGCGACGAAGTCGCCATAAGAAAAGCAGAATTTCTTTTGGGAGAATTACGCCACGACGAAAACCCCTGTAGCAGAACCCGTAACCTAAAACTACCTATCTTACTAAAAGCCAACCTAAAAACCTTCAACCACATTCATCAATTCGACTCAAAAACAAAATGGATAGGAACCTAACCCTAAACAAGTTCTCAAAACCTTAATCTCATTTCCATAATAGGGTACTTTGCGAAAAGAAGAAAAATCATAGACAAATCTAAACACATATTTCATTAATATCAAAAGTAAGAGTTTTACAAAGCTTTAATGGCATTCAATCCATAAATACATCATTTGCTTCATAATAAAAAAATACAAAAATATATTTAAAATGCAGTTAAAGCCTTAAATTTCCAAAAATATAACTAAAAATACAAAAGTATGCCACTTCGAAGTGATGCCGTAACTCTTGACCTACTCGATCTCTTACTCATCACATGAATAGGGGGAAAGAATGGGGGTGAGCTTAAAGCTCGTGGGTAACAGATTTATAATCGAGAAGCAAGCAAAAACTATTTTGAAAACTCATTGCCATTATACATTTTGGAAACTTAGTAATTTCGCATGAAAAACCACCAAACGCTTATTTCTCAAAATTCTCAATTTATCAAACAATTCATTAGCAATTATAAATCATGATTACGTCAAACTTGTTAACACTTCATAAGCACATAAATACATTAGAATGGTTTGGGTAGATCCATGAACATGACGAACTACACATTTCCACATAATGGTCCGGTGTAGCTGTGCACTTGACGTACTATTGCAATCCCACATAGTGTTCTTGCGTAGACATAAACTTGAGGGAGTCTATGAAGGAGCTCCGTGCCACTAGTGGGTAGGCGGGAGAAGCCTTTACTTGGTCAACGTGCACGCGACATTCTTGAATAGACTATGCCAAATCCACATAGCATGTAATTTATGAATCGAAAACAGTTTGCCCAAATGGCCCATTTTGGAAACTTGTTTTTCATGCACATGAGATATTTCGAAAATCACTTCCGAAAACCTGATTTCATAAACTTACATCTTTTCAAAAAGGATCATTTCCAAAATCTTTTCAAAATCATCAACATAATTCATGTAGCAAACATATAAAAATTTCTCAATTCATTCAAGAAGCAATAGATGCAACACTTATGATGCAATTGAAATCATTAAACCTTCTTGATTCAAAGAAAACATTTAGTGGCTTATTTAATCTATTATAACTATGTACCCACCTTGAATTCCTTGCTTATAAACTTGCTTAGGGATGTCTTTCCTCTTGTTCCTCTTGCCTCACTTGATTTCCTTAAATAATAACCAAAATTCCATTCAATTTGGTTTAGAAATTAGAAAGTCATACCTTAACAATTTGGACTATTTCTTATGCTGAAACAAAATTCTATGCTGAAATTCCATCCGGAAATTAAAATTCTTAAAGAATGAACTTAGACTTTATTCCTCATACAATTTTTATCCCTATGTCTCTAGTTTACACCAAATAAAAAATCAGTCCATTTGGACATCTACAGAAAAAGTTATACCTAAAATACCAAAACATTATCGTGCAGGAAAATTGAGTTCGTTGCGGCGAACTTGTCTATAAACCCACTCCGAGAACAGGTTTTACGACATTTTTCATCTTTTTACTTCCCATATTTCACATATAACCCACCTTAATCCTAAACCATCTCTTCTACTTCATTTCCAACTTCATTTCAACCCAATATCATTGACAAAATACATTATGATCTATCTTTGATCATTAACCCTAAAAAAGAACACTTGCCTATATCGTTCATCAACAACTTCCCACACATGTTAAGCTTTATTTGAGTTTCATTTAACCAAACCCATGAAATTTGAAGCATAACTTGTTGAAGATTCAAAATCTTCAAACTCTTCAAGATTTCCCAAACCCTAGCTTTTCTCTTCTCTCTTCTTTTATTCTCGTGCTTCCCTCTTCCTAAACAAGCCAACAATTTTTCTTCCTCTAACTTATACTCTTAATAATCATACAATCTCCCTTTTGCCCTCTAATATAAGCCTTATATCCTTAACCTTAAGTGACTTGCCAATTTTTCCCTTGATACATTCTTATAACATTAATACTTTAATTTCATCAATCTATGCAATACATCCTCCTAACTTTGACATAATAATTAAACTCCAAATAAAATGATTTATCTAGCAAGACCACAAAATTTATTCAGATCGTGCTTAATAAAATAAATAAATAATAAAAAATTTTGGGGCCTAGAAAAATCCTTTTGCAATGAATAACTATTTGCAATAGAGAAATAGGCGTGATCTCTAGTCCTCTTTGCTTTTTATGAATAGTCACCTCACTCCATTTGACTTTAGCTTTCTTAAAGTTGTCAGAATTCTCAGACCATAAGAAAGCTTTAAAGATACCATCAATCTACTTGATAACTTTCTTAGGCATAATGATATGAGATATCCAATGAACATAAAGATTTCCAAATATAAAGACTGTCAAAGTACCCTTGCAGCTAGTGACAGGAATCTATTTTTCTAGGCGTTAATGTAGACTTTGATCCTTTCAATGAGAGGTATACATTTAGAATACTTAGGCTTTGCATATGAAATAGAAACTCCAAGATATTTTAAAGGTAGAGTTTAATGTTGAAGCTCAGTAATCCTAAAAAGTTCAGTAGCATTCCTCACATCTTTAGAGCAATACAAATTGCTTTTATCTACATTTACTTTCAATCCTAACCACCTGAAGAAATGCTTAAAAAGTTGCTTTAGTGTCATCACTGATTGATATTAAAACCCAAAAAGAATAATCAAATCAACTTTAAACATTAAATGTGTGAGCTTGTATGCATTACATTTATTATGGTAGTGAAACCTTCCATTAAAACCAATGGACTTATTGATAAGACAAGAGAGACCTTCTATAACAAAAGTGAGTAGATAAAGGGAAAAGGGATCCCCTTGTCTAATTCCTCTAACATAATTTAATGGCTTGGTAGGAATCCCATTTACAAGAATACTAATTGAATTAGTTTTTGATGCGCTTCATAATCCATTCAACAAATATAGTAGGGAATGCAAGGGCTTTCTTTGAATGAAGTGTCAATTGACATTATCAAAAGCCTTAAAGAGGTCAATCTTCCAGCAGTAGCTTTTAATATTTCTCCTTTAATTATAATCCTTCAAATCTCTTATATTAAAAGTACGTTATCCCCTATAGATCTTCCTTATATGAATGCACTCTAAGTTGGACCTACTATTGTTGTTATGGTAGATATCAGTCTTTTAGCAAAGAGTTTATCGATCACCTTGTAAATCATATTACAACATAAGATGGGTCTGTAGTCTGTCAGAGAGTTAGGATTCAAAATTTTAAGAACCAAACAAATATAAGTGTGATTTATCTCCTTCAGCATTTTACAAGCAGATAAGCATTCTAAGACAACTTCTGTAAGCAAATTACTAATGATATCCCAAGTTTTTTTTTTAAAATCTAACAATAAACCCATCAGGGCCTGGAGCTTTAGAGTGGTGTAAGGAAAATAAGACCTCCTTAACATCAATACTAGTGAATAGAGTAGAAAGATAATCTTTGATATCATAAGATAAAAGATTATCGAAGACTTCTCTAATATTGTGACAATCATAAGATCTGCCTGCAATGCCTCTAATATTGTTAATCATAATATTATAGAACATGGTGTTATACTACGATTTAGCACAAAGCAACCATTTGCTCCATTGTTAGGGATAATTACCCACTATGTATTATATCTCTAAGGTCCTATTAAGGACTTCCATCTGACCATTCATCTAGGGGTGATATGACGAAGTCAAAGCTAAAAAAAACACTCTAGATCTTGAAAAACTCGTGCCAAAAAATACTTAAGGAAATGGGATCCTTATCATTAACAATAATGACATGCACTCCATGTAATTTATAAACACAATTAAGGTACCTGAAGCAACCTTAGCAATTGAATAAAAGTGGGATAATGGCATAAAATGAACATATTTATTGAATGTATCAATCGATAAAAAAATAACAATGTACGTATCAAATTTGGGAAAACCCTTGATGAAATCCATGCTCATACTTGTTCAAGTTTAGTAAAGAATTGCAATGGTTAAAGCATTCTAAATGGAGCTACTATTTCATACTTATTTCTTTGACATACTTCACATTTCCTAATGAATTCATAATCTAAATCTATATCTTCTTCTAGTAAAAAGACAAGATTAGCCTCTTATAGGTAACTAAGAAACTTGAATGTCCTTTTGTTGAAGAAGCATGAAATAAAGCTATGGTTATCTAATTTAGAGACAAATTAGATCCTACCACCAATCTATTCTTCTAATATAATGGTTTTTTTATTTAAGGAATAAAAAGAATAGGGCAATGTTCCTTGGTTGAATTTCTAATTTAATATATAGATAGTTAGATCAATGTCATAGCTTCTCCTAATCTCCTACTAAGAGACCAGTATAGAATACAACTTCTCATTGCTTACTCTGAAAAGACCATCAATTACTGCATTTTCACTACCCTTCTTGTATTTGATTTCTAAATCAAATATAAGCAATTTAGGTAACCATGTTCGTTGAAATGGTGTAGTGATCTTTTGATTCAACAAATACTTCAAATTTCTATGGTCTATTTAAACTACATACTTCCTCCTTGTTAAGTAAAATATGAAAAGTGTCTTTTTATGACAACTAAACCTAACAATTCTTTTTCATATGTTGATAATCATTGATATTTATTTGATAAGGTCTTACATACACAAGCTAATAGATGTTCATTCTGCAAGAACATTAACCCCAATCCACTTCCTTAACTTTTTGATTCAACAACAAGTTCATATCAACACAATATCAAGACAAGAGCAAATACTAGAGCATACTTGAGCACATTAAAAGCATAATTAACTTCCTCATGCCATATAAATTCATTCTACTTCAATAATGTTTTTAGGGGTCTACTTAATTTGCCATATTCTTTATGAATCTCCTATAATAACTTGTTAACCATAAAAATCCTCTAAACTGCTTCAAATTTATCAAAACTAGCCACTTTTGAACTACTTCAACTTTTTTATGATTTGTAAAAACTCCATTTGCTGATATGAAATGGCTTAAATAGTCCACCTTTTGTGCCTTAAATGAACATTTTGACTTCTTAAAAAAAGTTACTAGTCCCTTTTCATTTGTAACACGTATATAAGATTATCTAAATGTAGCTTCAAAGAATGACTATACACCAATATATCATATAAAAATATCAATACAAACTTATGTAGATAAGGTTTAGAGATTGAATGCGTAGACTTTAAAATATTGTAGAAGCATTGGTTAAACAAAAAGGCATAATCAAGAACTTCTAATGCCCCCCCCATGAGTTCTAAAAGTAGTTTTTTGTATATATCTTTCAAACATACTAATTTGATGATACCCTACTCTTAGATCTAGCTTAGAAAAATAATTAGTTCCCTCTAATTCATTTAAAAATCCTTTAATTAGTGGAACAATAAACTTATCTTTTGTTATGCATGTATTTATAGCCCTATAATCTACACACATGTTTTATAAATTGTCTTTCTTCTTGACTAGGACTATAGGTAAATAGAAAGGACTTACACTTTCTTGAATTATCCCTCGCTACATTATATCTTGAACTATCTCTTCAATAGTTTTCTTTTGTAGACCTGTGTATCTATAGGGTCTTATGTTAATTGCTTATATACCTTCCTTCAATAATATATGATTATCATGCTTCCTTTTTAGTGGCAATCCCCTTACTTCAACAAAAATATTATTATAATGCTCTATCACTTTTTGTTTAAATGTTGGATATGTAGACTATTTTATTCCTCTCTTCTAAGTCCCTCCGTTGATTGCATGTCACAATTGACTTATTTCTCCCATTTCATTATTCCCCTTGATTTAACAACAAAAAATAACATACAACATCAACATGCTTACTTGAATAATCACTACACATCCATTTAACTTTGTCTTCTTGACCTGACTTCAATTTACTCTTTTCTATTCCTATTCGAGTAACATTTGCCCCTCATTGAAATTGAATATAATATCATTCAAAATGGCTAGCCATTAAACTCCTAACCCCAAAACATTGTCTCTAATCTTAATAACCAATTCATTATAATGAAATGAATAGCCATGCATCATCCACTTTATATTCTTATACTTTTAGTTACATTAAATTTTTAAACCCCCTTAATCATAATCAACTTTATCTTCTCTAGCACCTCTTCCTCATCTATGAAATTATAGGTACTACCTCCATCAATGAGTATATGTACTATTCTACCAATGAAAACACCTTTCACCTTCATTTGTTTATATTGTACAGTAGTAATGTTTGTTATTTCTTGCATTGAAATAGCATGTAGATGGTTTGCATCAAAATAGCATGTAGATGATTTGCATCGAAATAGCATGTAGATGATCTATTATTGACTCCCTTTCCTTTTTAACTTCTTCCTTATCTTTTTGCACCACATATATGTAATTTTCTTTTTCTTGTGTCATGGTATGAATTTCTAATCACAACAAAAACATAATTCCTTAACTATACGCTCATCCATCTCCTTACTACTTATTGCTTTTGTTACTTTTACCTCTATGATGGTGTTATAGGTTTAGGAAACAATCCTTGTTGACTTATAACCATTAAATTTGTTCCCAATAACCCCAATTATAGTTTTTTTGTTGTCCTTTATAAGCTACTTTTCAATGTTGGAATGCCAACTCTTATTTCTTTGTTACTTCATATGCCTACTAAAGATTCCTTGGGTTGAACAATGTCACTAAGTATTATAAACAATTTCACTAAGTATTCTTTCTCTGACTTCAACCCCTTTAAAAACAAATTGACTAGGAAAGTCTAGCATTACTAGCTTGTTTGACAAAAAAATCAAACTTCTGATAGTAATCTTTTACAGTCAAAGTCTGTCTCAATTCCTTTAGCTCTCCCACAGGATTATCAAATAAAGAGTCTCCAAATATTTGTTGCAATGCTATGAGATATTCCCCCAGTTGATTGTTTTTATTGTCAATCTATTCCTTTAAATATAACTAACGCCAAGATAAGGTTCCCTAGTTAAATGCATAGTTGTAATTCCTACCTTCAATTTTGTTAGTGTTAGATCTTACATGAAGAATTATTTTCTTTTAAAAAGTCAACAGTGTAAAAGTTATAAACTTAATTTTATTGAATATAGCGGAAATAGGATAAGTAGTAATCCCTTAAAATTCACTAAAATGCATCTCTCGTACTCTTCTCTCTTCCTCCATTATTCTATTATTCTAAGTCCTCTCTATATGCACCTACAATATCATTTCTTTCAGTTTATTAATTGCTTTTCCATACTTTGCATCCAGTTTTTTAATTTGATTTCTCAAATTTTCTTCTAATCTTTTTATATCTTGCGATCTTGTCCTTTAGACCACCCTTCCTTCTTTATGTATCACCTTTGTCGAGAATCAATGCTCTCGACACTAATTTTAGTTAGTTTTGATAAAAAATCAAACTTAGGGTTTGATGAGGAAAATTATAGTTGCAGAAAATATTGAGAACATAGAAAGAGAAAATAGAGAGATGAAGTAGCTAAGATAGAACTTTGATTGAATAATTATTAGTTCGTTACACAATGCATTGACCACTATTATAGTTGTTAGCTTCTGTAAGTCTCCATCTTACATGTGTACACTCACAATGGAGTCATTTTATCTTCTACTTGTTACATATGCCATCCAACATCATTTTATGATACATTTATAGTACATTCAGCGTCATCTCCTCTTATATTATTTTCAATGTCTTTCTCCATCTCCAACTCCGATGTATTACTTTCATGTTAAGTTTTAATCCCTTTAAAAACAAGATCCATTCATATCAAATCATCAAGAATCAAATAAAAGCACAAGCATACCTGAATCCATTGTGAAATTTGCATTGCATTTTTGCGGTTTGTCTTCCATATTAGAACGCAGCCTTTTTTCAGAGTTTTATTTAACTCTCTGTTTTCTATCTGATGATGGAATGTCAAAAAAGAATTATGTGTGTGTTTAATGTGGAGACCATAACCATTTATATTAGGGTAAAATCCTAATCTAATTTCTCTAATTTCTAGTTTGGCCCATCATAAAACTAGAAATTATAAACCTAATCTCTACACATATAAAGCCTATACTTAAAATAGATTCATGAAGCCCAAAATACCATAAACATATTAGACCACTTTAATTAACTGGGCTCAACTTTGTATGATATCCTTTATATACAATTATACACATATAAGCCCATATGTCTGATTAAAAAATCCTTGGGCTATATATGTTTCCTTAAAACTATGTATTAACTTTGTGAGTACTCAAAATTTTTCTATTATTACTGTATGCATCCCCAGACAATCTGTTCCATCAATCATACCAACATAGGATCAAAGCGTCTTTCACTGCAATTAATGTAACTAGACCCATCAATGGTCACATATGCTGATATAACCAAATGACAAGGATCAAGCATAGATGTGTAGCATGGAAATTATAAGCAGCGTGATCTTAGCATGCTTATTTCCAACTGGTCCAACCTTATGCTTTAGTAAGATCAATTTTAAATAAGTTCAGAGACAAAATAAACCAAATATCTTAAAGCTGAAAATAACCTTGAACAACTTAACCAAAAAAATTGTATCCAAAATGACAATGAAAATTGTCTAATATGAAAAGCATCTACAATACAAACTCCTACTGAAACTATATATCCTGAAAAGATACAACACCCATATGAGCAATCTGCTCATGAAAGACCTTGGGTGGCACTTCTTTAGTAAGTGAATTCATAATCATGGAGTTTGATCCAATGTGTTGTATAAACAACTATCTACTATGAACTCTCTCTTTAACAATTAGAAACTTGATGTCGATGTACTTCAACTTTGTCAAGCTCCTATTATTATTGGAATATAGCACTGTAGAGTTATTGTCACAAAATATTTTAAGTGGTCTTTCAATAGAGTCCACAATGTGCAGCCCTGCGAAAAAGTTTCGCAACTATATCCCGTGATTGGATGCCTCATAACACGCTATAAACTCCACTACCAAGGTGGAAGAAGCTATAAGCGTCTGCTTAGCACTCTTCTAGGAAATAACTCCTACCACAAATAGGTACATATAGCCCAAATTGGATATCCTACTATCTTAGCATCTAGCAAAATCAGAATTAGAATAATCAATGATCTCTAGCTTGTTTGATTTTCTATATGTGAGCATATAATCTTTCGTTCTCTGCAATTACCGCATGACCCG
Source organism: Erythroxylum reticulatum (assembly GCA_025504915.1). NCBI lineage: Eukaryota > Viridiplantae > Streptophyta > Magnoliopsida > Malpighiales > Erythroxylaceae > Erythroxylum > Erythroxylum reticulatum. Next base: position 36,988,839 of record JANSVA010000005.1, on the reverse strand, counting down.
TTTGGATGCTTTTCAGTGATCCAATATTGGGTTACTTAAATATCTCCCTAGTATTCCAACAATGTATGCAATATCCAGACGTGTATAAACTTGAGCATAAATTAGACTTCCTACAGTGGAAGCATAAGGAATCTTCTGTATTTCCTTATCTTTAAAGTCATTCTTAGGGCATTAACTTAAACTGAACTTATCTCCCTTAGACACAGGGGTATCGCCTAGTTTACAATCCTGCATGCTAAACCTTTTAAGCACCTTTCGATATAGCTCTTTTGTGATAATCCAAGAATACCTCAAGAGTGTTCCCGATGTATCTGAATCCCTAAAACAAAATAAGTGCCACCAAGATCTTTCATTTCAAATTTCTTTGATAGAAATCTCTTGGTTTCGTGTAATAAGCCTATATCATTAGTGGCAAGCAATATGTCATCAACATATAAAACCAAAAAATGTACTTACTCCCACTGAAATTATGGTATATACAATCTGTTGGATCGCGTATGGCCCAAGTATTCACAATACACTGCGGAAAAGACCATAACACAATATGGTGCATAACTGAAAACATATAGGATGTGCAAAAATACCTTTTTTGACACAGATTGGTGGTTGCTTTTTCGGATTCGTAGACACTGCTGCACGCGAATGTCCTCTACCGGTATCCACATGAGTATGCACGATCTGGGATGCGACTATCATGTGCTAGCATGTCCTGAAACTCTTTTCGAATGCCGCAAACCTTTCTCTCGGATGGTGGCTAGGGTTTTTGTATCACAATGGTGTCCTCCATCTTATGAGACCTAAGTTTCTCTATTTATAGAGAAAACCTAATCCCATTAAAGCCCAATAAGTTTCAGCCCATTATATCTCATATAATAAAAGCCCGACAACTTAATTCAATCTA
>JANSVA010000005.1:36945348-36965536 GCA_025504915.1 Erythroxylum reticulatum | reverse complement strand
TAGTCAATAGACTCACTCGGTCTTTCAATCCCTTATTTGGTCATTCACTTTCTTAACTAGTTCCTCATTATGTTTCAGATTACTCACAATTTTCCACTTCCTATGTCGACAACACCAATATCATATCATATTAATATTTCTTAACGTACTCACATATATCACATTACGAATCGAAGACATCTTTTATCAGTATCACTAACTTATAATTATTTCGCATTGATCAATTCATATCGAGCTTAGCTAATCCTTTTTCCTAATCTAAGCACACCTTCTATTTAATGTAAGCACACTTTATCAAGGTGATACTCTCAGAGACGATTTATCCTTCACTTAACAATTCATATCACTACAGCATTAACATACTTAACTCTTATGTTCATCTCACTATACTCTATACCTTCGGTGTTGATCCACCAATTCCTTTATCTTTTTTTTTCACTTAATTTCTATTACAGATTTGTTTCACTCATCAACAATATCCTTTTTTCATAACTCCTTGTACAATATTCTAATGACATCACTGCGATAATGATTGTTATGCTTAAAGTTTATCAAAGTTGTACATTGATATCATATTCCTACGAACTCCAAACATATAATTTTAATCATATCTCCAACAGTTAAGACCGTTGGCAATTTCAAACATTCAGTCACTTGAGTCTACATTCTTAGCCGCTAAATGTTGTTGCATTCCTACTAGGATGTATAACTTAAGGGTGTTATTAACAGTCTCTTTGCTCAATCATCTTTATCAATACACTTGCTTCTTATTTCAATCACATTATATCATTCTTCCTATTCAAACTCAAAATTCGTATCTATTTCCAATTTCTTAGTAAGATTCACAATTTCTGAATCCTCAATTTGGGCTTTGTTCATGTGAAACTGATCTAAATTTTTGGTGCAGCTAATAATAATTCATTTTGCCCCAAATTTAACTCCATTCTGCACTCTTTATTGCACTAGATTTGATAATCTCAATATCCAAATTTGTGATACACTGCTATTGAATTTTCTATTCAATGCATCTGATTACAACACTATTTTTACTAATATAGTACTCATTTATACAATCACAATCTTTCAGTACTTCTATCCATTGTCTCAACCTCGTATTTAATTCTTTTAACTCAATATTTACCTCAAAATCAAATTATCTGTATATTTCAAAATGTTTCTGTACTTATAACGTCTCCAAACTTTCAAAACAATCACTATTACAACAAGTTCCAATTTATGCATCAAATAATCAACCCATGAGGTTTCAATTGTCTCCATACATAAGAAATCACTTTATCATGTTGCATTAGATTTGGTCTTAATCTCTTATACAACATCATTGTATACTATAAAATCTCCAAACCTAGACGATATAATTAATATCGGTGATATAATTCCTCAAAATTCTCTTCACTTTCATTTCTCATACGAATTACACGTTTTTCCTCAAGTATTCAAATTATTCTTCTCAACTTTTCAAATATTTTTAATATATCATCAAATTTTGCTTGGATTGCTTTAATCTTTGATACCATAGTACTGTTAGGGGCAATTGTTAATTCAAAAAATTATTATCAAACTCCATGTGCCCCTGATTAGTTCTCATAATTCCTTAAGTAATTGATTCCACAATGAGGTAATGTTATCTCTTGTTATTCTTAGTTTCTCAATTCACTTCCTTTCTTGACTGATTTTCTTAATTCATTCGATTTCCTCTTATTTCACATTGACTTATTCTACTGTCTGCTCATTCATACTAATTTCTCCACACATTTCAATTTATTTTCAATCTTAACTTCCCGTGTTTGTAACATATTCATCAGGTCAAATTTATATCTCCTGAACTTATTCACACAGAATATAACGTGGACCTATATGCTCCTCATATTAGTAATTAATGTCTTCTCAAATTCAGGAATCCACTCACATAGTTGGATACTTTACATATTAAAAAAGTACATACGTTCTTAGTAGTATATTCCACCTCTTATCCTTAAGTCTCCGCTAGGGATATGAATCCAATATTTACTTTTGAATCATTATATATTCATTTCTAATTTGTTCTTTCATTGATCATCCTTAATATAAACTATCTGATTTGCTTAACCTAATTTAATGAAGTTCTTCTTCGAAAGAAGATTTCTTACTACTATCATCTACAGTGTTCATGTAATGTTTATCAATCAACTGTTATTATCATTGCATTATCATCCATTCTTAATACCTCAATAAGATCAATTTCAAATGTTCATGATATTTTAATAATTTCAATTTATGTAACACTTTACATAATCAAATTATTCCTTATAATAAAACTCAATGAAATAAGAGGCATATTCGTTTACTCTTATGTTTTGGTATATACGATCAAGATCATTACATCTTATAAATATAAAATTAATTTGGGAAGGTCACCAATTCATATCTCCTGATAATGATACATCAATCACAATTGATTCTGAGCAACCTCTGAATATTCTATGTCTATTAAAAATTACTCCTTCATAGTAGTTACCTTTTTAACATAATCACCTATACCATACTTCCATCGCGTTACTTTGATTCATCTCATAATTTTAACTATGGGATCATAGATTACCTCCTATACCATATCCAAATATAGACCTCTTATGCACTCAGTCACATTATTCACCTATGTAATCACATTATCAGATATGCACTCATAATAACAGGTCGACATAACCTTGAGAACTTTTATATATATCACTATCCTTTGTTTTATTTTCCCTACGTAATTTCTTAATCAATTTCGAATTATAGACACATAGCCATCATGAAATTCTAATCTTAATTCACTAACACAATCTTATATCAGATCATAACTCTTATCACAGTAATTAAACATTCATTTTAAATTCCAAGTTCCACCTTTCAATTCCACTTTTCATAAAACACCTTAAATCTTGTCATTTCCACCTATGTCTTTATTTCTTCTTAGTCAATTCATAAATATAACTTCACATCCATATCAATTCAAGTCATATCCACAACAAAATTATGTTACCAAATTCGTTGACATAACCACAAATGCTAAATTTTTGCCTAACATATTGGACTACGTAATATCTCTTATTTCTAAATATCCACAAACATTCATTTTCTCATATCATTAAATACCCATGTAAGATACTAAACCTAGCACTCTAATACCACAACTGTAAGACCCCATTTTTGGAGCCCAACTATCCGGACTTATAAAACATGAGCATATTCTGATGAAATCTCCTTAATCCTCATCCGTTCATATTCAAGCTTTATTACCAGAAATATTGGATCCTTGAGTGTTGGTGGGCGGGTTCGCCACAAAAAACTTTATATTTCAACGCGGTGAACAGACGAGAACTTCTTTGAAGACCCTTCGGTGAAAGTTCGCCACGGCGAATTCTTGACATCACCACGGCGAAGTTCCAGAATTTTCCCTTCCACTCCTCTCGAGATAAATACGCCACAGCAAACCTCATATCTTCGTCTCGACGAAAATGCCCAATTTACCATAATAACACCTTTTGGGAAGGGTTCACTCAAGAGCCTTCCCTAGGTTTCTCCATCTATCCTAACCTGACTTTCACTCTAACTGTTCCCAAATTCACTTCCTCTAATGTAACATCATTTCACGACAATTCAACTACCAATGTTATTTCATCATATTCTATAGTCTCTTTTCTTAAAACATTTAATTCATTTCTTATAACTAATTCTCATTCTTCACAATATCCTATCTTTCCCTTTTTTTCTATATCACATCTCACTTATATGTTACAGCAATTCAAAATCAAAATGATCAATCTCAAAACGATAACTTCCTTAAGTATACCTAATTTCAAATCAACCTCATCCATACGCAAATTCATATTTAATTAACCTCAAAAGTAAAGGGTTTTACAAAACTTTAATCACATATCAACATGACGCCATTTGCTTAATACAAATAAACATGGATGCTCATGTTTGATATGTTGCTAAAGCTACTTAAAAATTAACTAACTTAGTACGAAAGCTAACTATCTTGTAGTTGCCAAATTCCTTTATGCTCTTGATCACTCGATCTCTTGCTCATCACCTGAAGATGAGGAGGAACGGGAGGTGAGCTTGAAAGCTCGTGGGTAACAAGTTTCTAACTGAGAAACAAGCAAAAACTATTGAAATATTTATTTGTCATGGAAAAATTCTTATTGAATCATAAAATGCATAATTCTAAACCAATTCACAATAACACAAATCATGTATGCATCAACATGTTGACATAACATAAGCACATAAGCACATAATAATGGTCTGGTTGGGTCTAAAACAGAACGTGCTACATATTTCCACATAATGGTCCTACATAGCCTTGAACAAGACGTACTATCACAATCCCACGTAATGGTCTTGTATAGCCATAAACTTATGAGAGTCCGTGAAGGAGCTCCATGATACTAACAGGTAGGTGGGAGAAGCCTTTTATCAAAGTGCACTCGACTTAACTTAGGGGACCATCACAAACCCACATAACATGTATTTCATATCTTGTAAACTTGTTGCCCAAAATGGCACATTTTTCTGAAACTTGTTTTCCATGAACATGAGATATTTCAAAAATCATTTATGAAAACCTGATTTTATAAACATGTATCTTTTCAAAAAGAATCATTTTGAAAGTCTTTTCATAAATCATCAACACAATTCATATATCAAACATATAACAATTTCACAATCCATTCAAGAAGCAATAAATGCAACATCTATGATGCAATTGAAATCATTAAACTTCCTTGATTCAAATAAAACATTTAATGGCTTATTTACTCTATTATAAAAATGTACCTACCTTGAATTCCTTGCTTAAGAAATTGACTTCAGGATGTCTTTCTTCTTACTTCTCTTGCCTCTCTTGATCCCCTTCTTGATTTTCTTTAATAATTAAAAAAATTCCATTCCATAGGAATTCCAATTTAGAACCTAAAGAAACACATTCACTAAAATGATTTTAGAGTACTTAAACCCATGTATTTCCTAAGCATCATGAACCAAAGCCTTTCCATAAATCCAAACCTTTGGGTCAATTTTTTATGACCATTTTGAGCCAGTAAATGAAGAAATTTAATAAAAATTCCTTCTAGAAACATGTTACTCATTCTCTTAAGTTTCTAATGACACCAAAATCATTCAATTTGGTTTAGTAATCTGACAGTTATATCTCAAACATTTTTAGATTATTTTTATGCTGAAATAATATTCTATTCTCAACTTCCATCCAAACATTGAAATTCTTAAATACTGAATTAGAACTAAATTCCTTCATATAATTTATAGCCCTATGTCTCTAGTTTACTCCAAATTAGAAATCATTTCATTTGGATAACTAAAGAAAAATTTATGCCTAAAATATCAAATCATGTTCAAGCTATTTCCTGACAAACTTTGCCACGGCGAGCCAAAAAATTGGTCGCGGCAAACTTTGATTTTTTTTCAATGTTGGCCGTGGCGAACTAAAGATTTGTCCACGGCGAACCATAAGGACTTCTCTGTGACAACAGAATGTTCACTGTGGTGAACCGTTGGGAGAAATTTCTTCACCGCGGCATACAGACAAGAACTTCTGCAGAGACCCTTCAGGAAAGGTTCACCACAGTGAACTCTTGACTTCGCTGCAACAAAGGTCCAAATGTTTCCTTTCCCACAACATCTTACATCTAGCACATCTTATACAAAAATCATCCTTTCAACTTCATTTCAACTCAATATCATTCACAAATCAATTCATGATCTATATTTAATCATTAACCCAAAAAGAGAACATTTTCATATACAATCATTAACAACTTTCTACACATATTCAACTTCATTTTCACCTCTAATTATCACTAAATATGTTTCATCTAACAAATCAAGAACAGTTAATGTTTATACTTACTTGTTTAGCTTCAAGATCTTCAAACCCTTCAAGATCTACAAAAACCCTAGCTAAGAAATCCCTAAAAATCAAAAATGATTCTTTAGTTCTTTATTTCTTCCAACACAAACCCTACACAAATCGCTTCCCTAAACCCTTTTCTAATAAAGCAAGAAGGAGGGATGATTACCTTAGCAAATCCTCTCCCTTCTTCTTCTTTCCATGTTTTCTTCCTCTCTCTTTCTTTCTTATTTATGTTTCTTCCTTCTCAAAATACAAGACAACACTTTTCTTCCACTTATACCCTACATGAATGTGCAAAATCCACTTTTCCCTTCCTTTAAGCCTTATAGCCTTTTATGCTTAAGTGACTTGAGAAAAATGCCCTTATAAAATCTTACTACCTTAATTCAATTAACTCATCCAATAAATCCTACTAACTTTGACATAGTAATTAACTCCCAAAATTATTCCATCAAAACCTCATAGTTCATTTAAATCATGCTTAATTTAAGAAAAAAATTCGGGGGCCAACACCAAACCACAAACCTAAATGAAAAGTTTGTTTTGATGGAGAACCATGTCGAAGCTCCAGTTGAAGCCATAGGAACTTATCGTTTGATTTTAGATACGAACATCATTTAGATTTATTTCAAACACTTTATTTACCTTCTATTTCATATAATTTAGTTTCCTTATCTAAACATGATTTTGTTGGATACACTTTCAAATTTAGGAATGGATGTTTCAGTTTATTTTTAAAAATTGCCTTATTGGTTCTATATTCTTTATAATGGCCTATATAAGTTAAATCTTGATAACCTTTTTGCTGAAACCCTACTAACCCTACATCATAATGTTGGTACTAAACATGGTTTAATTAATGAAAATTTAGCTTTCTTATGGCATAAATGTTTCGGTCATATTTCTAAAGAAAGACTACAAAGACTGGTAAAGAAAGAAATTTTACCAGATTTAGACTTTATTGGTTTTGGTAAGTGTGTGGATTGCATTAACGGAAACAAAACCAAACACACTAAGAAAGGAGCCACAAGATGCACACAACTTTTTGAAATTATACACATTTATGTACGTGGACCTTTCGATATGTCCATCTTTTAGTGGAGAAAAGTATTTCATCACATTTATTAATGACTTTTCACGTTATGGATATGTCTATTTATTACATGAGAAGACTCAAGCAATAAATGCATTACAGTTGTTTGTTCATGAGGTGGAAAGGCAATTAGATAGAAAGGTGAAAATTGTCAGATCTAACGGGGGTGGTGAATTTTACAGCAAATATAATGAGTCGTGACAATGCGCCAAATTTCTTGAAAAAGATGATATATGTGCTCAATACATAATGCCAAGCGCACTACAATAAAATGGTGTGGTGGAAAGGCGTAATTGTGCATTAATGGATATAGTTAGGAGTATTTTAAGTAATTCGTCTTTACCCTTATGATTATGAATGCATGTATTGAAATCTGTTGTTTACCTGTTAAATAGGGTTCTTAGTAGGGCAGTGCTAAAGACCGTTTTTAAACTATGGACTGGAAGGAAACCTAGTCTAAGACACCTACATGTTTGGGGTTGCCTTACGGAAGTAAGAATTTATAATCTACATGAAAAGAAATTAGATGCAAGAACAATTAATGCATTTTTAACTAGTTATTCAAAAAAGTCTAAAGGGTATAAATTTTATTGTCCTAATCATACAACAAAAATTGTTGAAACTAGAAATGTCAGGTTCATTTAGAATGGTGAAATCAGTGGGAGTATTGAAAAACCACGTAATGTAGTTATTGAAGAAATAAAAGTTCAAGTTCCTCTACCAACTTCTTTAATACATATTACTCCTATAGTTGTAGAACGGTTTGACAATTTACAGGAGGAAAAAATAAAGGATAAACACTTCATGAAGATCCTGTGGTTAATAAACCTATTAATCCTATAATCACTGTTCCAATTGTAGAACAACCATAAGAAATAGCATTAAGAAGGTCTCAAAGACCTAGAAAACTAGTTGTTTCTAATGATTATGTGGTATGTTTACAATAGTCAAAATTTGACCTAGGAAATAAGGATCATCCAGTTTCGTTTTCACAAGCCATTGAAAGTATTAATTCTAATAAATAGATTAATGCTATGAAAGAACAGTTGAATTCTATGGAGCATAATGAAGTTTGGGATTTAGTTAAATTGCCTTAAGGTTGTAAGAGAGTCAAATGTAAGTGGATTTTAAAGACCAAACGTGACTTTTATGGAAATATTTAAAGATACAAAGCTAGAATTGTTGCCAAAGGTTATACTCAGAAAGATTTCATTGATTATAAGGAGACTTTTTCACCTGTTTCAAAGAAAGGCTCCTTTAGAATTATTATGGCACTAATGGCTTGTTATGATTTAGAGTTACATCAAATGAATGTAAAAACAGCCTTTCTTAATTGCAATTTAGAGAAAGACGTGTATATGGATCAACCTGAAGGCCTTTCAATTGAAGGAAAGGAAGACATGATATGTAAACTTAAGAAATTGATATATGGACTTAAGCAAACCTCCCGATAATGGTATCTTAAGTTTAATGATACTATTAACTTATTTGCATTTAAAGAAAACATCATTGATTAGTATATATATCTAAAAATCATTGAGATTAAGCTCATATTATTGGTACTTTATGTTGATGATATCTTGTTAGCTACTAATGATCTTGGTTTAATGCATAACACCAAGAAATTTCTCTCTGAGAATTTTGAAATGGAAGATATGGGAGAAGCTAGTTATGATAGGAATTGAAATATTCTATGAGACGTTACAAAGAATATTAGGCTTATCTCAAAAAGCTTATATTAATAAGGTCTTAAAAAGATTTGGCATGAAAAATTATTTTGCAAGTGTAGCTCCAATTCAGAAGGGAGACAAGTTCAGTCTTAATCATTGTCCAAAGAGTGAATTGGAACTGAAGAAAATGGAAAATATTCTTTATGCATCAATTGTTGAAAGCCTAATGTATGCTCAAATTTACACCGGACCAGATATTAGCTTTGCTGTCAGTATGCTAGGTAGGTATCAAAGCAATCTTGGATTGGATCATTGAAAAGTTGTAAAGAAAGTTTTGAGATATCTATAAGGTAATCATCATATACTAGCTTATAGAAGATTTGATCAGCTAGAAGTGATTCGATATTCAGATTCAGATTTTGCTAGTTGCATTGATACCAAAAAGTCTACTTTTGGCTACCTTTTCTTATTAGGTAGAGGGACAATTTCTTTAAAAAGTGTGAAATAACCTATCATTGTTGCGTCCACTATGGAAGTTGAATTTGTAGCATATTTTGAAACTATAATTCAAGGTTTGTAGTTGCAGAACTTTATTTTAGGACTTAGAGTTGTCGACAGTATTATCAAGCCACTGAAAATTTATTGTGATAATTCTGCAACAATCTTCTTTTTAAAGAATAACAAGTATTCTAAAGGTGCTAAACATATGTAATTAAAATACTTGTCTGTTAAAGAAATTCATAAACCAACAGTGTCAATTCAAAATATTAGCACTAATTATATGATTGCAGATCCTTTGATGAAAGGATTGGCACCAAAAGTCTTTAAAGAACATGTTGAAAGAATGGGTATTATAAGATACCATTATTGAGATTTATGACGTTTGTAATTTGACATTGTGAACTCATTTATATTTATGTTTTTGTTAATCCTATTTTGTAGTATACATTTATGAATAAATTATGTTGATAGTATTTGTCTTTAACTAAGATATTATCATTGGACTTCTTATTTATGGATCATATAAAATAAAGCACTAATATTTTAGTATGTGGAAGGAATTATGTCGATTGTTAAGATGTGAAACCGTTACGACCCTTATTAGCATCTTTGTTTGATTATGATTTATGACATAATCAACATTAAAGAATTTAGCAAAGTTTATGTGCAGAATGTTTATTTATTATTAAACCATGATATAACTTTTTTTTCAATTAATGAGCCAAGTGGAGAATGTAAAACCTATGTATCTAAAATATGGCTCATTAAATAATTATAGTTTTAATTATTAAATGCTAAATTCTTATTCGTCAATTTGATTAAGTAAGATAATGTTGATTAAGCAAGATAAAATTTTATTTTAAACTTACTATTTGACGGGAACGATTCAAAGATATCCTTATTTTATTTGAAACACCTCTCTCTCTCCTACACACCTTTGTTTATTTTTCACCATCAAAAAGCAGGATTATTAAGGGAAAAGAGAAGAGAAATCAAGTTTCTCTATATCTAAGAATTTAGAAGGATTTTTTTTTCTCACTTTACGATTCAACAAAAGTTATAGATCCAGGTTTGTACTTAATATTTTATATTTTGATGTAAAACATAGAATTTTGAGTTCTGGATTAAATAATTATTGTGATTGTAGTTATGCAATAAATTATGCTTACATTTGACTCCATTTAGGGACCCTTCCCCCTCTCTTCGTATAAAGTCTTTATTACCTAATTACTCAAAATAAAAAATTTTCTTTTATAAAGAGAAAGAATTACTTCTTGGGGCATAACCTTAAGTTGCTGGTAAAAAGAAGGTACTCCTTTAGTTTTATAACTTTACTAAAAGAGCATGTTTCTCTATGTTACATAAGATACAAGGGGAATTAATTAGAGCTTATACCACTCGGAAACATTTATTTAATCAAAATATTTGATTGGTTAGTTAATATTAGATGTTATCTAACTATTTATCGATATCAGGATTATGTATCCACTCTTCCTCACCCTAACTAAAAGAATTCATAAATATATTTTGCAGCCTAACGTACGCAAGTATTTTAAGGTTATGTTTAGTTGAACGTAAGATTTTTAATAGAATGGAATTGTTTATAATAGAATAGAATGTAAATGGATGTAATATTAGAAAGTTGTTATTTGGAAGGAATGAAAGAGTTTATAATATAATATAGTGAAATATTTGTTTGGATGAAAGGTTTATAATGTAATATACTATAAGTTGTTTATCACTTTACATTCTATTCTAAATCTCCTAAATTGGAAGTTTTTCATTTTAACTGTTTAGGACGGAAGGAAAGAGTTAGAATAAGATGTAATATGAAACTCTCTTCTTCCATCTCATTTCACTCTATTATAAACCCTCATCCCAAATAATAAAATAATATTACATTTTATTTCATTCCATTAATAAACCCCCAACTAAATATAACCTAACCTATATTTATTATTAAACCTTTTTTATATTCCTCTTATTTAAAAATAAATTTTTGGGAAAAGGAATATAAGATTCTATAATTTCATACCCAGATATAGCTCCAGATGTAATTCTTAGGCTTTGGATAAGATTCATAGGCTCAAATCTTTGTTGGTGCTTAAATGATGATTATACAGAAAAACTTCATGTTTGGAAGTCTAAGAACAATACCTTAAAAGGATCAGTTTAGATTTTATTGGGCTCCTAAACTAAGAAGAGATATTACGCTGAAAAGAAGTCCCCATAACTATTATGAAGATTCAAGATCTTGATTAAGTTTTGTGTAAGATTTAAGTCTTGAAACACATATTATTTAAGCTAATGGTTTCTTTTTCAATTTAGGTGTTATATATTTCTGCCACTGATGATGATAGTTTGAAGAAACAAATTTCATACAGTATTTTTAAATGAGTCTGTTTAGTAGTTAGGAAAAAATAATGCACACTCCACAAGGTTGCTACACTGAAATTAGAATCCTGAAAAGTTGAGGGTATTCACTTTCTTGTAAAGTCAGTCCATGTACAAGGAAACAAGGAACCACATTTTTCCGTGCTAAGGGTCTACATCCACCTCCCTCTCTCACATGTACAATTTTAGCATCAAATGAAGCCTCGGAATAAATACTATAAACGAAAGAGGAAAAGAAGTATCACTGACGCCTTCGCCGTCCTCTTTCAGAGTTTTAGGATTTTGAAGGATTTTCTAACCTGTCTTGCCCACTTCTGGCCTTTGTACTGGAATACTAATAGTCCTTATAATTAATTTAGTAAACTCGATAATTAGTCCTAGTAATTTCAATAATAATGAACTAATCACAAAAAATTGGCTCGAATCAATGTTCATTTTCCTACTTGCTTGATCAAGGTATTTTTTTAATTTGTTGTAATTAATAGCTTTTAGGATAAAATGTCGTTGCTTTCAGAAGTAAAGCTAAAAAATTAAATTGATACTCTGAAGCTTTTAGGACAAGGAATATATTACCTCTGTCTAGCATATAAGTGCAGCATGGAAGGACAAAAGACATGCAACAGTAGCTAGCCAACGATGTTAAGAGATCAGAGGGTGTTATAAATTTAATATATAATTCGATTATACAAACGTAGTTAGTTACACCACTCTTCTATCTTATATATGGAATTCAACGGTACCCTCCTAGGACACTTTGTATGCAATCAAACTGTACTTTGTATGTAATCAAATTATCCTTATGTATATAGCCATTTAAAATTTAAGATCATAATTTTATCTCTTATAAGGAATTTATTCAACTTGAGCGGAGATTAATTTAGATATGGATAGTTTAAAGGTATTTTTTATAATTGAGATTCTCTTAAAACTCCTCGTGAATGATAAAAATGTTCAACTAAAAAAAACAAAACTCATTAAACATCAGAACGAGTTTATGAGATGATTTGGATTAAAGCAGACAAGTCCTACTCTCGATCTTTTGATATTGGTGACCAAAATTTGAAGTTTGAACATCTTCAAATTCATGGATTATTATCTTCGATTTTATTTAAACAGATTCTATTTATAATCTATTTCTTATTATTTTATATAATTTTTTCATATAATAAAACTTTCTTTTTTTAATTTCTAAATTTTAACATAAACCTATTCTGCAATTTAAATTTTTTTAATAAACTCCTGATCTTTAAGATTATCGAAAAATTCCTTTAATTTTTCGAATTCTCATCAAAACTCATCTTTTCAATTTCAATTAACAAATAATAGTGAAACATACTTAGTATAAATATCAAATATGAGATAGTCAAATATCACTAATATGATAACTTAATTTAATTTTAAAACTTAACTCGGATGAATTAAATTTAACTGAAATTAATAATTTATTATAAGATTTAATTAGTTCGATTTAAGTTTAAAGGTAAGATTGAATTATCATAACATAATTTTTAATTAGTCCATATCTTTTATTCATGTTATAAGGATTTCATTGTTACTTTTTATACAAAGTTAAAACAAATTTCTGGAAAATTCATAATTAGGAGTTTGTTTCGAAAAATTTTAAAACTAGTTTTTTTAAGTTTATGTTTTTTACTCAAAATATCTCCTACTAGCTTAAAGTACAAAGCTCACATGTGGGCCCAACGCTTATCTGCATCAGACATCGAGATACCGAAACTGGCGGAAAAGAATTGTGATATTACTTGCCAAAAGAATCGCAGTACAATAAATAGTTCATAGGTTGTTAGACAGAGAGCATACAATAAAAATTTGACTCGGTCCAAAACTCCAAATTCAGGGATAGCATAACACCGGGACACTTATCAACTAATGCTCAGACACCCAAGTCATTCCTTTCATTTTAAAACAGAAGGAGAAAACTAAAGGAAGGGAGGGGGACTTCAGAGATGCTTCACAAAGTGACCTGTATAAGCAAGAAAATGTAACAAAGGATAAGAAAGTAGACAAAAATAACCTAACAGTCATGACCAATGCAACTTGAAGTTTGTGCATCATTTGACTTTGGGATGTGTATGAAGATTGAAAGTTGGAAGTCTTGACAAACTATTTTGCCTTTGTTATTTAGTGCACAGGTAAGTCTCGAAGGAAATGCATGGTCAAGAACAAGATTTGCAAAAGTAGGGAGTAATTTTCCTTAAAAAATCGACGCTGGATGCTAGGGAATTTGATATATTATCTTTGAGTTCGCACATAAACCACTTTTTTCTTTTTCTATTCTACTTTGTAAAGGCTTGGATATGGAACAAACTTCATTCACCTATGAAACTCCCTTTTCATAGAATGAGAAAAAAAAAAAAAAAAAGAGGAGAGAGGATCACATCTATCATTCCAAACTAAGAATTGATAAAAAGAAATTACAGAGAAATTTTAAATTAACAATCACACTACTATTCCAATTCCTTATTATAACCATCGATCGTAAATTTAAAGGGAAGAATTGCACAATTCGCCGTCACCCCAAAAACCCATCCGTTCATGTACAATTCCACATACCCCGCCATTGAAAATAAGGCATAAGTTAAGAAGAGAGAAAAGAAGAAATTAAGAAACCAAAGCAAAAGATGCACCCGATTTGACCGTACTTTCCTCACCCACTGCTGCCAATGCATTTAACATGGAAGAATGAGAAAGTAAAAAAGATAATACACCAAGCATAGACTTCTCACGTTCACATACTTCTAGCCATCATTTCCTGGAATCTCCTGTATGACTCTTGCTTCTCCAACCTGAACTTTTCATGGCAGCTTGCAATGAACATATCTGCTAGACGATCAATCTCATTCACATCTTCGTTACCACCATTGGACCTTTCATTTCGCTTCTGCTCCAGCCAATGGAGGTATCCTGAAAGCTGAGATTCCGCGTTATCATCAAACTGGTCATGAGTCGTGATTATGGAGTTCCACGTGGAATCATAGTACAAATGGCGTGTGGAGAAACCCTCAAGAGCTTGTTCGGGAATTGGCAACACATGAGAAGAGCACCAGTTATAGTGTAACCTGAATGAACCAAAGAATATCTTCCTATAATTCTTTTGCTTCCTTTTTGAGGCCCAGTTTGCAGGGTAAACCAAGTGTGTAGGTTGTAGTTCCTTGAGAATCTGAAAGAGAATGGACTTAGCTTTGGAGAGAGCTCTAGCAATACGACACACGTGGGAGTATATGAGGGTGTGAATGAGGGTTTTGATCTTCATGGAGCTTAAGGATGAAGATGGTGATGACTTTGTTGAGAAAAATTGAAGAGTAACCATTTTGTGTTACCTTCTTTTTTCTTCCAAGTGTTTGTGGTGGGGTTTCAGGGGCCTTGTTCAAATGGATTTATAAAGGACGCTGATGACCAATTTGCCAACGCACTTCTAGGTTATTTAACTAAAGTAACATTTCCACTTTCTTCTTTTGTTGTTGTTTGTATATGAAAGAAACAACTGATAAGGACTTAAATCTCTGAAGCGCTATACCTGAATTTCCATAGCACAAGACCCGCTTATCTTGTTTGAAAATTTTGTTATTGGTAATTGCACCAGTAGGATGTATACATATGTAAATGTATATGTATTCAATGTTGCCAGTAATTGAGAGTGCCAGAGCAATACAGGGCTGTTTCTTAATTAATCTTGCATAGTAGTTGAATTTGCTGAATATTAGGCGACTGGAGAACGGCACATAAGGCTTAATCTTCGCGAAAATTACCACCCCGAGACATTATTATAAGCGTACCAGCTAAGAAGCTTTTGTAGTTACCTTTTTATTAATAGCTTTTAGTTACCTGTGTGTTTGTGTATATCTCCATGACTCCATCGGAGTCTGACGTAGGTGCTATTTCTTTAACAAACCTTGATTCTGTTTTCACCAGGAAGCAGCCCGTCAGAAATCCTGATATCCCGGAAACTTCATCAAAGTTTTTTTGTTAAAAATGAAGAAATAAACTACTCGATATTGAATTGAATAATCTTCCTTTGTGGAGTTATCTTTTTATAATTTTTTTATATGGACCAATTATATTTGCCTTCCATCCTCACGCACCCATCAAAAGTTTGATTCTAAAAAATGAAAGACACAACCTCTTTATCGTCAATCTTTAGTGGAATTGCTCTGTAAATTACTTATTTAGAATTTCCCAAAGCAGCGAGTTAATTAAAAAAAAAAAACCATGTTAGGTTTCCGATTGAGGTTACCCATGGGCTTGTAAGGGTTCAATTCCTGTAAAGCTTGTCTCAAGTTGTAGCTAAAATTTTCTTTTCAAATGTTAAGTTCACTTGTAATATTATTTCATTTGGAATCATAACCTTAAGTAGTTGTGTTGAGAGATGTTCAAGAAAACCAACGAATTTGTGAACCGGACTTGAATTGTATGAACCAAACTTGTAAATAAGGTTAACCAAATCTGAGTTTCTAATTAAACCTGAAAAATCAGGTTCATAATTCAAGTTCAAGTTTCTAATTTGCGGTTCTAGGTTAACCAAACCTAAACTGAACCTATAACAGGTTAACCGAACCGAACTTAATTTATAGATTTAGATTTAAACCTGAACTTGAAACATTAAAAAAAAAACTTATCATATATTTATATATAATTTAAGAGGATATTAATAATAATAAATTTACTAATATTTACTATATTAATTATTGAATAAAAAAAGAAGAAAAGAAAAAAAAAACTACTCGTTAATCTTGAACATTGCTATTATAAGTAACAACTAATGCATAACACTCAATACTTAAATAGTAATTAATATGTGTCAAAGTTATTAATCGAAGTATTAAACTATTAATAGAAAAATTCATTGACTAAAATAATAATTGCTTAATAATTTACCTCCTTTTTTTTTACTAGTATGAATCTTTTATAAGACATTGTTTGGCTTATATTTACTTTACTTGGATTTAACATATTGGATTAATCTTTGATGAATTTTATATGCATACTTTTATCAATAATTTGTATTTTTTTCACCAATTATTTTTATAATTTTTTGTCATATATAGTAATATGAATAGATTCTGGTTACTCTAAGAATCAAACCTAAAAATAGATTAATCGATCCTATAGGTTCTTTAGGTTCAAGTTTAAGTTCAAAATTGTGAAATTGTCAAATCTAACAATCAAGTTTAGATTTAAGTTATTTATGTAAGGAGTTAGGTTGTCCTGTTTAGTTATGCTCTGCACAAATTTAACTTCCGATCACAGCATTATTGATGCTCATTGCTGTCAACCTCATGAATGCTACACAGCAAAGTTCAAATTTCAACCAACTCCAGCCCCCCAGACTTTGAGTCCCGTATGTCTCAGTGTTGGTAATAATAGAATAATTCTAGCGTTCTGCATTCATATGACCATTAATTGGTACATATGAAGCATTAACTTCTTAGATTAGATAGAGAGAAGCTTTATATTAAAGGAAATTAATAAAACGAAGTGAACCTGAAATTACCACTTTAAAAAAATGGATCAGGACAAATTTTCAATAGTATCTGAGTTAGTTCATCGAAAAATTAGTAACTAATTAAGAAAAAGCATGCAAACCTCAAATTTAAATATTAAATATCCATAATTATATATAATTCACTTCAGGATATCATTAAATGTCATTCTAGAATGCAACTTTATTCCACATTGTCATAGTATATCTTGATTTGCTAGTTTTGATTAAGGATATTGTTTAATATAATTTTAGGCCTAATCTGACGCCATAATTATATTATGTACCTAAATTATTTTCTTTCTAAATTTTAAGATCCTTTTATGTTCGTTGTCTATACAACAATTGTTTTCAGCTGAAGTTGGATTGGACTTTTTCAACAGCATAAACATGTTAATGAAGTTTCTTTTTAGGCTTTGGTGTGCAAGTAGTGAATAGAACACCTATTAGTATCCTGTGTTTATCCCATTGGATTATGATGGTGTATCTATCTATCTATATATTTTTTCTTTTTTCTTTTTGATACAAACTACTCAAACCTGTGTAGACAGTCAATGACATCATATGCAAAGCCAATTGGATATCAATTTCGATTTTATTTTTCTCTTTTAGGAGATTTCGTAGTACTAGTTAGATTATTTAAACTCAATTTAAGGTTGATGGTGAGAATCAAATATGAAAACATATGGAGTTAAGATTTTAGAAACCATTTAATGTGAGAAATTACAGAAGATACGTGGAAAATTGAAATTTTCGCAAGTCAGTGACAGGTGACAATCATACACATCCAATGCAAGGGACCGTATGTCAGTTCCTGATGAATTCTAAGCGGCTTCTTCTCTTGGAAGGAATAGACGGGTAGAAAGTCCAGGGGTGAAAGTTTTCGTAAGAACGTATTCTGAAGAAGTACAAGGCAAGATTGTGATATGTATCCCCTGACAATAGTAGGTGCCGAAAGAATATGACTATAGACCAGAAATAAAGCAGAAGAAGTGGTAAACAGGGACAAAAATACCCCACCCCAACTTTTGTCCTGCACTAAAAGATAGAAGTCCGTCTATCAAACTGTGGGGATTGGAAGCCCGCACCTTTCCTTTAATATATTCCTTCAGAATCACTAGTCACAATCAGAAAAAGGACCATGTAATTCAATATAACTAGGCAGTTTTGGATTACTTTTTCTGCCCTGATTTACGTTTCCTGGTAACTTGGTACCTATCATGTTACTCAAGCCACGAAATTTATGTCATGTCATCTTCTAATCCATTTGTAAACGCAAACAAATTGGTTAACCAAACCATCGTCAAGTCGATTTATACACTATCTCTAGAAAAGGAAAGCAAGAGAGAGGACAGCAAGGGCCTTTGCATCAGAGGCCATATTCTCGGGGGGCAAAAATATCGCTGTATTTGGCGTCATATAGCCAGGAAACAGCATAGTTAATTTCCCCATAATTGTCATGCAAATAACTATATCAAAACTCCCGGAAAATCTTTTTCGAGTTTTTAATTATAAAAGATTGCAAAACTGACAAGCAGTACTTATGTTCCTTCACGGGTGCCCCATTTCATTCCACTTGAGTTACCTCTTTTAACTTTTACATATTCCTTGCTTTTTCCAAAGCAGTTAGATTTATTCCAACCCGAGTTAGTGCTTAACCCACCACGGTCCACACTGAGAGGACGATTTTAGTTATTCCCGCCTCTCCTCCCATGTCTCCTGCACAAAATTTTGCTTTGGCCTTGCCACATTTTTAATTAAGCTACAAGAAAGAAGAAGAGTAAAGCCAAGGTTAGCATTTTGAAAAGACAGAACGATATAACATTTATTGTCCTTGCATCTATTTGTAATAAAGGACTTCTTGCTACAAAATGTGATGATATTGCTCAAATTCTTGTATTGGTTCCTATTTTCATTTTAAATTGGTTTACAATATATAATGATAGAATTGCACAAGCAATTAATAAATGCACAAAACGTGAAAATAATTTTCGATAATTTTGTTAATATTTATGTCTTAAAGAATAGAAAAAACAATGTAAAAATAACTCATGAAAGAAATTTTGGGGGAAGAATAAATACAATAGGCTAGAAGAAGAAATGAAGCAAACTAGACCATTTATGAAAGTGTAATTATAAAAACTAGAAAATCAGAAACTTATATTTCAAAGAACTCAAATCATTCCTAATGTTAGGGTTAATTATATTATAGTTATTTTGAATAAACTCAATTTATAAGAATTAATTTAATTAAAATTTTTAATGAGCTTATGGATCTCATAAAGCCATGTGGCGCTCATAAGTTCATTTAATTTGATATAGTCGAAAACTAACGAAATTATGTCCCCGTTTGCTTTTTCTTCTGTAAAAGATTCAGTTGGAACATCTTAAAAAATGTTAGAATTCATTTTGAATATTATTAATTGTTTAGGTCTAATATATATTCAAATGTAAATGTTGATGTAAAATTACCCTCTCTTTTTTTTTTCCTTTTGAAGGTATAACTTGATATAAAGATAGGCAGAAAGGTTATATCATAAAATATTTTTGAATAAGGAAAAGCTTCAAATTTTAAATTTATAAATAAAAATAAAATGCAAGCTTTGATAATATAAAATTCATTAATAACTTTACTAGATTTTTCTAGAAATGATGAAATTATACTGATAGTTAAATAAGAATATGAAATTGTATCAAAAAAAAATTAGTGTATTTAATGATGCAGATACACCTATGAAGGGTAGTATGGTCACTGTTCTTCTTCTTGAAATAACTACCAAAGGTAGTTAAGTTGATTGGAACCCATACGAACGAAACGTTATACATATATACATCTGTGTGTGTAATTGCTTATTATTAATTCTTCCATCAAGTTTACACATAAAAGAAGAAGATCTCTGCAGTAAAATTGGTAACAAAAGTTCTTTAACTGGTGGAACTACAATAAGAATCTAAGTATGTGATTTGTTTTTTTTAATAAGCATATGAAATGATCCTATTTGACATGATCTATGTGATTGTGTTTTATTTTGATTATTTTCTAACATTGGTATCAGAGTCATATTGTGTTTGTTTGTTTTTTTTATGCATGTTAACATCAAGATAAAAGA
>JANSVA010000005.1:36912798-36923703 GCA_025504915.1 Erythroxylum reticulatum | reverse complement strand
TCTTAACCAATTCTATATATTTTATAATTATCAAAACATAAAGGGATTTTTATTTGTCAACCACCATTGATCCAACATTATTTGTATTAGGAACTGTTTCTTTTTTAGGTGTCATAGCTTAAAATTGCCATATGTTTTTAACCATGAAGAATTTGAGAATGTGCTATACATTGATCTGATAGTACTCAACAAGATCATTTGATTATTGAACATTTTTACTCCTTAAAAAATTACCAAAATACCCCTACCTAAAATTG
Organism: Erythroxylum reticulatum; assembly: GCA_025504915.1. Classification (NCBI taxonomy): domain Eukaryota; kingdom Viridiplantae; phylum Streptophyta; class Magnoliopsida; order Malpighiales; family Erythroxylaceae; genus Erythroxylum; species Erythroxylum reticulatum. The sequence goes on along the minus strand of JANSVA010000005.1, from coordinate 36,923,446 downwards.
TACCAATTGTGACATATTCTAATCTCTTTTCTTGTTCTAGATTATTGTTGCAAACTATACTTTAGCCATTCTTGTTCTTTGACCTCTTAACTTGTTTTCTTTGTGCTACTTTACGTAATTATCATTTATTATTCATTGCACTTAAGAAGATAATAAGGAAGGAGTTGTAAAAGGATGACTTTTTTATTTTATGTTCGATTTTAAAAGCCGATTAAAAGTGAAACACTTAGGTTAAGAGTAGCTCTAGGTTATACATAAGGGATAAGGTTCAAAAATAAGAAAAAGAGGGTGTGAGATTTTTGTTTTCCAGGTATCATATCTGACAAAGCACCAAGAAGGAGATAGGCCAAACTTGAGGTTAACTTAGATTGATCTAAGAGGGATGCTATGGAGTTGAACAATAATGACTTGTTAATGGCGTTGGTAAAACAAATGAAAAAGTTAAGAACTAAGGTTAAAACATTAAGGATTCCATGAACAACATGAGTGCAACCAAAGCTTCTATGTGTAATAAATATCAAGAAGAAACTGAGGAAAAAATTGAAACCTACAACTGCATTTATGGAAAAGGTACAAAATTTGATGGTAATTTGGGATTTATTAAGTTGAAAATTCTTGAATTTAATAGAAAATTTGATCCTGAAGTTTACTTAGATTGGGAATTAAAATTAGAAAGAATTTTTGACATCCATAATTTTTTTGAAGAAAAGAAAGTTAAGCTAGCTATTGATGAATTCCAATATTATGTAGCTAGTTGTTGAAATAACCTTGTGCGTGACCGTAGAAGGAATGAGGAACCCTCTATTTCATCTTGGAGTGAACTAACTAGCATAATAACAAGGTATAGGAACCAAAACAAGATAGTTGAACTATAGTTGAATACGTTCAAGAGTTGGAGGCATTAAAAATCAAAGCTGGCACTGAAGATGATGAATCAACTACTTTAGCCTATTTTCTTGGGGGGTTAAATCGATGATTAATTCACCAGAGAGTTGAGATGCATAATACATCGATATAGATGATTTGTTAGAGAATTCCATGACTGTCAAGAGACATATGAAGTAGAATGCTTCTACTTCTTCTGTTAATATAATGGCTCAACCTTACATTGTACATTAGCACAATAATATTTGGGGAAAGAATGGGGGTAAGAGAAACTCGCCCAACCTCAGTGCCAATAAAAAATTTCCTTTAAACCTTTTGAGTCTAAGGCTAGTTCTTCAAACATGGTTTTAAATTGAAACCATCTAAAACCTGTCACATACTTTAAGTGTACAGGTAAGGGTCATATAGCATCATAATGTTCTAACCAAAACGTGTATATGTTGTTGGAGGATGCAACTTACAATAGTGATCATAAATGTGATGATATGCTTGAATTGACTCAAAGAAACAAGGAAAAAGGTGCTGATAGGGATGACTTTGTTGATGAACTCGAAGCTGAGGGGCTAATAAAGCATTGGTAGTAGTCTAAGCGTTGAATACAGAAATTTCACCTAAGCCATGTGACGATCAACATACTAACATCTTCCATACGAGATGTTTAGTTAAGAATAAGGTATGCCTTGTCATTATTAATGAAGGTAGTTGTACTAATTGTGTCAATGAGCATCTTATTACTAGGTTATCATTACCTACTATGCAGCATCCTCTTCCTTACAAGGTAAAATTGTTGGAGTTATATAAATATAATGCCTTGGAAAGCAAGTGTATTTACATGTAGCTTAATCTTCTTCAGTTATAGTTTTGTAATGAAAATATTTATTATTAATAAAACAAAAGAGTTTGGTTTTTATAAACACTATATATCTAGTCATAAGGTATTGAGATTATTTTGTAAGTAATATACATCTACATGGAGATGTATGGGAAAAATGTATATCATAAGAATATAAAATAATAGATTCATAATTGAATAAGCAAGTTAGTCGCTTGATTATGATTTAGACTGTAGTGTTACGATTTATCTCCATACAAGTAAAGGAGTTTACTTCAAGGGAATGATGAGTTTCATATCATGATAGTAGTCGACTATTGATAATGGCATTATTAAATGAATCTACAATCAAGTATGTTTTCAAGAATAAAGTAGGAAGTTACTTTAGTCTTAAAACATACAATTTATAGTAATTGCTTATTATGGACCACAATCTTGATAAGTGGTGAGCTCATATATGTTTCATTATAATTCTTGATATGATCGGAATTGATTTTTACAGAGTATTAATCTAGTGTCTGCATATTGGAATTATTAATTGAAACATATATCAAGGAATGTTCACTCAAATAAAGAGTTTATAGTGATATCATCACTTCTAAATGTTTTATGGAGATTGGTGATTGAATTGGCACTAGGAGTTTGATGGACTAGCTACCCATCAAGTCTTAACACCAAGATAAGATCTTGTATGTTAATCACCATACAGAGTAAAACAGGAGATTTAGAAGGAAAAACCAATATAAGGGCGAAACGGTAATTTTACACTTTATTGTGTAGATGGCTATAATAAGGTTCATAATAGGGTTTGCATTTGAACATATTATTTAAAATATGTGTTCTCATAATATTTAGTAATTCAAGAGTCCAACTAATTATCTTTAGTTGAATGACATTTAGTTAACAAGCTAGAATTAATTATAATGAGATTAAGTTAATTATGGGCTTATTAGAGTTTGAATTATTTAAGTCCAATAAGATTCCCTACTTGGCTTTAAGGAAGCTTATTAAGCTAAGTAAAAAATATAAATGGAGGTTTTAAAGCCCATGATTGAATGTTGGTCTTGGATTAATTAATGGTTAATTAGAAGCTCAAATGAACATTTAGAAATGAGCTAGACTTTGGTTTAATTTGATTAATTATATTAATTAAATTAAAAAATCTTAAAGAAAGGAAGGTGCAATTTTTGTTTTATTCGGGTTGAATGTGCAGCTGCACATTTAGCATTGAATTGCTAAATAAATATGGTATTTATCATGCATTATCATCATTAAATGAAGTAATGATCTTACCATTAAATGGTTTAATGGTTGTCTTTTAATGATGGCATGTAATGTAACCTTTCTAGTATTCATTTGATTAAAGATGAAAGAGGTGTATTTGATGGATGGTTGTTGGGACCCCGCCCTCATGAGTCACGGGCCTAACATCCTAAGTGACATCTGAAAACGCATCTCACAAGGGTAACTTGCCCAAACTAGTCAAACATAAATGAGAAACTTATTTCTCCTATTTCAGAACAGATATTTGGGAAACCTCAAACTAGAATTACAATTTGACTTCTTTAGAACATTTTTTTCCCATTGTCTTAAGTTTCTAATATCACCAAAGTCATTCAATTTGGTTTAGAAATTTGAAAATTATTCCCCAAACATTTTTGGGCTATCATTAAACTGAAATAGTACACTATTCTCAAATTCCATCCAAAAATTCAAAGTTCTAGAAACTGAATTAAAATTAAATTTCCTTAGAGGATTTTCTTCTCTTTGTCTCTGTTTTTTTTAAAAATAAGAATCATCTCATTCGAAGCTCTACTGATCAAGATATGATTAAAATATCGAAGTATGTTCATAACCTAGTCATGCTTTCCTAACCAATCCCTCAATTTCTTTCCATCAATCTCTTTCAAATCAAGACCAAAGGCTATCAATTTTTCTTGAGAGATAAAAAAATATGTTAGGAATCTATTGGTTCAAGAACCAATTAATTTGGAGGTCGGATGATGAAGTTATGGCCAACAGAATCAAACATGATTATGTCCTCAATCATATTGTACCCATCTTGGAACAATTACCATAACTTTCACTAGAGATATCAAATTATGGTTGTGCAAAGGTAGTTTTAAAGAGAACTTCGAGATCTACAACTTTTGTGCAGATGATAAAGAGAGATTTTGCAATCTAGAGAGTTAAAATCTCGAATTTCCAAAAGTGTAGATGGATCAGACGAAGTGATTCAATCTTAGATAAATCAGACGAAGGGATTCAATCTAAGATGAATCAGATGAAGGGCCTCAGTCTAAGATGAATCAGACGAAGGGAGTTAGTCTAAAATGAATCAGACGAAGGGATTTATTCTAAGATGAATCAAATAAAGGGATTCAGTCTAAGATGAATCAGGCAAAGCGATTCAGTCTAAGATGAATTAAACGAAGGGATTCAGTTTAAGATGAATCAGATACAAGGATTTCTATAGGGTCTTCCTCCCATCACCAAAATTTCTAAATCACTATCTACACTCTCCAAAATGGTCAAAATTTCCAATTAATGCAGCTGTCCCGTACTTCCATCCTAGGCAGCATCATAAACCTTTAATGATCATATCTCTCAACTCCAATGTCCAAAAATTTCATACTCTATGGCGTTAGAAAGCTAAAAACATAAAATACAACTTTTAAGAAGACAACTTTGTCAAATTTAAGCCTAGATCAATACAGTTTTTCTCCAAAAGCCAGAAAACAAATTCTTACCCCAATGAAAACTTAAAAATGTAATCTACAAACTTTCAGAGTCATGAGCATAAATGATATCATATTCCATTAGCATCAAAAGATAAGAGTTTTACAAAGCTTTAATGGGTATTTCAAGCCACAGTACACTAATATCTCAAAATCTCAAAATACAAAAGATACAGGAACAATAATTTGCTCAAAATGGAACTAAAGCCTTATGTTTTCAAATCTATCTTAAAGTACAAAAAGATGCATAATCAAAGTGATGCCTTGACTTTGGTTACTAGATTGCATGCTCTTCACCTAAAGATGGGACAGAAATGTAGGGGTGAGCTTAAAGCTCGTGGGTAATAGTTTATAATGGAAAAATAAGCAAAACCTTTGAAATGTTCATTGCAATATACAATTCTAATTAAAGTCATAAAATGTATCGTTCTTAAATTCTCAACCAAAATTTACAAATTACAAATCATGTATGCATTAAACTTGTTGACATATCATAGGCACATAAGCACATCAAAATAGTTTAGGTAGATCCATAAACACTTAACTCTCCTTTCACATTTTGGAGTTCTCTTCTTATGTGTATCTTCAATTCACGTTTTTCCTCCTCTCCAAAGCAAGATAACATTTTCCTATTCCTATTTTACCCTTAATGAATGCTAAATGTCCACTTTACCCTTCCTTTATACCTTATGTCTTTTTAAACTTAAGTGAACTACCGAAGATACCCATTTATGCATTCTTATCACTTTTAATTCAATTAACCTATGAAATAAGATCTACTAACATAGACATAAAAAAATTTAACTCCTAAAAATTTACCTATCTGAACCTCATAATTATTTAAAACATGTTTAACTATAAAAAAATTCGGGGGCCAACATTTGTCCCCCTCATAAAAGAATTTCCTCTCCAAAATTCTTACCTGAGTCATTGATGAGGTATGGGTACGTCTCCTTCATGGCTTCCAAGGGCTCCCATGTGGCCTCTTCTACAGAATGGTTTCTCCACAGGACTTTCACTAATTGAATTGTCTTATTCCTAAGGATCTTTTTCTTAGTGTCCAAGATCTCCATTGGAGTCTCCTAATAAGTCAAATCATATCTCAACTAAACCTCAGCGGTCTGAATGTTGTGAGAGGGATCTGATCTATGTCTCCTTAAGATGGAAACATGAAAGACATCATGAATTTGTAATAATTTCGATAGCAGTGCCAACCTATAGGCTAGTGGTCCAATCCTCTAAAGAATTTCATAAGGACCTGTAAATCTTGGGCTTAACTTGCCTTCTTGCCAAATCTCATGACTCCTTTCTAAGGAGATGTCTTAAGGAAGACTTTATCACCCACTTCATACTCCATTTCCTTTCAATATGCATCAATATAGCTTTCCATTCTATCCTGAGCATCTTGAAGCCTTTGCTTATCTAACTTGACCTTATCGACTGCCATTTAAATCAATTATGGTCCTATTAGTTTCCTTTCTCCTTCTTCATCTAAGCATACAGGAGTTCTACATCTCCTCCCATACAATGCTTCATAAGGAGCCATTTGAATGCTTGAATGGTATGAATTATTGTAAGCAAACTTGACTAATGGCAAATGCTCATCCCAAACTCCTTTGAAATCTATTGCACATGCCTTGAGCATTCCCTTAAGGGTTCGAATGGTCCTCTCACATTGACCATCTATCTGGAGGTGAAAGGTATTACTAAAATTCAACTTGGTTCCTATAGCCTCTTGTAAGCTTCCCCAAAATCTTGAAGTAAACCGAGGATCTCTGTCAGAAACTATAGCGTTGGAATTCCATGCAGTTTCACTATCTCATCAGTATACTTCTTTTTTAGCAAATACAAAGAATTAGTCTATTTAATTGCCAAAAAAATGGGCTGACTTCGTCAAACGATCAACAATAACTCACATGGCATAATGTTTCCTACTAGTCTTGAGCAAACCTATAAGAAAATCCATAGTTACCTGTTGCCATTTCCATTTAGGAATAGACAATGGACTTAACTTTCCTGAAGATACATGGTATTTAGCCTTGATTTGCTGACACACTAGACACTTACTTGCATATTTTGCTACATCCATTTTCATGCCTTTCTACCAGAAATGATCTTTCAGATCTCTGTACATCCTCGTGCTACCTGGGTGCATCGCATAAGACGTATTGTGTGCCTCGTCAAGTATCTCATCCTTTACTTACTTGAAATTCAGGATATAAAGTCTGTTCCCTACAACCATAAGTCCATCATTCCTCACTACCACTTCATTTTTTTTTGCCATTCTAAATTTCTTCTTGAAGCTTACTCAATTCTGCATCTTGTGCTTGTAACTCTCTAACCTTATCTTTGAATATCATTCTCACTCTGAATGTAGCAACAACACAATCAAGTTCCTCCTGTTTCAAAATTATCCTAAGCTTAGCCATCTTTTCCAATAACGACAGATAAACTATCCGAACGTGGGCTATTACTCAAAGCATCCGCTACTACATTTTCCTTCCTTGGATGATACTCAATCAATAGGTCATAATCCTTGAGTAGCTCTAACCACCTTCTCTATCTCAAATTCAACTCCTTTTGGCTCAGTAAGTACATCAGACTTTTATGATCAATAAAAATCCTTATCTAGACCCCATATAGATAATGTCTCCAAATTTTCAAGGAAAAGATTATTGCTGCTAATTCTAGATCATGAGTTGGGTAACTCAACTTATAAGGCTTTAGATGTCGTTAAGAATAAGCTATCGCCCTGTCTCCTTGCATCAACATACAATCCAAGCCCTTTCTTGAAGCATCATTATAAATTTATAACCCTCATCTCTTATATGCAAAGTCAGAATTGGAGCACTTGTCAATCTATACTTAAGCTCCTTAAAGCTCTTCTAGCATTCATCACTCCAGATAAACTTCTAATTCTTCATTAATAACCTAATTAATGGAGCAGCTATCATGGAGAATCCTTTCACAAACCTCCTATAATAAGCCAGACCCAGAAAACTTATCACTTCTGTCACTGTCTTAGGTGTATACCACTTCACCGCTACTTCAATTTTCCTTAAGTCAACATTTACCACATCCTAAGAAATTACTCGTCTAAGGAATACCACCTTATGAATCCAAAATTCATATTTGCTGAATTTGGTATAAAGTTCCCTCTCCATTAATGTCTTCAATACCATCTTGAGATGTTTCTCATGTTCCTCTTCACTCTTGGAATAAACCAGAATGTCATCTATAAACACTATGACAAACTAATCCAAAAACTCTTTGAAGACCCTATTTATAAGATTCATAAATGCAACTGGAGCATTGGTCAATCCGAACGGGATGACTAGGAACTCGTCATGCCCATAACGAGTCCTAAAGGTCGTCTTGCTTACATCAGACTCCTTGATTCTGAGTTGATGATAGCTTGACCTGAGATCAATTTTGGAAAAGACCTTTGCTCCCTGCAGTTGGTCAAATAGATCATCAATCTGGGGTAGAGGATACTTGTTCTTAATAGTCACCTTGTTGAGTCTCCGGTAGTCAATACACATTCGCCATGTTCCATCCTTTTTATCAAATAGAACTAGCGCTCCCTATAGTGATGAACTTGGTCTTATGTACCCCTTCTTTAATAGTTCTTCTAGTTGTTCCTTAAGCTCCTTTAGCTCAGTTGGAGCCATTCTATAGGGTGGTATAGAGATGGGTACGGTACCAAGAATCAAGTCGATAGCAAACTTGATTTCCCTCACTAGTGGCAAACCAGTTAAGTCTTCTGGAAACACATCTAAGAATTCCATCACAATTGGAAAATATTCTAACTTCCCCTCATTCACATCAATGACGTGTGCCAAGAAGGCTTCACACCTTTTCCTCATCATCTTATCTGCTAACAAAGTCGAAACAAACTTGGGTGATGGTGTCATTCTATATCCTTTAAAAGTCACCTTCTCACCATTACCAAGATCAAACTATGCCTCTTTAAGACCACAATCTAACTTTACATAATATTTCTCCATGGCATCCATTCCCAGTATCACATCTAGAACCTTGAACTCCAATGGTAGCGAATCTACTACCAATTTAGCACCCTTATTAAACAATCCACAATCCCTATACACTTGACTTATTATCACCTTTCTCCCTAAGGGAGTACTAACAATCAAGAGACTATCCATGGGAACTAATTTAACATCATGCAAAATCATGCTTGCATAAACAAATGAATGTGTGGAGCCAGAATCAATCAATAAAAATACTACAGAGTTAAATAACTAAGTCATACCTGTGATGACTTCAGGTACGACTACAACTTCCTCTCTGGTCATAGTAAATACCCTGGCCTGTGCTTGACCCCTTGGCCTTTCTATAGGAATAGTCTTCCATGCCACTGCAGAACTGCCCACCTCAGTGACTGGCCTGATTCCCACTATTTCAACCCTCCTTGGGGCTTGCAACAGTGACACCTCTTGCCTTCGTATCTTAGGACAGTCCTTGATCATGTGTCCCTTCTCCCCATAACAGAAACATGCTCCAAGTAACATGAAGCACTCTCCTTTGTGAAGTTTCCCACAATGCTCACATTTGGGGTTTGTGTATCTACTCCTTCCTGCCCTTCCAGTGCCTCCCACATTTAAGACTTGCCCCAAAATTGCCTTTGCCTGCTTGTCATTGTGCTCCTCTTAGGTATTTGAGCACTCATTCCCTTCTTAGAAGACTACTCCCTATTCTTCCTCTTCCTATTCACTTCATATTTTATATTCTCTAGTTTCTCAGCCTAGAATGTAGCATCTACCAACTACTAGTAGTCACGGAAGTTGTGGATCTGGACTTTCTTCTTGATCCCCAAATGAAGTCCTCCCTTAAACTTGCAACACTTATCCTCCTCATTAGCAACAATGTTGACAACATACTATGATAACTGGGTGAACTTCAACTTATATTCACTCTCACTCATGTCCTTCTATGTGAGATTTAGGAACTCCTTGGCCTTCTCTTAGATATAGGCCCTCGAGAAGTCCTTCCTCTTGAAAGCTTCCAAAAAGTCTCTCCATATTAGTGCTAATAGTATGACCTGGCTGTGGGACATTGACTCCCACCAATGGAGCGCATCCCTAGTAGTAAACTGATTGCATAATCTAAATTCTTCTTATCTGAGTGCTTCATCTTAATCAAGACCCTCTCGGTCATTTTCAACCATGCTTCAACCTCTTCTAGACTTTTAGTCCCGTTGAAATCCACATCCCCATACTTGCATAGCTTAATATACTACCCACTCATCTCCACTAAAGCTTGCATCAAAACTTGTGACCCTTGGCCGATAGCATACAAGAAAGCCTAAGAAATGGCTTGAAAGAAATGTGCATCCATGGGATTCACTTGGGGTATAGGAGGAGGTGGTGACACTCCATGCTGCACACTAGGTGCCTCAGAATCAAGAGCAAAATGTGTCCCTATATCTTATGGGATATAAGATTCATCCATGCTCCCTTGGGGAGAGCAAGATCGAGTCATAGCTCCTTGAGTTCTTTTTCGAGGCGACATAATCACTCCTTTAATATAAAACATTTAAAAACCTTTAGTTCATGTTTCATGTAAAATAACTTCAAATCATGTAAAGCAATTTAAATTATATGAAACAATTTCAAATCAAGAGAAATAATACAAAAAAATGCACGTTGTTTATTTAAAACAATGCATGTGATTCATTCCAAGCATTGTATGTTCATTTCGTAGTTCAAAGCTACCCATTTCATGCCTAGGATACTCCTAAACTTGATCTCTTTGATACCGTAAGTGTTAGGACACTGACCTCACGAGTCACAACCCTGATATCCTAAGTGACATCTGAACTCGCATCTCACAAGAGTGGTGAGCCCACACCAGTCAAACATCAATACAAACTCATTTCTCCTATTTTAGAATAGATTTTTGAGAAACCTCAAATTGGAATTACAATTTGAGTTCTTTATAAAAAATTTTCCCCATTATCTTAAGTTTCTAATATCACCAAAATCATTTAATTTGGTTCATAAATATGAAAATTATACCCCATACATTTTCGAGCTATTATTAAACTGAAACAATACACTACACTCAAATTCCATCCAAAAATTGAAAATTTTCTAGATAGAATTAAAATTCAATTTCCCCATAAGATTTGTTTCTCTATGTCTCTATTTTATTTTGAAATAATGATCATCTC
>JANSVA010000005.1:36888665-36912698 GCA_025504915.1 Erythroxylum reticulatum | reverse complement strand
CCAATCCTTTCAAGAATTTCATAAGGTCCTACATATCTTGGGCTCAACTTTCACTTCTTGCCAAATCTCATGACTCCTTTCCAAGGAGATGTCTTAAGGAAGACTTTCTCACCGACCTCATACTCCATTTCCTTTCAGTATGCATTAGTATAGCTTTTCATTCTATCTTGAGCCGCTTTAAGCCTTTGCTTAACTAACTTGACCTTGTCAACTATCATCTAAATCAATTCTAGTCTTATTAGTTTCCTTTCTCCTTCTTCGTCCCAGTATACAGGAGTTTTACATCTCCTCCCATATAGTGTTTCATAAAGAGCCATTTGAATGCTTGAGTGGTATGAATTATTGTAAGCAAATTCGATGAATGGAAAATCCTCATCCCAAGCTCCTTTGAAATCCATTACATATGCCCTGAGCATTCCCTCAAGGGTCTGAATGGTCCTCTCAGATTGACTATCTGTCTAAGGGTGAAAAGTAGTGCTAAAATTCAACTTGGTTCTTATAGCCTCTTGTAAGCTTCCCCAGAATCTTACAGTAAACTGAGGATCTCTGTCAAAAACTATAGAGTCGGGAATTCCATGCAATCTCACTATCTCATCAATATACTTCTTTACTAGCACATGCAGAGAATTGGTCTGTTTAGTTGAAAAAAATGAGCTGACTTCGTCAAATGATCAATAATAACCCATATAGCATCATGTTTCCTACTAGTCTTGAGCAAACCTATAAGAAAATCCACGATTACCCATTTCCATTTCCACTCAGGAATGGACAATGGCCTTAACTTGCCTGAAGTTGCCTGGTGTTCAGCCTTGACTTGCTGACACACTAGACACTTACTTGCATATTCTGCTACATCTCTCTTCATGCCTTTCGACCAGAAATGCTCTTTCAGATCTTTGTATATCCTGGTGCTACTTGAGTGCATGGCATAAGGTGCATTGTATGCCTCATCAAGTATCTCATATATTCCCTACAACCATAAGTCCATCATCCCTCACTACTACTTTAGTTTTCTTACTATTTTGAATTTCTTCTCTAAGCTTACTTAATTTTACATCATGTGTTTGTAACTCCCTAGCCTTCTTTCTGAGTATCGGTCTCACTCTGAAAATAGCAACAATATAGTCAGGTTCCTCCTGTTTCAAACTTATCCTAAGCTTAGCCATCTTTTCCAATAACGGCAAATAAACTTCCTGAACATGGGCTATTGATGATTTCCTACTCAGAACATCCGCCACTACATTTTCCTTCCTTGGATGATACTCAATCAATTGGTCATAATCCTTAAGCAACTCTAACCACCTTCACTGACTCAATTTCAACTCTTTCTAACTCAGTAAGTACTTGAGACTTTTATGATCAATAAAAAATTTCTTCTAAACCCAAGATAGATAATATCTCCAAATTTTTAAGGCAAAGATTACTACTACTAATTCTAGATCATGAGTCGGGTAATTCAACTCATAAGGCTTTAGCTGCCGTAAAGCATAAGCTATCACCCTATCTCCTTGCATCAACACACAACCCAAATCCTCTATTGAAGCACTAATATAACAGTATAACCCTCATCTCCCATGGGCAAAGTCAAAATTGGAGCACTTGTTAATATGTGCTTAAGCTCCTCAAAGCTCTTCTGGAATTCATCACTCCAGATAAACTTCTGATTCTTCCTCAATAACCTAGTTAGTGGAGTAGTTATCATGGGTAATCCTTCCATAAACCTCCTATAATAACTTGCTAGACCCAGAAAACTCCTCACTTTTATCACTGTCTTAGGTGTATGTCACTTCACCACTACTTCAATTTTCCTCAAATTAATATGTACCCCATCCTCAGAAATTACATGTCTAGTGAATACCACCTCATGAAGCCAAAATTCACAGTTGCTGAATTTGGCATAAAGTTCCCTCTCCCTCAGTGTCTGCAATACTATCCTAAGATTTGTCTCATGTTCCTCTTCACTCTTGGAATAAACTAGGATGTCATCTATAAACACTATGACAAATTGATCCAAATACTCCTTGAAGACCCTATTCATAAGATTCATAAATGCAGCTGGAGTGTTGGTCAATCCAAACGGTATGACTAGGAACTCGTAATGCCCATAATGAGTCCTAAAGGTTGTCTTAGTTACATCAGACTCCTTGATTCTAAGTTCATGATAGCCTAACATGAGATCAATTTTGGAAAAGACCTTTGCTCCCTATAGCTATTAAAACAGATTATCAATCTGGGGCAAGGATACTTGTTCTTAATAGTCACCTTGTTGAGTCTCTGGTAGTCAATACACATCCACCAAGTTCCATCCTTCTTCTTAACAAACAAAACCGGCACTCCCCATGGTGACAAACTCAGTCTTATGTACCCCTTCTCTAACAGTTCTTCCAACTATTCCTTAAGCTCCTTCAGTTCAGCTGGAGCCATTCTAAAGGGTGGTATAGAGAAGGGTGCAGTACCGAGAATCAAATCGATAGCAAACTTGATTTCCCTTACTGGTGGCAAACCAGGTAAGTCTTCTAGAAACACGATTGAAAATTCCCTCACAATAATAAAATGTTCTAACTTCCATTCATTCACATTAGTGTCTACGACGTGTGTCATAAAGGCTTTACACCCTTTCCTCGTCATCCTGTCTACTAACAAAGCCGAAACAATCTTGGGTGATGATGTCCTTCTATTTCCTTTAAAAGTCACCTTCTCACCATTACCAAGATCAAACTCTGCCTCTTTAATGCCACAATCTAACTTTGCACAATATTTCTCTATAGCATTCATTCCCAATATCACATCTAGACCCTTTAACTCTAATAGTAACAAATCCACTACCAGTTTAGCACCCTTAATAAACAATTCACAATCCCTATACACTTAATTTATTATCACCTTTCTCCCTAAGGGAGTACTAACAATCAAGGGACTATCCATGGGGACCAATTTAACATTATGCAAAATCATGCTTGCATAAACAAATGAATATGTGGAGCCAGAATCAATCAACAAATATACTGCAGAGTTAAATAACTAAGCCATACCTATAATAACTTCAGGTGCGACTGCTGCTTCCTCTCTAGTCATAGCAAATACCCTGGCCTATGCTTGACCCCTTAGCCTTCCTGGAGGAATAGACTTCCTCGGTGACTAGCCTAGTTCCCATTGTTTCATCCCTCCTCAGGGCTTGCAACTGCGACCCCTCTTGCCTCAATACCTAGGGACAGTCTTTGATCATGTGTACCTTCTCCCCACATCGGAAACATGCTCCAAGCAACTTGAAGCACTCTCTTTGAGGATTCCCACATTTGAGGATTCCCCTAAAACTGCCCTTGCCTGCTTATTCTTATCAAGGCCACTACTTCCCACTTCACTATGAGTGTGGTAACTCCTTGTACTCCACTCAGCTATCAGAGCATTCATCCCCTTCCTGGAAGACTGCTCCCTATTCTTCCTCTTCTTATTCACTTCATATTTTATATTCTCCAGTTTCTCAACTTAGAGTGTAACATCTACCAACTGTTGGTAATCACAGAAGTTGTGGATCAGGGGCTTTTTCCTTCATCCCCAAACGAAGTCCTCCCTCAAAATAGTGGCACTTATCCTCCTCATTAGCAATAATGTTGGCCACATACCGTGACAGCTGGTTGAACTTCAACTCATATTCACTCACACTCATGTCCCTCTGTGTGAGATTTAGAACTTCCTGGCCTTGTCTTAGACATAAACCCTTAAGAAGTACTTCCTCCTGAAAGCTTCCTAAAAGTCTCTCCATGTTAGTACTGGTAATATGACCTGACTGTGGGGCATTGACTCCCACCAATGGAGTGCATCCCCCTTTAGTAAACTGACTGCATAATCTAACTTCTCCTCATCTGAGCACTTCATCTGAATTAGGACCCTCTCGGTCCTCTTCAACGATGCTTCAGCCTCTTCTGGATTTGTATTCCCATTAAAATCCACAGCCCCATAACTTATCATACTGCCCACCCTTCTCTACTGGAGCTTGAATCGGAACTTGTGACCCTTGACCCTTGGCATATGAGAAAGCCTAAGAAAAGGCTTGAAAGAAATGCAAATCCATGGGGTTCATTTGGGACATAGGAGAAGGTAGTGGCACTCTATACTACACACTAGGTGCCTCAGAATTAGGAGTAGAATGTGTCCCTGCATCTTGTGGGACTTAAGACTCATCCATGCTCCCTTGGAGAGAGTGAGATCAAGTGGTAGCTCCTCGAGTTCTTTTTCGAGGGGGCATAATCACTCCTTAAATATAAAACATTTAAAAACCTTCAATTCATGTTTCATGTAAAACAACTTCAAATCATGTAAAAAAATTTAAATCATATGAAACAATTTCAAATCAAGTGAAATAATACAAAAAATGCACATTGTTCATTTATAACAATGCATGTGATTCATTCAAAACAATGCATGTTCATTTCGTAGTTCAAATCTGCCCATTTCATGCCTAGGATATCCTAAACTTGGTCATACACCTAGACCTAAACGTAGTTTCTCTGATACCATAAGTGTTTGGATCCCACCCTTATGAGTCACATGCCCGATGTCCTAAGTGACATCTAAATGTGCATCCCACAAGGATGACGTGCCCACACTAGTCAAACATCAAAAACAAACTCACTTCTCCTATTTAAGAAAAAAATTTTGGAAACCTCAAACTAGAATTACAAATTGACTTCTTCAGAAAATTTGTTTCCCATTTTCTTAAGTTTCTAATGACACTAAAATTATTCAATTTGGTTCATAAATCTGAAAGTTATAGCCTAAACATTTTCGAACTGTTATTAAACTGAAACAATACAATATACTCAACTTTCATCCATAAATTGAAATCTTAGAGACTTAATTAAATTATATTTGTAGCTCTATGTGTCTAGTTTATTTAAAAATAAGAATTATCTCATTTGGAACTCTATAGATTAAGATATCATCCAAATACCGAAGTATGTTCAATGAAATATCTAGTTCATTCTCTTCCAACTGATACCTTTACTTTGATTCAATCGATCTTTCTCAAATCAATACCAAAAGCTATAAATATTTATGGAGAGATATATAAATGTGTTAGGAATCCATTTGTTCAAAAATCAGGTTATTTGGAGATCATAAGACAAAGTTATAGTCAAAAAAGGGTAATATATTCAGGTTTGGGGAGACCTACGGGTCGCGATCACGACTTGCCACTTCCTGCTTTTCTTCTTTTGACCTGTATTAGTAAAAAGGGCATATTTCACTAAAAATATCGGATTAAGGTCATTAGAAAATGGTTTCAAAGAAGATTTCTAGACTTACAATTTCCAAGTAGATCCAGAAAGACATTTTGTCTCCAAAAGGGTTAAAATGTCAAATCAATGTAGCTGTTCCGAATGTCCATCCTAAGTAGCATCATAAACTTCTATTGATCATATCTCTCAACTCCAATGTCTAAAAATTTCATACCATAAAATGTTGGAAAGCTAGGAAGATAAACTAGACACATTCTTAACCCTATGGAAAACTTGAAAGTGAAATGAAGAATTTGGAATGTCATCGGCAAAACATAATCATACTTCATTAACATCAAAAGATAAGAGTTTTATAAAGCTTTAATGGAAATTTCTAGCCACAATACATCATAATCCACAAATACAAAGTTTACATAACTAGAATTACTCAAAATGCGACTAAAGTGTTGTTTTACAAAACTAGCTTAAAATACAAAAGTATGCATAATCAGAGTGATGTCTTGACTCTTGGTTACTCGTTCTTATGCTCTTCACTTGAAGATGGGATAGAAATGGAAGGGTGAGCTTAAAGCTTATAGGTAACAATTTATAATGAAAAAACAAGCAAAACCTTTGAAATGTTCATTTTCCAATACAAGTTCTAATTAAATTCATAAAAGTATCATTTTCAAATTCATAACCATAATTCACAAACTACAAATCATGAATGCATCAAACTTTTTAACTTCTCATAAGAATATAAGCACATCAAAATGGTTTGGGTCGATTCATAAACATGACGAACTACACATTTCCACATAATGGTCCTATGTAGTTGTAAACTTGACATACTATCACAATGCCATATAATGGTTTTGCGTAGACGTAAACTTAAGGGAGTCCATGAAGGAGCTCCATGCCACTAGCGGGTAGGCAGGAGAAGTCTTTAACTTAGTCAACATGCACATGACATACATGAATGGATTACACCAAACCCACATAACATGTAATTAATATATGAAAATTGTTTTCAAAATGGCACATTTTGGAATCTTGTTTTTTATTAACATGAGATATTTTGAAAACAATTTTCGAAAACATGACTTCATAAATATCTTATCTTTTTAAAATTTTCATTTTCAAAGTCTTTTCATAAATCATCAACACAATTCATATAGAAATTTCTCAATTCATTCAAGAAGCAATAAATGCAACATTTATGATGCAATTGAAATCATTCAATTTCCTTCATTCAAGGAAAACATTAGTGGCTTACTTACTATATTATAAACATATACCCACCTTAAATTCCTTGTATATGAAATTAGCTTAAGGATGCCTTTCCTCTTGCTCCCCTTGCCTCTCTTGATCCCCTTCTTGATTTCCTTTATAAATGAAAAAATTAACATTCAATAAGAATTCAAATTTGAGAACCCTAAGAAAATACATGCACTAAATTGATCCTATAATACTTAAACTCATACATTTCCTAAGCTTCATGAACCCAAAACCCTTTCATATATCCAAAGTATATAAAAAAATCAAACTTACATTGAATCTTCACCAATTTATGAGATTATTGGCTCTAAAGAAAGCTCTTCTCTTCCTCTTTCTTTTTCCCTTCTTGAGCAATCTCAAATTCTCTCTTTAAAAGTAAGAAAAGATGAAACCTAGCTCAAAAGTCCATTCTTTTCTCTACTTCACCGAAACCTCTTTTACCCACTTTTTGTTTTCATATTTCACTTCTTCTTTCTCTCCTATTTTTGTTTTTCTCTTCTTTAGGAAGAAGACAACACTTCTTCCTTCCCATTTTACCCTTAATGAATGAGAAAAGTCCACCTTGCCCTTTCTTTAATGCCTTGTTGTTTTTAACATTAAGTAAACTACCCAAAATACCCCTTGATGCATTCTTAGCACTTTTAATTCAACTAACCCATGAAATAAATACTACTAATATAAACATAAAAAAATTAACTCCTAAAAATTCACCTATCCAAACCTCATAATTATTTAAATCATGCTTAACTAAAAAAACATTCGGGGGCTGACAAATACACTCTGAACTGCTGCCACTGATGAACTTAAGGTAAAACTACTAATCTATTTCACAAGATTTGCAACATCGAACTGTAAAGCAATAACTAGATCTAGAGACAAAACCCCCTTCTATTCTGTTGTCATAGACAGAGACCTATCTGATGCCCACAATGAGTTAGTGACTGATATTTCTTCCAATAGATCATATGTCGCATCAATTGTCTTTTTCATTAAAGATCCTCCTACCGTTGCATCAATTGTACCACGGGTGGTGATGTTAACTCCATTTTAAAATGTTTGTAGCAATAATTCTTTAGGTAAATTGTGGTAAGGACAACTTCGTTGTAACTCTTTAAACCTTTCCCATGCCTCATACAGAGTTTCACTATCTTGTTGCTGGAAGTTAGTGATTTCCTTAATGATCTTCGTTGTTTTCGCTAAAAGGAAATACTTACACAGAAATGCTTGAGCTAACCCGATCCATATAGTAATGGACCCTGATGGAATAGAATTTAACCACACCTTAGCTTTATGTTTTAGAGTGAATGAAAATAACTATCATCGAGTTGCATCATCTATTACTCCATTGTACTTGAAAGTGACACAAATTTCCAAGAAATTTGTGATATATGTATTTGGATCTTTGTTTGCTAACCCATAAAAGTGCACTGTCACTTGTAACATTTGCAGCAAAGCTGGTTTAATCTCAAAATTATTTGTTGTCACAGCAGGTCATGTCACACTTTGTTGATTTGGTCAAAATTCAGGCCTAACTACATCCATCAATGTTCTTTGTTCCTCTACCATGATATTTTTTGGTATTTCAGTTTCAATCACCCGAGTTTCTTTAGTAGCTTGACGTAGAGCTATTTCCAAACAAGTAACTTAGTTATGAAATTGAACCAAAGGCTTCGTTGAATTCCTCGTTTTCTCCCAGATATACACTTGGACATAAATGAACTACTTAAATCAACCTATAATTGAACTTTAAAATGATGTTAAATAGATCCCCAGAGACACTAAAAACTTGATGAGTTATAAAATAAACTAGAACACACTCAGATCCCGACCGTAAGCTTACAGGTACTTGTAGTATGGTTTATAGTTCCCACGAGGATTTATTCTAAGCATCACTATCGATTCTTTTCAGATTGTTTAAGTTAATAATAATGAGATTTAAGAATTGAAAGTGATAAAAAAAAATAACATTCACAATTAAACCTTTTGGATGACTAATTCTAAACGATAAGAATTTAATTTCATGAATAACAAGATTAAAGATCTCAAAAATTGTTATTAGCTCCTGCTAAGGTTAATCTGAATCCTAATATTCTGCTACCCTAAGTTACTTAAGAAGTAATTCTTCTCTCTCAAGCTTGAATTACCAACTATGTTTTATCAATATGCAAATTTCTCAATTCAGATATAAATAAAAAAAAGATGGATTGCATAACCTTTGAGGAATAAAACTTAGACACTAATCTCTTAGTATGTAAGTTATATTTGCGTGGTTTAAAAGAAGAACTCAACTCTCATTAAGATAAACTAGAAACTATTCATAAAAATAGAAAATCATGTATAGTAGAAGTTCAGGAAAAAAAAAAAGATGCACCATAGAGAGTGAAACAATCTTTGAAATAAGAAACTAAGTAACATTCATAATAAGTAACCCAAATCAAAATGAAAATACAGAGCTCCCACTTTCTCTCTTTGCTCCTCCTTCTTCTTCCTTTTCTATTTTTCTCTCTTTTTGTCCTCCTTTCTTTACTTTCTGTCCCTCCTTTTATATGAACTTTAATTGTGATTGTCCACCACCATTGAATTGTAACAGGTCCCCTCACGTTCTCACAGGTTGAAGACTTCTTTTAACCGCTCATCATTCATTTAAACATGTGAGGAAACGTCGAAATTTCCATTAAAGTTGCATATTACGATCACACTTATAAGTGATCGCACCTTACTTAACTTGTGATCACACCCAAAGTGCAAAATTCTTGAATGCAATCACACCTTGGAAAGTCGCGATTGCACCCGAAGCAACCTCTAGAAGACCCATTGATATTGCAATCACACCACAGTGACTCGTGATCACACCTTGCTCGCGCTCACACCATTCTACCTCGTGATCACACCGGATCCATTTTCCTTGTTTCTTTGACCACTTTTTTTGAGCTTGCTCCCTTATTCCTTCGCACTTAACAAAACATCAAACTTGCCTAAAAACTAAACTAAACCACTAAACCACAAACGAAAAGTATCATAATCATAACTAACAATATTAACACTCAACACGTAAGTACACTCACATCAGTTGAACGTATACATAACATTCCATATGCTTTGGCAGTTGGAAGTTTAATGTATGCAATGCTTTGCACTAAACTAGATATTCGTTACGCAGGGGGACTAGCAAGCAGATTTCAGTCCAATCTAGGAATGGAGCATTGGACTATAGTTAAGTGTATGCTTAAGTATCTTCGTAAGACAAAGAACTTAATGCTTGTTTACTTAAGAATTAATCTTATTCTGACATGATATACAAATTATGATTTCCAATCAAATGTTGATTCAAGGAAAACAACTTCTAATTATATATTTACTTTAAGAGGTGGAGGAGTGCCAAACAATCTTGTATTGTTGATTCAACTATGGAGGCAGAGTATGTTGCTACTTATGAAGTAGCAAAGGCAGTAGTCTGGCTCTACAAGTTCCTAAATGATTCAGAGGTAGTTCTAGAGGTAGAAAAAACCATTACACTTTATTGTGATAATAGTGACATAGTGGCTAATTCTAAAGAATCTCGAAACCACAAAGATGTCAAACACATTAAGTGAAAGTGTCATTTCATAAAGGAGATAATACAACGTGGAGAGGTGAATGTGGTAAAGATTCCCACAGAGCAAAAAATGTTGATCCATTCACAAAGACATTATCTCAATAGAGCTTCCATGGTTGCCTAAAAGGGATAAGAATGAGAAATGTGTCAAGCTTGCTTTAAGGTAAGTGGGAGATTGTTGCAGTTATGTAAATATAGTGCCCTGGAAAGAAAGTGTATTTACATGTAACTTCATCTTCTTCTAGTTACAATTTTGTAATGAAAATATTTATTATTAATAAAACAAAAGAGTTTTGTTTTATTTCTATAAGCATAATATAACTAGTCATAAGGAACCAAGATTCTTTTGTTAATAATATACATATACATGAAGATGCATGGAAAACATGTATATTATTAAAATCTAAATTAATTGATTCACAGTTGAATAATCATATTGGTCGCTTGATTATGGTTTAGACTGTAGTGTTATGATTTATCTCCATGTAAGTAAAGGAGTTTACTTCAAGGGAATGATGAGTTTTATATCATAATAGTGGTCGACTATTGATAATGGAATTATTAAATGAATTTGGAATTAAGTATATTTTCAAAAATAAAGTAGGTCGTTACTTTAGTCTTAAAACATACATTTTAGCGTTTGTTTATTATAGACCACAACCTTGATGAGTGGTGAACTCATTTGTGTTTCATTATAATTCTTGATATGATCGGAATGGACTTTTACAGAGTATTAATCTAGTGTCTGCTTGTTGGAATTATTAATTCAAAAATGTATCGGGGAACATTCACTCAAATAAAGAGTTTATAGTAATATCATCACTTCTAGATGTTTTATGGAGATTGGTGAGTAAATTGGCACCAAGAGATTGATTGACTAGCCACCCATCAATTCTTAACACCAAGATGAGATATTGTGTGTTAATCACCATATAGAGTAAAACGGGAGATCTAGAAGGAAAAACCAATATAAGGGCAAAATGGTAATTTTACCCTTTATTGTGCGGATGGCTATAATAAGGATCATAACAGGGTTTGCAATTGGACATCTTATTTAAAATATGTGTTCTCATAATATTTATTAATTCAAGAATTCAACTAATTGTCTTTAGTGGAATGACATTTAATTAATAAGCTAGAATTAATTCTAATGAGATTGAATTGACTCTGGGCTTATTGGAGCTTGAATTAAGTAAGTCTAACAAGATTCTCCACTTGGCTTCAAGGAAGGTCATCAAGCAAAGTAAAAAATATAAATGAAAGTTTTAAAGCCCATGATTGAATATTAAGCTTGCACTAATTAATGGTTAATTAGAAGCCCAAATGAACATTTAGAAATGGTCTAGACTTTGGTTTAATTTGATTAATTATATTAATTAAATTAAAACAAAACTCTTAAAGAAATGGAAGGTGAAATTATGGTTTTATTAGGGTTGATGTGCAGCTGCACATTTGGCATTGAATTGTTAAATAAAGATGGTCTTTATCATGCTTTATCATTATTAAATGTAGTAATGATCTTACCATTAAATGATTTAATGGTTCTTTTGATGATGGTAACCTTTTAGCATTCCTTTGATTAAAGATGAAAGAGGTGTATTTGATGAATAATCTTCCTTCTTTCATTACTAAAACCGAAATTGACATGTGATTTTAGGTTATTAGTCTTTTCATATAACCATCTTAAAATAAATGAGAAGAGTCTCATTTAATGGCTTCTTTATGTTTGATTAAAGAATAAAGTGATGCATTAGATGCTTTTCTCTTTTTTTCTTTTCATGCATAATCGAAATTGACAAGGTGTAATAGAGCGGTTCTTGCATTTTTGGACTCTCTATCCTTTCCTGCAAGTGTTAGCCAAAATTTGCATGAGAGGTATCTCATCTTTGGCTTCTTTCTTCTAAGAAAAATCTCCTCCAAAGTTTTCTTCTCCTTTCCTACCAAAGGATCTTGTTAACCTAGTTGTTCAAGAAGAACAAGGGGTACATCAGATTGGTCGAGGATATAATATTGAGAAGAGGATACTCACTTAGGAAAGGATATATTGCCGAGGATAGGATAGCACAACGAGGAGTTAAAGCTATAGCGAAGGAGTTGGTAATATAATCTCCATCTTGTTCTTGTGATAATTATTTTCCATATACGTATCATGTATGGCTTGGCATGTTGATTTGGATATCTTGCTTCTGATGTGTTATGATTTCTAAAAATAGTTTTGAAATATATCATTTTAGCTAAATCTTGCATGTATGTAAGAAATATATCGCAGGCAAGAATTTTTGAGAGAGTTAGGGAGAAACAGTATGTGTGTAAGAAAAAGAACCTTTCTTTTTCACTTTTCTTATGTCTTACACAAGATGCATGAAAATCATCTCACTTTTCTACACCATTTGTCCATCCATAACCTCCCATCACTAATGGAAAGTTATGGGAAGTTAATGGGCATCAATAGCATACATAAATGGAAGTTATGGGAAGTTAATGACCATGAATAGCATGCATTAATGGAGGTTATAGGAAGTTAATGATCATAAATAGCATGCATTAATGGAAGTTATAGGAAGTTAGTTAATGACCATGAATAACATGTATTAATGGAAGCCAATAACACTTATTTCTAATCCATTTTACGCAACGTTTTCTACCACAATCACATCACGATGCAATCCTAAAACAGTCTCTCATATCTTGAATCACCATTCAAGACCATTTTACTCATCCTTCAGATCTCCTATGTGTGTGACCCATTAAGTTCGCAGTTATGTTGGCCACTTGAATTAACACTTAATCCAAGTAAGTCA
Organism: Erythroxylum reticulatum; assembly: GCA_025504915.1. Lineage (NCBI taxonomy): Eukaryota > Viridiplantae > Streptophyta > Magnoliopsida > Malpighiales > Erythroxylaceae > Erythroxylum > Erythroxylum reticulatum. Next base: position 36,899,808 of record JANSVA010000005.1, on the reverse strand, counting down.
AGAGTAGTATCGAGTAACATATCATGACCTCGAATTGACCAAAAATTCAGTGGTGTGACTATGAACCCTTCCATATGCAATTTTGCCATGCAATTCATCCTTTTACCATTTATACCCCACTTAGCTTAGAGTATGGTTAAAGTGTCAACTCCCACTAGACTGACTATGTCGCATCTAGTCCAAATGTTATTAGATCTTGTCCTAAGGATCTCATTACTCTATGTGCCATTGAAGACTCTCTTCATGACACATATCTGCTCTAATAAGAGACTCTCAAGTGATGACCTCGATAAGAGGTCGTAGGTATCATCTCCTTCTATCAGGAGTGGTGAATCTTTTATTGGATACTCAATTACCTCCGATTATCTTAAGCTGTACCCAATCACCACCCTATAAGTAACCCCTGAAAGGCATCGATGAATGGAGTTAAAGCACAAGATTAATATCCAAGATATCCTTAAGAACCTCAAGTCAAAGGATATTTGCACCATTGATATGATGAGACTATCAATGAAACTAAATTAGAATATCCATATAATTGTCTCATAGTAGGTTAATATAGTGTACTTACTACCCTTAGTAAGCATCCATATGTTAACTCTAAATAACTCATGTCTACAGATTATGAGATCTACTATTTGATCTAATGAAGGAGTATAAAATGCACTAGTCTATCCGAATTAATGATATCCCATCTCATTAATCCTATGCCTAAGGAGAGTTTAGATACTAACATAATTACACATGATAGGAATTTCATTATCATGATATCATCATGATTTCCTCCATGTTATGTTTTATATCAAGGACTTCATTAAATCAATTTAAGATCAACATCAAATACAATAACATATGAACATCGAAATAATGAAAAATGCCTTTGTTAATCATAAAATGATTTGTCCAATAAGTGTTAAAGATGATTGCCTTTAAAGCACTTCTCTAACAGTTTTAGTAAGTTGCTTGATTGGAAAGTCATTATACCATTTTGATATGAAAGCACACATTTTTTATGCATGTCAATTCGGTTACTCAGCTACATCACGTTCTTAACTAGCTACTAGCTCTATTCATAACTAGAAGGCTAGTGGAATCATTATTTATTTAGAATTTACAAACACTTTTTCTTTGTTTGTTTATTTATTTATTAATGTTTGCCTTGTTGCTTTAGCTACTCATTTTCATGAAAAAATACTAACAAAGCTACTTAGTCAAAAGACATGAAATTATGAATGAATATGACAACTTATAAGGTGTAAACTAACACTAAATCCTAATTAAATTGCATATTTTAGCCAAAGAACCTCGATCCCTAATTTTATGAACTAATGACTCTTCACAACCTAATAGATTGTGTTCAAAATTAAATTGATTTCATTTTTCTAAGCCATCAACACATTCACACAATTTACAATATGCAACCTAAACACACTAACATAATAATATGCAAAACTCACATTCAAAGCAAAACACACAACTCTCCCCACACTTGAACAACACATTGTCCTCAATGTTAGAAGGAAACAAACAATCACACATGGAAGGAAATAACATAAAATAAAATAAAATAAAATAAAGACTAAATTTAAAAGAAAAGGGTTAGAAACAAAATCTTACGGTGATGGAGGTGATGATGGTGAGGGCGGTGATAGTTGCACACCTTGGGCCTCGAAATACCTATGAATACATTTGATGTCCTATCCCTTACATCTTTGTTCACTTTCCATGTTCCTCATTACCCTAGAGTTTTTAGTCAAAGTATCTATTAGAGTTTTGGTTTGATCAGATATTGTTGTCAGTACTTTCTTCCATCCTGATTCTTCTTCTTTGTCCTGCTCCCCAAACTCCTTTTGCTAGTTAAATCCGTTCTTGTTGTTGTTAAGTGCTTGAACTCGCTTGACTGGCCATGATCTTGACGTGTGTTTTGGCACTAATATCCTGAAGGTCCAAATTATGAGACTTCAGGATTTCATCTTGCCACAAATAATGATGGTTTATAAATTCAGAATAGTAAACTGTGAATCTATTGCACTCAACTCTATAATAATTAGCTATGGCCAAAACCAAGTAACTTATTCCTAATTTATTGCTCCTCTTATGTCAAGTAACAATAATTGTGTTAAAGATATGGGTGGTTATGCAAAATGGGATGTTGTGGCCTATGCACCACAACAGGAAGAGTTCCTTCACCAAGCACTTATTAGTTTTCATCTTATCAAAAACAATTTGGCACATGAATTTATACAGCAACAAATGTTCTTGGCTTCTGATGATGATATTATATGCTTTATTAGTGTTGAAGTAATAACATAGTTAATTCAATCTAGTAAGGGTTGACACAGAAATCATCATGATGATCCACTATGGACGATTCAAAGAAACCAAAAATTTCATACAAAGTATCATAATTAAACTCAGAAGGTTATCCCGTAACCCAAACCACAATTCCTTAGGTTTATTGGATTCAAACTGAAGGGATATAAAGAATTCTAAGGTTAGTTCTTCATAAACTCGATAATGAAAATGAATAAACTATCCCCATTAAATTCTCTATGCTAAATTCTTGACCTTCTCTCTCAATTCTAGTCTATCTAAAGTCTTAGAATAGAAATAATTGGGAACCATAATTTACTTATTGCGGAGGAAGTGAAAGCAGTTACCTTCCTTTTTTGAGAAGATAGGGAATGATGCTCCATAATTTGTTGCCTTATCTCTTTTGTCATGGCCCAATACTTAGGTTTTTCCCCTTATATTGGGTGCACTTAATAGTCTGCTTGATCCATGTCCCTATGGGGAATGAGAGTGTTTAATAGTTGCAAGTGTAAGGGAGTTGAGTGTAGGTAAAGGGAAGTGAGAGCCTTTGAATGTCTTATATGTAGATAGAGAGAGTCTAAATGGAAGTGATGGAAGACATGAGTTTAGAATTGAATATATAGGTGAGGGGAGGGCAATGTTGTAAGAAAAAGACTAAAAATGCGTGCCTATAATGCCCTGTTGTAGGCTAAGATCGTGGCCTGCAATAATTTCACCATTTCTGATTTTTTTCCTCCTTCGTCCTTATACACCCCCCAAAATCCTTTCCTAACTTCTTTTTAGCACTATCAAAATTAGTGCCCTACTCTTCCATAACTTTTATTTGGGATCGAAACAACCTAACTACAGATTTCAAATTATCTAAAATCAAGGAAATGATTGGTAATTTAAAAGCCATAGGTTGCCTCTCATATAGTGATTCTTTTAACATCATTAACTTGACATTCTTCTTTATTTGAGGTGCTTTAAGAAAATTTCAATGGTGACTCGGTTGTCAATCTCATACAATGTATGTGTGCCACCTAATTGTTTATGTAGCCTCCTTCCTTTTTCCGATTCTTTCTTCTCCTTCTTTTGAGAGATTTATTCTTTTTTATGGAACACTTTTGATCATCATTCTTATCTTTTTCTCCACCAAGATTCATTCCCTTTATAATGGTCATGGGTTGGAGAGGATTTTTGTCGTTCTTAGTTACGATGAAAGACACCTATTCCTTTCATGAAAGACACCTATTCCTTTCTTACCCTTAGAATTATCTCACTCCCATCTATATAAATAATTGATCAGGTAATGGACAACAATTGCCGCCTAAAGAGAATTGAGGTTTCTGTGTCTTCTTCTATTTCCAGTATGCAAAATTCCATGGAAAAAGTAAACTTTTTTCCATTCGGATATGTACATCATGTATGATACCCTTTGGAAGATGAACTGATTTATCTGCCATTTTTATCAGTATCTTGGTAGGTGCTATCTCATCCAACCCTAGCTTTTGATATATGGAATACGACATCATGTTTATACTAGTTTCCAAATCGGCAAAGGCTCTCTCTATTTTGACATCTTTAATAATGTAGGGGATATAAAAATCCCCTGGATCCTCCTTCTTTGGTGGAGTCATCAATTTCTTTTCTTCCTCCAATTCTTTTTCCACCTTTCCCCTTATCGATTCCATCAATGTAAGTCGTGCTTCGAGTTGCTCGATCATGTCTATAAATTCATTCAGCTCAACTTCCTTAGATTTCCTTATGGCTTTGATTAGGAATGGAATTTGGGTCAGTACTTTTTTATCTCGCGCAAATTATACCTTGCCAGTAAAGAGCCTTCCTTATAATTTTACACCTCTGCATTCCCCTTGTCCCTGAATGGATTTGGGTTTGTTGTTCTAAAATGAGTTTGGGATTTTTATGTTGATGCTTTTGGGTTGTTTGTAATTATGGTTCAACACTATTCTTATCCTTCCCTTCATTGTCTTTAGCTTGTTGTGATTCCTCTTCACTCACTTATATAACTACCATGATTCATTCTTTCAAATTACACTCAGTGTTACTTGGAAGGGTCCTTGTATTTCAGGTTTCTATTGTTCTACGAATTGACCTACATAGACCTCCAGGTTACGTATGAAGGAGTCGTAATTCTTTGTAACTTACTTGAACTTGCCTTCAAGTCTCTTATGTGCGTCCTCCATTCCTCCATGTTTATCTAAAATTTTATCTAGTTTGGATTCCATCGAACTCAATTTGTCTTGCTAGAAACTTGGTGGTCCTTGAGGTCTTAACTATCCTTCGCATTGTTTGACTAAAAGAAGGTTAGGTGCTTTTTCCACCCAAGGTTGTATGTGTTGGAGTAGGGATTGTTTCATCCTCCTCGACCGTATTAGGTTCCGATATAGTTTACTTACTCTAATCCATTATCCTTCATTAAAAAGCAATTTACTCTATTATGATCCATCTGCCTACAGAGCTCACACTTCAGCTGAAAGAACTTTACTACATTTGAGGATGAAGCCTTCATATTGTGTAACTATCAAGTTAAATTATCAATTTTAGACTAGATTTATGTCATTTGATCAACAGCTACAACTTCTTTTTGCTCATAGAGAGTTCTAGGTTGTCTACTTTATTCATTCATCCATAAACAGCTATTACTCGTCATTTCTTCTAACCGTCTTCCTTATAAGTGATCCTCTTGAAGCCGCATCAATTATGCCTCTTATATGTAGCGTTACCCTATTATAGAATGTTTACAAAAGAAATTCTTTAGGTAGGTAATAGTGTGGACAATCTCTTTGAAAGTCTTTGTATCATTCCTATGGTTTATAAATCGATTCCCCATCACCCTTCTGAAAGTTTGTGATCTCCTTGATAATCTTCATAGTGTTGGTTAAGGGAAAGTACTTGTTTAAGAAGGCACAAACTAATTGGTCTTAAGTGGTAACATTAATCAAGTTGGAATGATACCAAGATTTTGCTCTATCCTTTAAGGTAAAAGGAAAGAGTCTTATTCTTACAGCATCCTTTGGCATCTGATGATAATGGAAGGTATTGCAGATTTAAAGGAAATTAGCAATATTTGCATTCGTTCTTAATTCGTTAACCCATAAAATTGCACATTTTTTAAAGAATATTAGAAGGGCATGTTTGATTTCAAAGGAAGCTACTTGCATGGGTGGCCTAGCTACACCTTGATGGGCTGCATTGAAGCCCAATCTCATGATGTCCATAAGGGTTCTTGGTTGATGCTCTTGGTTCGCTCCTTGATCCAACTCTTGCTGAAACTCTTTGGCTATTGTTGCTTTTGCGATTTCTTCTTCTTCTTTGTACTAAGCTCTTCTATTTGAACGTTCTAGACGAGTGATGTTAAGCTCTATAGTTTTAGCTATTCGACTCAAACTTCTTGTAACTCTTTTGTTTATATAAAAGCACAGACACACACACAAAATAGGTAGAATAGAAAAACTTAAAACTAACTGAAACAACTTAGACTAAGAGAACTAAAATATTCTTTACTCTCCCCGATAATGGCGCCAAAAACTAATCTTTTCAGGTCGAGCTTTAAAATTTATAAGCCCTCAAATACCACAAGTGAACGAGTCATGACGATAGTATAAGAGGTGTCCATCCCATAAGAAGGAGGAGTAATCTAATCCTAAAATCTAAGGCTAGGAAAAACTATAAAACTGAAATTAAAAGATGCAACAGAAATTAATTATGAGAATTGACTTTAACCAATCAAATCAGAAATTAAACACAAAAGTATTAACAAGTGAGTAATATGCAATCATAATAGAAATCAACCTAAGGAATTTACCAATTTATGAGAAAGGGGATTTCACTTATCATTAATGATAACCTAGCAGTTTATCTGTCAATGGATTGTCGATTCTAGATTATCCTAGGGTTGATTACTCTCTTTCAAGTTATAACCATTAAACCCTAAATTATAAAACCTAATCAAATTATAAAATTTGCAATCTCTCAATTCACAAATTATCCAAAACCCTAGTTAGATGTAAAGCACTCTAATAAACTATCAAAACATCACACAGGGTCTCTGTTTGCACAGTTATCAATATGATTTGTCACGATTTCTATTAAATCACCTAACTCTCATTAATCCAACTTAATCATTTTTCATTCTGTTCACCCTCTCAGTTTATTACCAAATTATGCAACAACACAATCAAATCACAACATTCATCTAATAATCACAATGAACTAAATTATCATTAAATCAAAATAAAATCCTGAAGGAGAGTTTAGAACATCATCAATATTCAAAATCCTATCATCAGACTATCCATCTCAATTCTATGCATAAATACGATAGAAACAAAAAGGAAATACGAAATTGGAATAGACGATGAAAGGTAGCAATGTTAGAAAACCTCCTAATATAGGAAGTATGTCGAGTCAACTTCATCCTCCTCTTCTTCCTCTTCCCTCTTTCTCTCTCTCGATATTCTCTACATGAAAAAGCTCCCCTTTCTCTCCTCTTATTGCTCTATAAATAGTCTTTTATGGTTTGGATAACCATAAGGTTTTTTTGGGGTTCGAAAGGTCTAAAAAATCCCTCAAAATGTGAAGTTTGTAAGTGTCTACACGTCTGCCTGATGCAAGCCACAATCATGGCTCACATCTGAGCCTTCTGTCACCTTTATGGCATGCAAGCCAAGATCATGGGCCTATGTTATGGCCTGGTTTTCCTCCGAAACTCCTTTGTTCTTTGATATTGACCCTGAAACACTGACAAACACATTAAGGTATATTAAAAACATAATATTTAAGCTTAAAAGCTTATACTAACCAATAAAACACTTAAAACACAAATAACTAACAAACTAACACAATTCTAACCTAAACATATACTAAATGATTGAATTAATGGTTAAACACATATCAAACTATGCCCTAAAACATGATGCAATTTACACCTAAAACATGGTGCAATTTACGCTTTTCAAATTACATGTCCCAAAACTATTCCTTGTTCGACTATAAAATGACATTTTTAAGAATTGAGAACAAGATAGTAAAATCATCCATAAAGACCTCAATATTTTGCTTAACATACTTAGAGAAAGTACTTACCATGTATCTTTGAAAGGTTGATGGGGCATTACAGAGTCCAAATGACATTCTTCTATTGGAAAATGTACCAAATGGCCATATGAATGTTGTTTTCTCCTAATCCTCTAGAGCTATCACGATTTGAATATATCCTAAGTACACATTAAGAAAATAGTAGTGACATTGTCTCATAAGTTGTTCAAGAATTTGATCGACAAATGGGAGTGGAAAGTGATTGTGTGTAGCAGCATTTAACTTCCTGCAATCCATGCACACTTTCCATCCATTTTCAATTCTTGTAGGTGCAAACTCAAGTTTGCATCCAATTGATTGGCTGCAAGGGAATAACCTAACAAATCGTACCCATTTTTTAGTGAATGTTGATTTTTACACTTGATATTATATTGAGTATTCTCTGGCTTCGTTAGCTTTGTCAGCTTTCATTCTACACTACCCAAATACATCTCACCTCAACCCTTGCCCACATTATAACCTTAAAATCTCCTTTAATTTATGATTATGCATGTGAATCCTAGTGGTGGAGAAATGAAATGTTATACAAAGTCGTGGAATGTCATAATCATGAATGTTGTTTAAGTTTAATTATAGATTAATGCTATTTTACACACTCATTCTCCAAGTCTACCATCAGATTGCTCAGCTTTTAAAGGTGATGATTGTTGATTGATCATGAGTGAAAGAATCTAATGTTTAGTTCTTGCCATGGTTTTGAAGGTTATTCATCTTTTCTTATAACTATCGATTCTTTGAAAATATGGAAAATGTGAAAGTGTTTTAGTTTGTAAATTTGTTTTTGATGTTTTATCTAAGGACAGTCAAAGGCTAAGTTGAGAAATTTTGATATATGCTTAATTGCATATACATTTACTCTAAAAACAGTTAGTGATTAATGCTTTGAAATGTTTAAAAAACTCAATTTTAGTCCATATTTGGTTTTAGGTACAATTTGGAAGCATAAAAACTAAAGTGAGTTAAAAGAACATTTTTTTAGCCATCTTCTTAATGTTCACACTCAATTGTTCTTATGGAATAAGAAGGAGATGGATTATGGTGAAGATGGGACAAGAAAATCAAATGAAATGAAACTTTCAAGATGATTTAGAAGATAGATGACCGTGTAAAGATAAATGTTTGACTTACATGGTTCGATACACAGTCGATTACCCAACCATATAAAGTCATGAATTAGGGATATTTCTTGTCATACACGGTTTCATACATGGTGTTTATCTCCTCACAACCTTAGTTTTAATATAAAACAACATTTGAGTGGCTAATAGGTTATGGATTAGTTTTGAAGCAAAAGGGGTGACAGATATCCCACTCTTTAGGGATCTATGGAAGGTTCGGCTTCCCCATTCTAGTTCTAAGGTGAAAGAGAAGTCAAAGACTCATTTTAGGCATCTCTCCAATGTGTATTGTGTTCTTTGTCTCTTAGAGATTGTTTATGTTAACCTATGTTTATTAGATTAGGTATTATGTAAGAATGATTGAATGCTCAATTTATTCTTTTTATGTAAACCCATTGCTAAAATCATAAATACAATATCTAATCGTTATGATACAGATCACTTTATGGAAAATCATGACGTTGAACCATTAGGGATATCGCAACCTAAGTTAAATGACCCAAGTTTATTTTCCTTATTTATAATGCGAGTGTTTGACTAAATCTAGAGAGCTTATTCTAGGTTCTCTGATACCTAGGTTTAATTAAAGAATTTATTTTAATTAAACATCACCTAAGAGAAAATCAGGGTTAATAGAGATTGTTGTTAATCTATGATCAATAGTTGCTAGGAGATGTATAAGAATAATAAAACAATGAAATATGCTTATTCATGCTTAGGTCAAGATTAAAATGACAACCGGATCCCTAACTCATTCATCATTTTTTTCATTTTTGATTGTTTGCTTTAATTTACTTTTAATTTCATTTTATTTTATTATTAATGGCATCTACAAATCATATGACACATGTGAATCTTACTTTTTAGGTAAGATGACAAAGTTATGTTTTAAAGGAAAGGGAAAACAAACTACTAGGTTGTTCGACTTAATACATTTAGATGTATATAGTCTGATGTCCATACATGCCAAAGGTGGTTTCATATATTTCATTACCTTTATCGATGATTATTCACAATATGGGTATTTCTATCTGATGATCTAAGGCCTTTGAAAAGTTCAAAGAATTCATAAATGAAGTTAAGAAATAGTTAAGCAAAAGTATTAAAATACTTTGATCAGATCGAGGTAGTGAATACTTAAGCCAAGAGTTTCTAAGTTATCCTAGAGATAATGGGATAATAAACCAATGGACTCCACCTTATGTGGTGCAACACAATGGTGTGGCAAAAAGGAGAAACGAAACCTTATTGGACATAGTGAGGTCAATGATGAGCTTAGTAAATATGTCAAAATCCTTTTGGGGATATGCACTTGAGACTGTTGTTTATGTGTTAAATGGTGTCCCTTTAAATTCAGTTGTTATTACTCTATATGAGATGTGGACTAATAAGAAACCCTATCTTTCTCACATGAAATTTGGGGTTGTCTAGCTTATGTGAAGCAAATTCAGTCAGATAAGATAGAAGTTAAATCTAACAAGTGTATGTTTGTAGGATATCCTAAAGAAACGATAGGATATCAGTTATATAATATTTTGGAATAAAAGGTGTTTGTTTCAAAGCATGTTGTCTTTCTAGTGAAAGAGTTTTTTTTTAAAGATAGTGGGAACCAAATTAAACTTATGGAAGTTCAAGATGCTCAAACAGACGTAGATCAAAAGCCTGAACCTAACACTATTGTTCATAATGATGAAACAATAGTTCAATCTTCTAACACACAAGAAGTTCGTAGGTCAAGCAGGATATGACATGTCCTAGGGAGATATGGATTTCTCATAAGTGAACATAATGACATATTGCTCATAAAAGACGATGAGCCCACTACCTATGAAAAAGTTCTAAAGAGTTCAGAATCTGAAAAATGGCTTCAAGCCATGAAATTTGAAATGGATTCCATATATGAAAACCAAGTATGGACTTTGGTTGAAACCATAGGGTTTAAATGGGTTTTCAAGAAGAAAACTGATATGGAGGGTAATATAGTTACCTATAAAGCTAGGCTTGTAGCTAAAGGTTATCGTCAAAGACAAGGAATTGACTGTGTCAAAACATTTAGCCCAGTAGCCATGTTTAAATCCGTTAGGATACTCCTAGCCATTATTGCTCAGTATGATTATGAGCTATGGCAAATGGATGTGAAAATAGATTTCCTTAATGGAAACATAACTGAGGATGTGTACATGACACAACCCGATGGTTTCATATCCAACAATGATGAAAAGGTATGCAAGCTTCAAAATTCCATTTATGGATTGAAGCAAGCATCCAGGAGTTGGAATATCCGGTTTGATGAGAGAATCAAAGAGTTGGTTTCTTAAAAGATCCAAATGAACCTTGTGTGTATAAGAAGGTTAGTGGGAGTACAATTGTATTTCTTATGTTGTATGTAGATGACATACTACCAATAGGAAATGATATCTCAGCTTTACAATCAGTCAAGATTTGGTTGTCTAATAATTTCCCCATGAAAGACCTTGGAGAACTAACTTATATTTTGGGTATAAGAATCCATAAAGATAGATATAACAAGTTTCTAGTCTACATATATAGTTAAGATGCTAAAGAGGTTTAGTATAGAGCAATCCAAAAGATGTTATTTTCTTATGACATAT
>JANSVA010000005.1:36863742-36873852 GCA_025504915.1 Erythroxylum reticulatum | reverse complement strand
AGGTATAACATAACCATAATGCATCATGCATTTCAAGTATTCACAATTATTTCAATTTCATGCATATCAATTTTAAGTAAACTATATACACACATATAGGCAAGAATTTGCCCAATTACATAATAACTATAAATACATTACCCACCTAATAGGCTTATGGAAATCCAAGTCAAACTTGCCTTTCCCCTTGCTCTTGGGTAGGATTCCCTTGGTTTCCTAACACAACCAAGGTTCTGTTCAAAACTATCATTCCAATAAAATTTATAAACTTTAGAAAAATAATAGAATCACTATAAACACAAATGAAACTCAAATCTAACCTACTCACAGTCCATCTAGGTTAGAAAACTTAAGATCTAGTTTAGAAACCCTAAAATCGATTAGGTTCTCCTAATCCATCATCTTCCCAAAAAACCTTTTTGCTCTCAAGCTCTTTCATCCTCAATACAACCCATTTCTTTAATAAGCAAGAAAAAGATGATTAACCTACCTTAATAAACTCGATTGCTCTTCTCTTCTTTTTTCACCGAAACTTCTCTTCTTCTCTCCTATTTTCGTTTATCTCTTCTTTCTCTTTGGTTCTCACGACACTTCTCTCTTCTTCTAATACAAAACTATTTTAATGGTCTTTTCCCTACTTTACCCTTCATTTATCTTATCTTTCCCATTTTGCCCCTTCTTTCATTTAATCCATCTACTAACTCCTTTAAGCTAACTTACCTTTAATCTTTCCATATTAATTCTAACTTAATTCAAATCCTTTCATCAATTTCTAATCTCTATTAATGTCACTAAATTAATGACTACGTTCAAAAATAATCAGAAAATGGAATAATCAACCAAAACCTAAATAACTAAATAACAAATCACAAAAATTGGAAAAAAATTTCGGGGTCCAACATTTTCTTAACATTTAACACCTTAAATTAGTCATATCTTCACATAGAAAATTTCATTGTTTGTATATATTGTACAGATTCAATAGCTAGGTAGATGGAATTCAAGCATACATAAGATTAATCATTTTGGACAAAAAAAGTAGAGGGAAATAGGCAATGTTACTAATATTACCGGACTTGGTACTAGATTAGGTTCTGGTACGGTACTGTATACGTACCGGTTAATATCGGATATCATTGCAGGTAATTTTTTAAATTTATAAAATAACTCTTGATTTTTTTAAATTACAAAATAGTCTATTATCATATTGTATAGTTAAACTGTATATTTTTAACCCTTCTTCAAAAATCATAATAATAAATAATAATCACAATTTTAATTTGATTTATAAAATTAATTTAATAAATATAATTAAATTAAAAAATTTAAAATATATAAATTTTGAATTTTGAATTAATAACTAAAACAATACAATAAATATTAGTTTATAAATAATAATTTTTAAATTATTTATTTTTAAAAAATATTTTTATAAATACTATAAAAAATATTAAAATAAATTTAAATAAAAATAAAATAATTTATTTTTATTTTTATTTTTATTTTTATTTAATTTATAATTATTATTAGTAATAAAATATTTATTTTTATTTTAAAAACACAAATTAAAAATTTACAATAATTATAAAAGTTAAAGTAAATAAAATAACTAATTAAAAAAATTTTGAAAAAAAGAGACGGGAGGGAGGGACGGAGAGTTTAAAAACTTTTGAAAATTTTGCAAAAAAGTCTTCCTATTTTTTAAAATTTTTGGTACCCACTAATATTTTGAATATCGGTCGGTACCGACTGGTACTATCCGAAACCGGCCGGTACCGACTGGTATTTAAACTCGATACAACTGACCTTCTATTTGTATCAATTTTGGTCCAGTATAGTATGAAATGGTATCCACTTTTCTGAAAAGAGGCATTTGTCTCTCAATATAAAAGAAAGATTCTCACATAAAAAATTAAAAGAGATTATGAGGAACAACTTATTTTTCCTATGGGCTTGTATGCTCTATTTTCCTTTTAAATGAAAAGCTAGCCTAAAGAGAAAAAGTATAGTGATTTATAGATTCCAATAAGCTCCCTTATTTTTTTTTAATTACAAGGAAAAGAAACAAAAAGCGACTAGCACTCGAACCCTATCCCCCTACGAACGTAAGGTCCTACGAGAAAGAGTTCCATTCATATCCTAGTGGAAGACGTCCTTGACGCTCAATGGAGGCTCCTGAAGGATATGCAGACCTGGTTCTGCGAAGGAGGTTAGATTAGCCAATCTATCGGCACACTGATTGCCTTCTCGATATGTATGCTTAAGCTGCACCTCTCATGCTTGAAATATCAACTCTCGGATACCTGTCACCAAAAACTTAATATCAGTAATATTGCTAATGGATGAGGAGAGAATGTTGATAACTTCTAATGAGTCCACTTCGACTATCACACGAAAATAGCCTCGCTCCCACGCCAGAGTAAGTCCTGAGTGTACTCCCTAGAGTTCGGTAGAAAGAGGATCGCCTACTCCTATATTCTTTAGGAAACCTACACACCATTGGCCATGACAGGTCCTAATAACTCCTCCTATTGATGCAATGTTGCAGCCCTATTTCACTGCTCCATCCGTATTTAGCTTTACCCACCCTTCCATGGGTTTGGTCCCCCGTACTAGGGTACCCATAGGTAAGCCCTGTAGATGGAAAACCATGGGTTTTCCATTTTGCTGGCCCTTGTGATCCAATCAACATAAGCCATGACAACTTTAGTTCCCACTATTGGCTAGACAAAACTCGGCACAAAAATACTACTATTTCTCCATTTCCAAAGAAATCAGCAAGCGATGCCAAAAACAGTCGCCCATATTGTCTAATTCAGAGATACGTCTTGGCGAAGGTTGGACTTGAGCCAGTTCCCTTCATCTTGACTAAAAAAATTGCCATCAATCATGTCATGAGGAAATTGACGCCAGAAAGAGGTTATCTGAGGATAGTCCCTGATAGTGTGAATAGTCGACTCCTCTTGTCCACAGAAGTTACAACCATTCTTCGTTGTTAGATGTCGGGTCATACGTTGTTTGTTCTTTAATAATTTCCATTTTTCCACCAGCTAGAGAAAGGATCTGATTCATTATGGTCCCGCCCATTTCCACATTTCCTCCCTGGTCCTGTGGAAATTGTCCATATTGATATTCTCAATAAGATCGTAAGCAGACATCACTATAAATCACTGATGATTAGCATATCCCTAGACCAATTGATCTTCCTCTCGATCGTTGATGTGAGGACGGATAGACGTGATGCTCATACAAACTGTGGCAAGGAGATAATGTTGGAACAAATGCCAATGCCAGGTGCCACTTTCATTAGTAAGATTAGATATTGTAGCATAGAGCTCGCTCTTCGTGATGGTGGTGTTCACTATTAAATAAAGGGGGCCCCCAATCTTCGAGCCAATTGTCACACCAGAATAGAATTCGTCGTCTATTCCCCAATTTCCATGTAGCTCTTTGACACACAATATGTCATGTCTCTAAAATCCCCCTCCAAGTTGTCGAAGCTCCGTTTCTAGCTACAGTCTGTGGAATATGATGAGTATCCAAGCAGTATTTTGCCCTCAAAGTCTGAACCCATAGTGCCGAGGGTTTTGTAAATAAGTCCCAGCTAAGCTTAGTAAGAAGGGCATCGTTAATCAATCTAATGGGCTTGCTTTTTTGGGTTGACAAACTTCGTTCCAATTGACAAGATGGATTTTCCTTTTTCCTTCCTGCGTCCCCCAGATAAATTCTCTTAATTTTTCCAAATCATCGCACAGTTATCAAGGAAGACATACCATTTGCATCGTGAATATTGGAAGGGAAGAGATGACTGATTGAGTTAATGTAACTAGTCCTACTAATGATAGGATCCTCGCTTGCCAACTAGTCAGCTTCTTTTGGGCATTATCCAGAATGTACTGATAGATAGATCGTGTAGTGTGCTCATGGATCAAAGGAACTCCGAGATATCCTTATTAACTATAATATATGGTTGAAGCTTTTTTCTCAAGCCTAAAAAGTAAAGTAAATAATAAAAGAAAAAGATTAAATATATAAGGCACTCTTATGGTTTATGATATATTAACTATATCATACCTCCGTTTTGCATCAGTTACAACATTAAGCCAAGACTTCCTTTACATTAGATAGCAAACTCGTCGATGTCTGTGATTAGGGTTTAGATCAAAAGCCATTAATTTTTGTCTATGTGCAGGTAGAAGAAATCAATTCACATCATCTATATTTAATTTCAATAACCTTTCATATGTATATTGAACTTTAATGACCAAGACAATGACAGATACAAATATACTTACATACAGTATAGTACTTACCTATATGTTCTTTATTATACTTTCTAATATAAATTTATTAAATCAATATTCACATACAAAGTTCAATTATAACCGTTCAATCATTAGAAATTTTCCATAAATTCATACACAAGTCACAATTCTGAATTATTGCTTCTTTGTACCAGAAGTACATTGTTATATTATGTAAGACACAATAAGGACTAAAAACATGAACCAACTACAAATCAATGACCTCAGAACTAATACATTACCTTGTTGCTTCTTCAATTTAACATTGATCTTCCAAAGCTAATTTATGAAAATAATATTCTACAATAAATATTTGTCATGACAAACAAAGTAATAGTATTTTCTTTTGCTCTGAGAATAAGATGTATTCATGAGTATATATTTAAATTTAAGATTTATCCTAAATTGAGTATATTCATAAAATCACCTTTTAGATTGAACTTAGCTTAGGAAGTCCTTATAAGTGTTCTCCATACTGACAATAATGCAATTTTTCATTAATGTTGATGGTTGTAATAATTCTTTTAGTGTTTCTTACTTCATTTTCTATCAAAGCAAAATAATTATATAAAATCATTTATGGATTGAACCACATCAACGAATTCAAAAATTATATATCATGTTTACATAAAACCAAAGCAGCCACATGAATATGAGTTGTGACTTCAAATGTATTTTTGGGTTTATCAATCATTTATAATAGTAATACACATTACAGCTTTACTATGTCTTGTAACCTTAGAAGCAAACTAAAATTGAAAATTCGCTTTATAATAACTATTTCTCAACATTTTTTATTTGACTATGTGTTCTGCAATAACCAGATTAACATCTATTGTAGCAACTATGAATAATTTAAACATAAATTTTTATGATTTTAAGAGCAAAATGTGTGATGTAGTTACCTAAATAGTTAGCACTATGCCTAGAAATCATAAATCAATGTTATTAAATATGTCACTGAATAATCAATCGAACCATCTATACACTCTAAAAAAATTTTAAACATAAATTTTTTAATACAAAAGTCTTAATGCATGAAAAAAGTAATCTCACAAAAGAGTTACATGAAAAAAAAACTTCTTTTTCATATCAAGAAGATATATTTCTTTAAGTGATTCATTTACATTCATCGTTCTTTTTAATGTTGGGAACGCTAAAAAAGGGAGTTATTTAACTATTACAATTACTAGTAAGTCACAAACTTGCTTAACCTAAATGTTCCTGTGAAACTAGCTTCTTGTACTAAAACCAATACAATAAATATAAATCTCAATAAGCAGAAAATTAGATAAAATTAATCAAATAACCACAAGAGCAATGACAAACAAAAATTTAAGTGGAAGACCTTCCCACCATAAAAAGAAAAAACCACAAGACATTAAGTCCACCAAATTGCTCCACTATAATTAAGGAAGGTTACAAAATACTCAATTATCATAATCATCAACGAGTATAAAACCCACACCACAAGAGTCAATCAACAAAACATAAGAAAAGGGACAGGATGAAAACATAACCTAAAAGTAAGGGTCCGATGTAGTAGTAATTTCTAGCAAATGAGAGCAGCAAAAAATATCTTCACCATTCAAACCAAAGGCTTGGATATTCCGTATATGCATTCTAAAATTAACCCAATCGGACCATGTTTATTTCTTGATCAATAAAGTTGATAAAAACTGCGTAGCTAAAAAATGCCCAAAAACAGAAGTCTTTAAAACTCATGATTCTCTCTTTCTTTCATAACTAATTTTTCATATAATGAAAAAGAATTATACTTCTTTAAAAGGGTTCTCATTATTGGGCTAAAGAGCCTAAAGGGTTACCCCCAAATAATAAAGAAAAACTTTGGTTTTTCCATATTAGAGGGGAAAAAAACTAACAAATCTCCTCCTCCCAATCATATGGAGGTGATCGCCATTTCACCAATAGAAAAACAAGCCTCGAACTTGCCTCTTGGTATTAGTTTTATCATCATGTTAGAATCATTATCATTAATGTGAAGTTTATCTAGCTCAAGGAACTTAACATCAAAAAGATCTCGTGTCCAATGATACTTCACATCAATGTGTTTCGATTTAGCATGAAAAGTAAAGTTCTTAGTAAGATGAATTGAAATTTATTTGTTGTAATACAACACATACCTCTTTTCTGTAAATCTAAGTCAATAAGTTCATTGTTACTCTATGTTAAAAACTTCTTTAGCTAGACTTCCTCTACATAAAAAATTAATGGTCTTTAATAAATACCACATCCTTGCTTCAAAACAATTTCCTCTTAACTGGAACATAAAAATTGTAGCCAAAATCATATTAACCATAGCCCATGAAGGATTAATTGGGTCAACTTAAGATCTAACTTCGATCTTTCATCTTTTAGTACATGCAAATATGCCTTTCACATAAACACACACAAGTGATCAAGAGATACCTCATTGCCAAACCAAACTTTGACTAGGACATCGCCCTATAAAGAAACACAAAGACAAATATTAATAACATGTGCTGCTATATATAGTGCTTCAATTAAAAGCTTTTTACCAACTTTGTTTCTGAAATTAGATAAAGCACTCTTTTGATCAAATTTATGTTCATTTGTTTAGTTACACCATTCAACTAAGGGGTCTTTTAAGATATTCTCTGATGTTCACTACCCTATGATTTACAATAATCATCAAGTGGTCCAATATATTCTCTTATGTTATCATAATGAAGGCACTTTATTTTTCTTCTATATTGCCTTTAAACTAAAGCCTAAAATTGCTTAAAAACATCAAATACCTTATATTTGGATTTTAAAGCATAAACCTAAAGCTTTTTGAAACAATCATCAATAAAAATCACAAAGTAAAGCACACCACCACTAGATTTTACCTTTAATGGACTATAAACATTATAATAACTAAGTCAAGCAAGTTTTGTTTTCTCAAAAGAGGGTGACTCTTGAAAGAAACTCTTTTTGTTTCTTATCCTTGTAGTGAGGGCACCTTTCAAGCTTCATTCTCTTCACTCTTGGAAGCAAAATCTTTTTTTAAAACAATTTAAACACTTTTCACTCATATGGCTTGGACATATATGTCATAATTATGTTTGGTCACTCTTTGCAAGATGAATGTCATCATTTGTAATTAAACCTTGCTTCATGTAAAGGTTTGATTGCTTCTTCGCATAAGCACCCACTAGCGAGTCTTTAGTAAGCTTCCAATATCTTGCTCCAAAAGTGGTGAAAAACCTTTCATCATCAAACTTACCTTTAGATATCAAATTTAAACGAATGTCATGTACTTGCCTAACAGTTTTTAGTAATAACCTTGCTCTAGTTTCGGTTACTAAGAAAATATTTTTGATGCTTATAATCTTTAAAAAGCCACCATTAGCCATGTTCAGCACCCTGAAATCATCGGGCATATAAAATACAAAAAATCATTCCTTCATGTAACATGAAGTGAGGCTCCACTATCAACTACCTAACTAGTCTCGGATTGGAAAAGTTAAATGAGTTCTCATTATAAATAATGATGAGATCATTACATGTTGCAGTAGTAGCATGATCATCATTATCTTAATTCTTTTTATCAGTCTTATTATTACTAACTGTATTATCTCTCCTTTACTTATAGCAAAAATTCTTAATGTGACCCATTTTATCACAAGTAATAACACTGCATATTTTTATAACTTCTTTTGGACTTATTGTGGATTTTACCTCTACCATTTTGACCCTTTCTTTTGTTCCTCCTTTTTTTCAACAACTAATGCTTCTGTATATTGTATTAACAAGCTAGTAGACTACTTTTTCTTCTTATTTAAAAGACCTATTTTAACAAAGTCAATGGTCATTTTCCCATTAGGAGTTTAATTTCCAAGAGTCATTTTGTTATCTGAATTTGGTAAAGTACTAAGGAATACAATTTTTTGGATTTCATCATTAAACTTAATCTCCATAGTGGATAACTGATGTACAACACTCTTAAAATCATTCAAATGATCAGAGATAAGAGCACCATCTTTATATTTCAAACCCATCAAGCTCTTGATCAAATATAACTTATTATTCCCAGCCTTACTAACATACAGAGATTCAAGTTTATCCTACAAAATCATTGCATTAGTCTCATTATGGTTGAGAAAATTATTATATACTCGTTGATGAATGTATGCACAAACCTATATATGCTTTAAAATCCATTGATCATTAGTTTTGTCAGCAGGCTTTTCCTTACTAAACACTCGTAAGTTCTAACTCTTAATAGAACAAGTCTTTCATCTTCCCCTTCCACACATGATAGTTAGAACTATTGAAACTAATCATCCTACTTGTATTGATGCATATATCCATGGTTCAATCAAATTAACAAATGAATCACAGCTCTAAATCAGTTGTTGAAAACGAAACTATTTAACTATTACAATTACTAGTAAGTCACATACTTGATTAACCCAAATGTTCCCATTAAATTGATTTCTTCTAATAAAATCAACAAAATCAATATATATCTCAATGGGTAAAAAATAGCTAAAAATAATTAAACAATCATAAGAGTACAGACACATAAATGTTTTTGTAAAAAGCCTCCTAATATGAAGAGGAAAAATCATAGGACACTAAATCCACTAAATTGCCACACTATAATCATGGAAGATTACAAAATACTCAATATCTTGACCTGATACCATATCGGACCCATGACAACTACCGCATACTCAGGCTAAGGACATTCGCAGTATCCTTAATCCAACCATGCAAGGCTAACCGAAATATCCCTTTTTCTCTTTTTTTTTTGAAAAATTTTGGCAGCACAATGGCTGTATTTTAAAAATCCCAAAACCTACAAACGATTTTAAACACATTTCTATATTCACATCTAACCACAACTTCAGAACTCTCTAGTCTACTCAAACTAATTTTAATAGCAGTATTGAAAATTCAAACATAAAATCATTTATAAACACTAGACAGTCAAAAGTTAATTTACAAAGTCATAAAGCATAACTACATAAATACAGTTCGTGAGCCACTAGACAACAAAAGTATAAAATAAGAAACTACCCACATGTGGTAATACCCCAAGAATGTTAAAAGACCACACGATCCACGCAGAGCTTCAAAATCACTAAATTAACCTGCATGGTTGGAAAGCGGAGGGGGTTGAGTACACCAAGTACTCAGTGAGCAGGAAAAACATATATCACAGATAGAATTAGTTTATACCAAGATGGTGTAGATAACCTATGAAGTGAATATATCACGCATAGAAAAACACATAGGCCCAGCCTATAACTTAATGTATATTGGTTAGGAACCATATAGGCCCAGCCTATTAATCACCCATCGATTGAACATAAGTTCAAGTTCCAATATACAAATACATAAAAACATCAGATGTATAAATCAAATCTCGTCAGAAAACAAATATCAGAATAAGCCAAAACAATTATATATGGCACCACTAGTCGGCCAAACTAACGTGCACACCCACCGATTATCAGTGTTAGCTCGACTTTCATCCGTAGTTAGTCTAGACTACAGTCGAAAAGAGCATCATGACCCTAGGTGATGACCTCGTCGGTGTCCAGACCCTAGGTATGGAATCACCCTCAAGTATCGTAGAAAGGTGTCGATATGATGACTCAACTTTAATTTACCAGTGTCAAAGGTACGGGGGTCGCTTAATCATAATCAATTGTTCCCAGCACACGATTGGCGAATCGTTTCCTCACCAATCAAAAAAATGATACATAACATTTAAGCATAAAAAATCAAGTAAGGCATCATGCCTTTATTTATCGGTCCAACCAATAAAATG
>JANSVA010000005.1:36852535-36863642 GCA_025504915.1 Erythroxylum reticulatum | reverse complement strand
CTAAGTGTCCGATAAGTCTATAAATCATGTATAATCACCTCTAAGGCATTAGAACACATTTAATTTAACCACCATGGACCTATCTATCCAATGGATTCGGTTTTACACACTTAAAAGCTTATATGTTGGAAATCTCCAAGATTTCGCATACCAATGAACTCTGAGTTCAGGTAAGGGCACATAACATTATATATCACTGGCATACACACCAAAAGGATTCAAATACATCTTTGAACTCACATACAACCATGTATATATCAATGTACAGTAGTATCTTCAAATACATAACAACATAAAAGAGCTTAGAAAGTCCGGTGTTACACCTAATTCCAATGATCACTAGTAGGTACAAAGCCCACACCACAAGAATCAATAAACAAATAATTAGAGAAGAGAAGGGGTGAAAATGTCACCCAAAATATAAGTCGATGAAATAGTAATTTCCTGCAAAATATAACAGCAAATAAGATCTCCATCATTCAGATTGAAATTTTAGATGTCTCTTACATACCTTATAAAAATTAACCCAATTGTACCATGTTTAACCTTTGATTGAATAAGTTGATCAAAACTATGCAATTAAAAAATGCCCAAAAACTACAACTCTCAAAATTCACGATTCTCTCTTTCTTTCACAATTCCTTTTTTTTTTTGTATAGTGTGAAACAATTAAACCCCTTTAAAAGGGCTATCATTATTAGTACAAAGAGCCTAATAGGCTGGCCTTGAGAAACAAAAAGAAACTGTGGTTTTCCCATATAGGAGAAGAAGGGTTATGGATTTAAGGAAAAAAAGTACATAAGATAGAGGATGAAGTCTTTTAAAGGTCTATGGGCGAAGTTATTTAATTAAGGTCTAAATGGGTTATGCCAAGTCAGTTGCTTGTTATTGGTTCATGTGTGTAGCACTGCTAACTATTGTAACAAAAGTCTCAAATTAGAGGTTTTAATGATAAATTCATAATTAAAAAGTTTCACAATAATTTTAAAATTCATAATTTTTTAATAAAATGCAATGACTTTAACCTTAAAAAACAAACTTAAGTATTTAACTTATTTTAAAATCTTTAAATATTAAAGCATAAGAAAGAAAAACATGTAACCCTTAAGAAAAGTTCTTATACATGATCTTTCATGTCAATAACATAGTACAATCCAAGGAAGTGTTTCCAGTAGTGAAGTAAGCCCTCCTATGAGCTTTCTAATCTAAGAGGTTAAAGGCTCAAGTCACAATGAGCAGGAATTACACATTGGGACTTGTAAGTGTCACTTGATTTTGACTCACTATTACGCAAAATGTTAATTGTAAAAAGAATATGAAACTTTACTCCATTTTGTAATATTATGCTAAAATGTTCAAATTATCAATTTATTACAAAAATGGCCTGACATTAAATTTCTAACGTGGCATGTCAGATTAATGTTTTTGCCACGTGGCTACTACATATTCTATTTTTTCATGAAATTATTTTATTATTTAATAAATTTAAAAATAAAAACCCTAATGTTAAAGGACTTCTTCTATTATGCTTTTCCAGCTTAGACCATAGGCACCACAGTCAAAGTGCAAAAGTTAGCAACCAGAAAGTGGGGTTCAGTCTAGTTACCTTTGACACTAATGCTACGGCAAGTGTCGCTAACTACATTATATGATGATCGACTGCCCTAAAAATAAATACCAATTGCTTCTGCTCCAAATTCCATTTAGAGTTAGTGACGGTAAAGACTACTGAGGAGGAGCTTGTTTATGCCATAAATAAACAAGAAGAAACAAAGAAATGAAGCCTACATACAAGCCTTTTTAGGAACCGAAACAACATTATTAATAAGTAAAACAACAACGCCCTGCATAGTAGTTTAATTCATTTAATATTTTCTTCTTCTCTTCTCTTCTCTCTTTTCAATTCCACAGATTCGCTTCAATTTTTATATGGATTTTTACATATTTTTCTCTTAAAACTCAACCTTTATGTACTAAATTATTTGGAGAACTCTTTCAAAGTTATGTTGCTAATTTGTTGTACACCAAATTTCTATTATAGTTTAATAGCTTCATGGGCAACAGTAAGTAGATGAACCTATGAAAAGCAAGAACATGTAAAAGGAAACAAAATTGTAATGTAGGAGATTGAAGTAAAAGCTTACGGATTTGAAGTGGACATTTCATGCTATTTGCAAATATGTGTTATAATGTTTTAATTCAAGTTGCAAGCTTACAAATTTTCTTGTTTTCTTGACGGAAATACTTTGGAAGGAAGAGAAATGTGGTGTAGAAGGTTTTAACTTTCACTAAAGCTGATGCACTGTAATTCCTATTTTAGACCATATACTTGGTTATTATAATGGCTCCTATGACTTTGCTCTACCATTTGGGGTATCATCCACTAAAGAGATATGGAAAATAATAATGTGAAGCAATTTGCTAGTTTCATATTTATGTGTAATGGAAGAACAAAGCCTGAGTGCTTAATGCATAAGGTTTTTAGACTTTTTAACAAGAAGGAAAGTTGTTGAGAAGATCATATCAGGGCTAAATTATTGTTTGACTTTTGAAGTGAAGTTGTTGTATGTACTTATAATGTTACCTTAGGGGGAAAGATGTTAATATTGCTCGACAGCGGTGTCTAATAGCTAAGTAGGAGAAGGAAAATAAAAAGGAGTCTTTCAATATTAGGGTTTTTTTTTTAATCTTATACCTTTTTAAATAATAAACTGATTACATAAAAAAGAACATACGGCAGCCACATGATAAAACTTTAATCTGATGTAGCTTGCTCTATCAGATATTTTAATAGAGACCTTAACATTAAGTTATTTTTATAACAAATTAAAAATTGAAATATTTTAATATTACTTTTTAAAATTCGAACTATTATTACAAAAGTAAGTAAAATTTAAGAAATTTTTATAAATAACTCTTATAAAAATTTAGTTTCCATTAGTTTTTTTAATGGAACCTTTATATAAATAGAGGAAAATGTATTGATATCTAATCCAACGCTTTTTTTTTATATGCCTTAAGCAATTGAGAAAAGTATGTTTAACTTACTTAGTTCACCATCAATTTAAAAATAAAATCTACTTTCAGTGATAGTACAAGAAGCAATATTGCAACATCTTTGCAAAGAAAATGCTGATACATGTATCTTATCCGTTGCCCTTTGATTTGGTATCTGTGGGGTTAACAGCCAGCGTCGCGCACCCATTTTCATCAAATAACCTGGTTGGTCCTTCTATTTAAACTATTGACGCTATTAATTATTAAGGCCCACTTGATGAAAGAAGACGAAGTAACCTCCCATACCTTCTTCCGTCAAAGCCCCTTTTTCTGTAGCCAGGACTAACTCTTCCTGCAATTCCATCTGCTTCAATCGAATATTCGGCTAAGCTGCAAACTCATTGTGTGGCTGATTCTCCATAGCTGTCTGAAACAGATGCAAAGTCGAAAGAAATCCTAAAGAGCCAAGGTAAATGGGCTTAAGTATTCATTTTTATGCCTTTTGTAAAAGCTTCAACCCTTTCACTGTATAGATCGTATCTCCCCAACTTGGTCATGACCCATTTGCAGAAACTTGGGAAATCATCTATTCTCAATAGGGTTTCTTCATTTCTGGTTAATAGCCGTAAGACATTATCAATCAAGTCGTCATTCTACACTGGGAAGAAGCTTAGATTCTTATGTACCGAAGTAATAAATCAAACTGTGGCTTGTGATGTTCTGGATAGGAATTCGATCGTTAATGGAGAAAGGACTCGTCGAATCCCAGTGGCCACTAGAAGAGAAGCTCAAGCTGCATTGCTAGATTACTTGCATTGCACTAGATGCTTACAATTCATAGATGCGGAGAATATGAGTAAAAATGCTCCTAATTTCCTTGAAAAGCTTTTAGAAAATGTTGATACCGAAGTAGATGTTGGGAACTCTGTTACCCGGTTCCTTCGGTATCACCCCATTAACGAATTTGAACCTTTTTTCGAGAGTTTGGGTTTAAAGCCTTGCGAATATAATCACCTTCTTTCGCGTGATTTGATGTTTCTGAGTGACGACGGTTTGCTGCTTCATAATTGTCATGTTTTGTATAACTATGGAATTCCAAGAGATCGTATAGGAAAGATGTTAAAGAAAGCTATGGAAATTTTCCGGTATGATCATGGGGAACTGGAATTGAAGCTTCAGGCTTATGAAGAATTAGGGTTAACCCAGTCTTTTGTTGCAAAGTTGGTGGTCTGCAGTCCTTATCTTTTAGTTGGAGGAGTTAATGCAGATTTTATCAAGGTGATGGAAATATTGAGGGAAGGAGGAATCAGATTCAGCTGGATGGTGGAGCATTTGGATAATAAGATCTTTTATAACTGGAGCCAGTTGCTTACACTTCTAAACTTATTTGAAAGTACAGGGTTTAGTAGGAGGCAGTTAGGGGTACTCATAAACCAGCGCCCAGGGATTCTTTTGGAAGCTTCAGGCAATAGAGCACTTATCTTAATCAGTTTCCTACTTAAATTTGGATCCACAATGGACTGGATATGTTCCTTGTTTCCCCAGATTCCACAAATGCCAATTGCGGAATTCGTTTTGAACATGAGGCATTGCTTTTTGTTTCTGAATGAGATTGAGATGGAGGTGAATGACATTGGAAAGATTATTTGCTCACATCCGTTATTGCTAGGTTCTTGCAGATTGAAGAAAAGTAACACCGTACTTAATAATGTTAATGTTGGTAAGATGCGACTTTGCGGAATCATCAAGGAGAACCCACCAGAACTTAAAAAGTGGGTGATTGGATCAAAAGTTGAACGGTTACCAAGCTCTGGAATGGTATTAAGATCAAAAATGCTGAAGACTAAATTCTTGTTAGGTTTGGGATTTATAGAGAACTCAAAGAAAATGGAGAAAGCAATCAGGTTGTTCAGAGGCAAAGGGACAGAGCTGCAAGAGAGATTTGACTGTTTAGTGAAAGCTGGTTTGGACAGGAAAGATGTATGTGAGTTAGTCAAAACGTGTCCTCAAATTCTTAACCAAAGTAAGGATGTTCTCAAAATGAAGATAGACTTTCTTGTAAATGTTCTAGGTTACCCCATATCGACTTTAGTTGAATTCCCATCATATCTTAGCTATACGGTAGAAAGAGTCAAGCTCCGTGTCGCAATGTATAATTGGCTCAGGGATCAAGGAGCAAAATATTCCATGGCCTTGAGTAGTGTAGTTGCATGCTCAGATAAATTGTTTTTAAGGAAGTTCGTAAAGCCTCATCCAAGAGGCTTTGAAGTTTGGGAGAACATGAAACGAAGTGTTGTTTCAGAGTAAATTATTTGTTGGACGCAAGAGAATAATAACTGTGTGATTCAAAAGGTTAGGAAATCTGATCCTCTCGGGAAATCACCGAGGTGAGAATTCTCTTTTTAATTGTATAATCTAAGGCAGTAGTTACTACATTGAGTTGACACGGGACAGGATGATGCATATGGGGCCAAAAGAATATTCAGGAAAAATATCTAAAGCCTTTTAAATGTTAAAATATCTAAATTCTGTTAAATGTTAAACATCCATTAATTTTTTTTTTATGTGTTTCATGCACTAAACAACTCTTAAAAGAGACGTTAGAAACAACTTGAACAAATATTCATCATGTCTAAAATTTTTTTTGGAAATATTTTTCTCATAAATCGTAAAGATAGATGCAAAATCAATATCATTCTCATATAATTCTTTAACATGCTAAAAGCATAGTAATTAGATGCAGAATCAGTGCCATTCTCGTCCGCCTCTAGCCATTTCACACTCACAACTAATTCAAGAACTACTTTATCCACGAAAAATGAACACTTTTTTTTATTTTTATATTAGCATATAAAATATCCTATCTTTTATATGCTCAAAATGTCCATCTTTTACTATAAATCACAATAGTATCAAAAAACAATTAAAATTTCTTTAATAAAAGCATGTGAAATATGGTTTATTAATCTCATGAAATCATTAGGTATATTAGTTAGTCCTAAAGGAATCACTAATTACGCATATAAATCATATTTTATTTTTAAAGTTGTTTTACAATCGTTAGCTTCTTTGATCCTAATTTGATAATATCTACTTTTCAAATCAATTTTTGAAAAGATACGAGATTAATATAGCTCATCTGGTATGTAATCTAATCTAAGGATGAGATATTGATACTTTACTATTATTTTATTTATAGCTCAATAGTTAGCACATATCCTCTGTGACTCATTCTTTTAAGAAACAAGTAAGACTTGAGTAACACATCCACTTTTGCTGTCTCCATTATACTTTTTGAAAAAAAACTTCTCAACATACTTTTAAAGCTCTCCGAATTACTTTTATAGGCTGGTTGATTAAGAATGGTATGACTGGGTATAAAATTAATTTGATGTTATATCCAGCTTATTAGTAGTAAATTCTTAGGAACATCATTAAAGAATGCACTTTAGAATTCTTGCAACAAAGAAATAGAAATACTAGGCAAGGACATATCAAGATTGTTAGTATTAGAACAATTCTCTTTGTATAAAACTGCAATTACAAGTTATAATGGAAAGTTCTTTTGATCTCTCTCTTTTGCATAAAAACTCACTTATTTTTTCGCGTTTCGCTCAACACTTTCTTTTTATTTTCTCTTAATTTTTCTCCTCCTTTTCATTTTTCACAATCAATTTTTCATTGTCGCTTCCTTTTATTTTCTCTTTGATCTCTTTTCCTTATTTTTATCTCACTCTCTTCTTAACTTGAGCTAATCCATGTACTCTTATTTGGGTTTTATTGGTTACTTATACAATCAACTTGGATTTTGAGCATGCCAAGGAGGAATTCTCCAAGAATTTGTACTTGAATTCTTATCGATGACGTAGGTAGGCTTCAAAAAACTTAGAAAATAAAATTCAAAGCTACGAAAACGTTAAAGGGTGTTGAAATAAGATTTAAACTAAAGAGATAATTTGGTTTAGGCGAAAGGAAAATACAAATTACAATTTTTTTTTGAGATAATGATAAGGATGAGTATATAATGCAAAGAAATGTTTAAATAATAGCAAGGTAGGCTTTAAAAAACTTAGAAAATAAAATTCTAAGCTACTAAAATATTAAAGGGTGTTGAAATAAGATTTAAACTAAAGAGATAATTTGGTTTAGGCGAAACAAAAATACAAATTACAAATTTTTTTTGAGATAATGATAGGGATAAGTATATAATGCAAAGAAATTTTAAAATAACAATAAGGTGTTTTCGTTGGAGTAGTCTGATCATCTGCTTATATATTATGTATTCCCTTTGTGTTATAATGATGATGAGTTTATATAACCCTCTCATCTTTAATCGTTTTAGGTAGTTTTGCTCAACTTTCACCCTACTTCCCATCATACCACATTCTAGCTAACTACCTACCATACACTATTCTCCTAACTTCAACAACCTCCAGCAGTTTTCTTATAACTCCTCAACTTCCAACCCACTTCTCATTTTGAACATGGTTTAGCTAAATGCTTCTATATACTACTATTTAAAGCATATGTCAATTATGTATCAACTATTTGGACTTCTTGAATCTTAGACTTCTCAATTGATTCCTATTTTCATGAATTCTTTGGCTAAATGACTTCCAAGACTTCTAGTATTTGGGACTTTTCACTTTTGAGCCAAATGGGCTAAATTCTTCTTAGGCCATCAACATGTATCAATGGTATAAGAGTAACGGATTTATTATTTATGAAAAAAAAATATTTATTTTTGTAAACTAATCTTTTTATGGCCTTTATATCAAAATCCTAAGGTTTCCTTAAAAGAATATAGTTACCATGTATATGCAACACGTCTTGCAAATCCTTATCGTAATATCTTCCAATTAAGAATGAAGCCAGCACGTGTTTAGTGACCCTCACCTCACCATATTCATTTAGCTAGTGAAGCTTATATGGACTAATATGTTTCATGGTAGGTAAGTTTAACTTTCCAACCAAGGTAGTCTTAGCTACATTTGTGTAATTAACCCATTAATAATCACAGTACATAAATTATTATTGATATGACAAATCATATGAAAAATGTTATGCCATTGCTCACTAACATTGTCTTCTCTAATTTGAAACTTTAGAGAACGCCTAATAACAATTGTCTTCCCCTCCACCAGATACTCAATACAATCATCGTCGTCGTCATCATCATAATCTTCTAATAATAGTATAGAATGCTTATCACTTTCTCCTTCGATCTTAATCTCCTTATCATCTTTTGTAATCATTGACCTTTTCTTAGGATATGCAAAGCTATGTTTCTTATTTCTAAATAATGAAAGAATTTAGTACCACAAGTATGAGTCTAGATTTAAGATTTACCTTCTACTTTGCTGGGCATTTCCCCTCCTTCTTTAGGTGGTTCAGCTTGGGTTTTAAGAGTAACCTTGTAATTAATTTTCTAACTTAATTTCCTTGAAGATTAATGAAAACGAAAAAGGGACATATTTTATCAACTATTTAACTTGATTTACTTAACTTTTGATATCTTTTGAAGTAACTTAGGACGATATTGTTGATGAATTGGAGGACATTTCAAGAAAAATATTTCACAATTCTTCGAGAAACATAGTCTTACACACACCCTTGTGCCAGTCTATGCCGAAAAAAGATCAAGCTAAGTAAGTGATATGGTCTGAGCCACTATTATGTAAAAGATTGTGTGTAAGTTAGAGGAAAAACAAGAAGATCCACGTTTAAGAGGCATAACCATGCTAGAGGCGATGTGTAGTTTTAAGGAAATAAGAAGATTCATAATTTGAAGATGTAGTCATGCTAGAGATTGTGTGTACACCCAAAGAAAATGGTAAGGCCTATGGTTTATATCACGATTGTGCGTCAAACCATATCTTAGGTAAAATAAAATATATTTACGAACAAAAACTTTAATTTTTATGAGAGTTTAGTCATATTTTGGAGAAAGCATATTTTAGAAAAATATTTTTTCTCTAAAAAAGTTAGGTTAGCTATCAAAAGACTTCTCTAACTTAAAAACAATTGATTTATGCTTTTTTACCAGAAAGTTGAGATTTAGACATCAACTCAACAAATCAAATTGTCAGTGAAAAGTGGGAGTTCAGTTAGATTTATTTCTATCTTAAATTCTAAATTTTATCATTTAATTTTATTATTTCAAACATATTTGTAGCTAAAAATCTTTTATATGTTTAGATAGAAAAGACACTAGTGGATGGTGAAACATTTTATAGGATTTCACAACGCATAATGCATTCAAAGGCATGTCAGCAATGGTAAAGATACAGGTCAACTAATAAGTGGGAAGATTATTGTAGTTGAAAATAGTTCAATTTTAATGTTTAAGAAATCTTGTTGGTCTAGAGAATATATCCAATCTAGATTAATTAAATTATAAAGTTAAAAGTACTATTAAGGTAATTATTCATCTAAATATAACAATTTAATTGTATTCTCTTTTGATTAATTATCTTATAATTTAATTTGTTAGTTATTATCTAAGTTTAGATTTAGATTTACTTTATATTTCATTCTTTAAAAACCCATAAATCATCTTTATATTTGTTGTTGTTATATTAGTTATATTATTAGTTTTTCTAACCCGTATTACTTCTTTATGAAATTCAACTTGTACTTACCATTTGTTGCTTACTAATGATAGGTGCTCTTACCTAATTAGTGAGTTGTAGATTTGTAAGAGGAAAAATTTTAGTTGCGTTGGAAAGTAAAAGTATATATCATCATAACACTCACCAAACTTGAACCGAAATTCTATTACAAATGGTTCATATTTCCTTTTAGTTGCCCTTTACCTTTTATGACCATATAACTCATATCTTTTAACTTTATATAATGTTATAATTCTACTATAACACACAATTCAAACCATTTAGAAATCTAACTATGGTGGATTTTTGATCCTCATCTACATTACCTTGAATTATGGAAATCTCTATCTCCTTATGGTATTCTTTAAATTTCTTTGACCCTTGAGTTAGGCGTTTTAATTTATGCATTAAATCCCTATATTAATGATTAGGACTAAAGTGCCTCCCTATGATCACCTTCATATCCTCTCAATTGCTAATACGCCTCTTATGGTTCCTTCGCTTATTTAACACAAGTTGATCCTACCAAATAATAGTATAGTTAGTATACTCAATAATAACAAGTGTTACCCTCTTCTCTTCTATTTAATGATAGTAATTAAAAATCAACTCCATCTTCTTTTGTTTCTCTAAGTAGGCCTCAAGTTCATTTCTCCCTTGAAATGAAAGAATCCTTATTTTAATGTTCTTAAGGTTGTCATCTTGCCTAAGCTCCCTTACATGACCTTTATCTTGCCATTTACCTCGATATATAAACATGCCTAAATTATTTTTTAGTGATTAGTATTCATCATGCAAGACATCTCCCTCTTTCTTCTTTATAGAGATTTTATCTTAGAAAACTCACCTTTGTTGTCGATGTGCGTTAGGAAGTTATGGT
The DNA here is from genome assembly GCA_025504915.1 of Erythroxylum reticulatum. NCBI lineage: Eukaryota > Viridiplantae > Streptophyta > Magnoliopsida > Malpighiales > Erythroxylaceae > Erythroxylum > Erythroxylum reticulatum. Next base: position 36,853,154 of record JANSVA010000005.1, on the reverse strand, counting down.
GATTATCCTGTTTTCAAATTAGCTAAGGCAGTATCTTATAACTACAACTAATCTCTAATCTTACCAAACATCATATTTATATGTTCAAACTGTTGTTACCTACCTTGAATGACAGGCCCTATTCTGAAATGACTAAGCAACTTGCCCTACACCCTACGGTGGCCCTTTAGTTGATATCTGATCTAGCTTAAAAGTTCCCGTCGAACTAAGCTTATTTCCCTTTTTACCAAAAAGCCTTAACTTAACGTTAAAAAATTATAAGCAGTGGAGTTTTTTTAAAATCATTTTTATTAAAATTTCAACAACACAACGACTATATTTTGACTTACCCAAAATTTTCAAAAGCACTGTAAAAGTGCAAAACACTTCTATATTCATCTCAAAATCCCCACTAAAAATTTTGGACTTTAAGTCCATTCACAAGCAACCTCAACAATCACTTCAAAAATCTTAAAAATAAACTCAGGCATATTCGTGCATTTAACTTTAAAACATTCATATACATGCATTCTTTACACATAATATAGTTTAAAACAGTGAATTAAATCACTTGTTAATATAGAAATCCAATATGATATGTAAACTACACAAGAAGGGGGTTGAATTGTGTAATCTTTTC
>JANSVA010000005.1:36837010-36852435 GCA_025504915.1 Erythroxylum reticulatum | reverse complement strand
ATCAAAACAGTTCATACATTTCTAAGATTATTATTATTTAATTGTCATCAAAATTAATAGAAGTGAAGTCCTCTTGAATTAACAAACATATTCATAAAGATGCAAATATTCTTAAAAATATTTACAAGGAAAATATGCCTACACAGCAGCATGCTAAGAAGTTGACTAGGCATGACGTGGAGTCCCTGCTATTGAAGCCCCTGATCGTGCACCTGGGATGTCTCATTTAAAAATAGGAAAGAGAGTGTGAGCTAAACGAGCTCAGTAAGTGCTAGAATTTCTATTCAAATCATATTTAACTATTTAAACCTCCCTAAAACAAATTTATCTCAATTTTTATAATTCAATATTTAATATAAAACATATATGCTTCCTGAAATCATATTTCTCAATTCGTTTTTCAAATTAATAGTGACAGCATTAAAAATGTCATTAATTTCTTACATGATATAGCCTATCACTAACTTATTTACCATATGGTACTCTCAGGCATAAAGTCATGGAGTTGGTTCTGCATTGCTTACCCGCAATTGGTTAATCACTAATGAAGAAGCTAGTTCTACATCGCTTACCCACACCAAGATAACCATCATACATCAATAGTTATGGTCAACCACTAATTACAGTGTTGGTTTCACATCGCTTACCCGTACTAGGTTATCCGTTATATACCAATAATTACGGAGCTGCTTCAACATTGCTTACCCACATCTGGTCAACCACTAATTACGGAGCTAGTTTTGCATCACTTACCCATACTAGGTTGATCGTTATACACCAGTATATTAATATGTATAAAACCTATCGGTATACGATAGGCTAAAAACCATTTCCTTTTTATCATCCAATAGTATCATTTCAGTTTAAACATAAATCATATAAGATTTAACTTTCAAACTTCAATTCATATATTGCTAAAAACATAGAATTGTACTAGCCATATTCACTTGTAATGCATCATTCACCTAAAACTTATAATCCATATTCACTTTATGGTGGAATAGAATTCATTTTCATAAAATACATTTAAAATGCACTCACAGTTAAGCAACTTTATCGCCAAGCACACTCACACGTTCTGTCCCTTTCCTTTACCTAAACAAGTGCATTTTGCTTAGAAATTTATTATCAAATTCAGAAATAAGAAATTCACATTATAAATTTGGTTTAACCGAATTCGAGATTAGTATTTAATCACGTAACACATATACTAATCGTATTTTTGTTTACTACCAGAAACTACCCTATTGTTCTTCATTTCTAATTCTAACTTCAAAAGTCACTTAAAATCATATTTTTACCCATTCTAACTTATCAATTCTTCAAAATACTATCTCATTTAATTTAATTCACCATATCATAATGATGTATGATGAGTCATAAATATGGCCAATGTCCAGAAGGTATACCTCCACTTATTCCGTACTTTTCACATAGAAAACCTTCAAATTAGGCTTTAAGGTCTTCTATACCATCGTTCCCCTATGTCTCTAGTTTCTATATCATCAAACTCAGACCATTTGAAGCTCTAATTCAAAACAAATGCACCAAATATCACAAGCAGCTCCATCTAGGGCAACATCAGATCACCATTTTTAATCTCAGATTCCAATATGATTAAACCAGAACTAGGTCAGGGTCTCTTTTAGGAAGTTTTAGTACTATTTCTTAGGTTTCATATCCAATTAGAATCACCTAATTTGGAGGTCTGTAGGCCAAGTTATAGTCAAAACAACATGTTTGGTTCAAGTGATCCGAGAACCAAATACAAACATTCATTAAACATAATTCTTTCTCTTGTCACATTCATCCCTTAAATGCTTCCAAACTTATTATCTGCTCCATGGAAATTGAAAAATCATCATTTAGCTTACATAAATCTATCCCACTAAAAAGCCTCCAAACTAGAAATTTAGGTTAAGAAACTTACCACTTTCTTTCAATCTTTTGGACAATTGAAGAACACTTAGTCTTGATCAAGCTCTCTTTAATTCATGCTCCAAAAACCATCAAAAATTAGTTACACCCTCCTTCTTCTCTCCTTGGCCAAAACTTTACTCTTTCTTCTCTTCTTTTTCTTCTTTTGTTTCACTCTCACGTATATGTTGAAAGAATGAAGCACAATTTTGCTTTTTATACTCATTTAATGGATTGCACGTCACCTTCCTATTTGTCATCACTAATGACTCATCAAACATATGTCATCATCTCATTGGTCATCTCTAATGACTCATCAATCCACTAATATCATATTAAAAGACCAAATTGCCCTTTAATGTATTTAATTGACTAACTAACCAAATTAAATCCTGAAAACATTCCATAACTATCTTATTTTCAAATTGACCATGAAACACTCTGATTAGGGTTAATTCTTATTGATTGGATGCTTAAAAAAATTCAAATTGGTTTAAAATCTTTAATAACCATTACTTTCCAAAAAAGGCATTTTAGTCCTAAACTTTTGAAACTCCCGAAATCCATCCTATAGGACTTATTTTTTATATGTTTCAGTATCATTAAACTCTAATACATATTTTGGATATTTTCATTATTTTAAGGTTGAGTCCCACAAAAATTCACTAGTCATCCAAAAATACTATTCACCAAGAATGAAAATTTTTATTTGATGAAAGGAAAGTTTCGAGGATTTTCATTGAAGTATGAATTTATCATCTTTCCTTCCTCCTTCAGCTCCATCATGATCAAACATAAATTTACTTACAAAATAAAAATAACAATAATCACACAACACTCCTTCGTATGCTCCTATCGATTAATCTCACTCAATCCACCCATATTTCACCTAATTTTTTCACTTTTCTTTACTTGTTGCCTACATACTATTACTTTTGCTACTTGTTTTCACTTTTTATTCTTTATTGGACTAAAAAAACAAATCATGGAATAAAATAGTAATATTCAAACAAAGAAGTGAAAACAAAGAAGACAAAATAAAAAATAAAAGTAATAAGCAAACAAAGAAGACAAAATAAAAAAATAAAAGATCATAAATCATAAATCATTTGAAAGTATAGAGTCAAATCATAGTTGTACTTAGACAATGATCCTGAATTTCAATTTAGAAATATTTTTAGTAAATAGTTTTAGTTGTTACAAGTGTGGATCAAATCTTTTAAAAAACAGAATATGGAAGTATAAAACCCAGAAATACTTTTTTTTAACAAAGATTAATCAATTGTTGATTGATTGTTCTTATAAATGGAATCAAATCTTTCCAAAAACATATTATAAATATTTATGATTTCTTCAAGAACTAGGAAACAATAAGGATGGTGAATACCAAGAGAACTAGAACCTTAGCTACAACTAAGAACATTTGGACTTAGTGGTAGACCACTAAGTTGATAATATTAGCATTGTTGATTATATTAGTATTGCATTTTGTGTTATTATATGTTGACCATATTTAAATAAGAATTATAAATGTGATATACCATTATTTTTTTAATCTATTTGTGGTTTGAATTGTTATATGTGGTCCTTTTTTCTTCATTTAGGTTATATTATTATTACTGTCAAAATACCATCCATGTGTAGCTTCTTATTTTGTGTGTATAACTTATTTAAAATGTAATTGAGTAAATTTTATTTGATAATGAACAAAACATTGTATAAAATGTAATAGAGTAAATTTTATGTGATAATGAACAAAACATTGTATCCTTTGGCTGAAAGATAACTAACTTTTAAATGTCTATAACATATTTTAGATTAACATATAACATAAGCAATAATTTAACTAGGAAATGGCTACACTTTATATTGAATGTTGAAGGTCGGTGGCCTCATTGAATTGTAAACTCAAATTTTCTTTTACTATAGTTTATTATTTTTCACTTTAAAGAAATTTACATATACAAGTCCTTAGCAAAATTAAGTCGATGAACCAAATAAATTAGTCACATTAGCTAGCCATTCAAAATTGCCTATAAGGTTCCATTAATTATAAATGGCACACTGATATAAGGTCTCAAAGAAACTTTCCATGCATTATAGTAATGGTGTCCATACGCACTAAAAACTTTGAAGCATTTGCTTCCATAATGATCATGTGTCAACATTTTAGTCAACATCATATCTTAAACGAAACAAACCAATAGCAAATCCATTTATTAAATAAGATAATAATATTAAATTTCAAATCTAGCTGACTTGCTCTTAAACACCTTAATGTTCATTAACCAATGCCATATTCTTCTTTTCTAAGCTATTAGTAACAATGTCACTTATTAAAGTAAATTTCTCTTTGTACCATACAAAAGAATTGCAATAGTCCCTTAAGGATTTTCAATATAATAGCAAAGATTTAACATTTTATTATGGTTTTATCAATTCATATCATCCCATATTTTGAAAAACCCAATCGTTTGATATATTATTAATATACTGCTTGAATTTTAAAAACTATCCATAACTTCTCTATAATTTTGGTTTTATAAAACATGTTCCCATATCGTTAACTTCTATTACAAACCCTAACTACAAGCTTTTGAAACAACATGAAGTACCACATGTCGTGTCATATGTAATGCCACGTAATGGAAATCATGATGATTTGAAGTCTATAGTTAGAGTTTTTAATGAAAGTTGATGGCAAGGGAAAACGAGTGTTATAAAATCAAAATTATAGGGGTTATTGATAGTTTTTGAAGGTCAAAAAGTAATAAATAATATGTTATTTCATAAGAATAACTAATTTAACCTAAAAAAATTTACATAGTTGATGCTGTATTTGTGGATGAATCCATAAAAATGGTAATTAGTAGAGTTGACCATCAAACATAGTACCATTATCCATCAAAGTGTCATTAATAAACATATAAAGTCATAATAATATTACAGTAAGTTTATATGTGTTTAAATTTCATAACTTTTTTTTAACTTTAAATTTATGTATTTATGGTACAATTTTGGTAATTTATTGGTATAATTACAGAGAATAGTATTTTTCATATTTTCTCATTAGCCTAATCACGTATCCACCCAATTTTAACTCATGCACTCTATATTATGTTATAGATATATCAATAAGGTGTTTTGTAAAATTAAGAAATTTAAGAATTCATTATTGAGAAAATAAAATAAAATAATAAGCTATGTGAAAATAATAATACTAAAAAATAATTCTAAATTGTAATATAAAAGTATACTACAATGTGGACTTTAAAGTATAAATACCTTTTCTTAAATCTATTAAGCTAGCCTACCACAAAAGATTACAAAAATTAGATGAGATGTAAACTTCATAATTTGGAGCCCCTTATTATTGTCGAAGATGGAAGGATGCAGAATGTTTTTGTGTGTGAAATAAAAGAAATAAAAATGAATAGCCAAAAGCTAAAAGAAAAAGAGGAGTTGTAGGTTTTGTTCCATTTAACATAGAACAACATAGTGGACATGGCATCGTACATTACGTCACTTTTAATAGCATGTAATGAGACACATAAATAAAATCCAAAAAACATACTTAATTTTAGGCTTCCAATAGTCCTTCTCAAATGGAAATGGAACTAAATAGATAACTAATGAATGGTTTTCTTTTATAAGTATAAGGATTAAAATAGTAGTTTTCAAACAAAGAGAGAAAATCATAGCATGTAGGTAACTCTTTAAGATTAGGTGAAGATGTCACCAAGAAATATGTGAATCTTACAGAAAGGGCAAATACTACCATAACAATGCTATGGTATCACGTATATGATTAGTCAAGGTTTGTTTAAGCACAAAATTAATAGACCCAATTTAAGCATGATTTTAGGTTTGAGCTTATTCAAAGCTAACTAAAGTTACAAAATCAATTCTTATCTCAAAAGAATATAATACTTTTTTAAGAGTATGAATTCAAATGATTTTAAAGGACTGGTATGTTTTGAGGGAAATAACAAGATGAAGTGGGCAATAAAATTAGTGGTTTTGAGACTAATTTAAAAATTGTAAATTTAATGGAAGCTTGGAGTGAAGTGTTGGGAAATCAGGGTGGGATTTGATCCCACACATAGTAGAATAATAGTAAAATTTTTTTGTTTTGATTTCTCTAAAGCCAAGATCACTTTAAATTCTATAAAACAATTGACACACAATTCATAATAAAACATGAATCTTAATTCATACATCATTACAAAGCTTGATCATTTTCTTGTCGTATCTCTCAAACCATTTCCAAAATAAGCTCATCTTGACCATTATAGTCGTACAATTTCCTAGCCTTTAATAGTATCTACATAATGTGCTTAAAGAACTCTACAACTATTACAGAGAAGGTTAAGCAAGGGGAGCTAGTTCCTTTAGACCTTAAGCCTATTTATAATAAGTTTTGGACACTATAGTAATTTAATTGAATAATTTTAATTATAATTACAAATAATTCTAATCAAATATCATTTATGTTGAAATAAAATATAATATCCCATATTGATCCTTATTTATTAAATATCTTATATTGAATCATAAAGTTTAAAACCGTACAATCATAACTTGATTAAAATATCTTTTCTCTTAAATATATTCTTTGTGTGTGAACTATTAGGTTTACTAAATATGCTGGCAATGGAAATAAATTATAACCATAAATGATATTTAGGAATAAATAGATTAAATTCCTTTAATTTATCTTTAATTCTCTAATTAAACAAGTTATATCCACAAATCAAGATTGATGCCTAGCAGCATATCATGAGCTCCCAAATATTTAGGAATGTCAAAGTAGTTTTGAATAACCTTTTTGTGCATGATTTTTCGTATAATTCAATCATTTCATCATACAAAGTTTCGGTTAGACATAGTGCATCGAATTAATATCTACTCTATTTGAGTTAAATCATGTTTTTTCTCCAACATCAGTAATTGATTCAATTAATGACTTTTGAAAAATATTTTTAAAGTATGATTCCATCTTAGCTAACAAATTAATAATAATTTAAAACAATGAAATATTCTTCCTAATTACTTTAGGATGATGAATCATATATTGATCACTCAACTATATCCATATAGTTCGTGTTATATCTAATGACTACTAACTGAGCTATCCTTGACTAGAATGAGTCATAAGTAATATCAAAACATAACAATACCTATATGTGATAATGTTGGAGATCTTAAGTCAAATGATCACTTATACAATAATCACAATAAGAAATTCCATAGACATACAAATAATTTTCCAAATGGAATTCTCATATAGGGTCAATTTATTGAACTTATTATTTGACAAGTAGCCACGAATTTGATAAGATTATGTGTTAGTCTTTTTACATTCTATTAATGTCCAGCCTTAATAAAACAATAATTACGAACAATTTAGGGATAATAATACAAATCTCATAATTGTAATCCCTTTATAATGTCATTTGTAATGTATAATTATCCTACAAATTTTATCGTGTACATCTAAATATGTATATGATAAATAATTTCTTTAAATTATTGTCACTAAACTATAACTAGTTGATTGGTTATAGGGCATAAACTAACATGAATTAGGGCATAATCAACATCTCCTTTGTCTCTCTTATGTTTGTTAAGGCCATCCTTATCGTTTTCAATTTTTTTTCTTCCTCATCATCTGGTGACCAATTTTTCATCTAGAGTTTCCATCAAGTATTTTCTTCTACTAATAATATGTTTATTTCCTTGGTTATAGATAATGACACTTACAGTTATGTTTATTATCCTCTATTAGTAGACTAATATTAATCAAAGGTGACTATTATTAATGCAAAATTAAGAGAGGCAAGGTTTAGGTAATACATATATATTAAGAGGAGATATCATGAAACTCCAATTAGAAGATATATGAAGATTGTACTTAGGGACTGTAAGATTAAAAAAAGGAAAGCGTAAAAAGAATTGGGAGAAGGTGATTCAGAAGGATATGTTATTGATTCAAATTATGTCAATATTTAAATTACTACAAGTGCACGCGTAGCTATAGCTGGCATAGGTAAATATGGGTCGATCCCACAAAGACTGTGAATCCTAATAATTACATTGTTTTGTTATCCAGCCTAAGAATTAGATTTTGGGTTATAATTTCAAATAAATTATACAAATAAACTAAATTAAGATTAAACAACTATGATTATGATAAGTAAAAAGCACAAAAAATCAATATCAGATAGTAATGTCTAGGTTATAAATCCCCCTATTAATCTTTGGATATTATTAACCTCTTATTTTGAAATCATATAATTGATTATTAGACCATGGAAATTCCTATCCTGTGCTAATAACTCTCTTGAGACTATCAACAACTAATCCAATAGTTGATTAACAAAAATCTTTCTAGTTAAAACCTCTATGATTGCTTTATTGATTTGTGAATTCTGCTATTAGGTTTGACCCTAATCTAGAGGATTTATATCGGCATGTCTCTAGGTTTACATTTAATTGCTTCCAATTATGGTTGATGGATTCATATAGGAGGATTTCTCAATCTTAACCATATGAAAACAAATCATGAACTAATATTCTAAATATATTAGAACAAGAATAAAATGCATAATTGAATTGTAACAAATCAATCAATATAATTGCATTAAATAAAAGATCAAAACATATTGTATCCCAAACTAAGTTTCATTACACCTAGACATTAAACACATTTATTTACTCATAGAAAATGAATTCAAAGACAAATATGCAGAAAAATAAATAGAAAACAAAGAAAGTTGAATTCTAAATCGTCCATTCTCTTTGGATTTGACTTAGCTTTCTATCAGATCTTTTGATGTTAACTTCGTGCTTTCCTCATCCCTTAACCAGAATTGTCGCCTCTGAATGTTACCTATAACCTAAAAATTCTTCAAAATTTAACTCTTTTCTTTTTGCCTCTACCCATGTCATTTTATAGTAAGGATATATATGGCCACTTATAAGGTTGTGTAAGTGACCGTGTAACTCTATAAACATCTAAAATTGTGACTTTACATATTCACAAAGAGTTACATGGGCACATACACAACCGTATATCTCTAAGTTGCTTCAAATCTTGATTTTTAATCCACAATTTCATCTGAACTCTTTTCCTTTTGGTTTAAGAAGGTAATTATCACCTACAAGCACACTTAAAGAAAATTAAGTACCAAATATAGAATAAAACTATAAAATAACAAGAAAAAACATTAAATATAGGTGTATAACTATAATCAAATATGCATCTATCAAATATCCTCACTCTTAAGCTTTTTCTTATCCTCAAGCAAATCATAATCTAAGTTATTAACTTTACAACATCTACCCTTTATTAATCTCAACATGTCCATTTATATTCTAAGTCATCATGTCATATTTATCAAATTAACAAATAAGGAGAATTAAGTTATCCTAAAATTAACTTGATAATTCAATAGTAAGGAATCACGTTAATAATTTAATTGAAATCAAAAGCATGAATCTTTACACCCTCACCAAGACTTCACTCAATGCACTCAATTGTTTAGGGTGAAAAGTTTTAACCCCCAAATCAATGCATAGTAGGACTCTTACCGTAGACTTGCAATATTAATACATTTCCATCACTTGTATGTAAACTAGAAATAAAAATCAAAAGTTATTTATAAGGTTGTAATGGGGCCTAGGTACGGTATGACTAGGATTAAAAATGTGATAAAATTAAAGGAAATTTACAAAGGAAAACATTACAAGAAAGTTGTTCATAAGAAAGTTGTTCATAATATACAAATCCTTCAATTATAAGTTCATTAGTACTCTTTATATATATATATATTTATATATTAATTTTGGATCATTCATCTTATACCACAATTAAAGAGATATTGGACATTTCAAATTTTCATGTTTCAAACATTCAAGTAATGTAAATAACCTTTAGGTTTCAAAACAATAATAAGGCTTTAATGAAAAAGGCTAAAGCTCAAAATTGGTTATTCCTAATGATAAAATATGGTAAGGTAATTATCAAAGAAATAGGCTTAAATAAGTGTTGAATCTAATTGTCTTTATCACTTCAATGCTTCTAATTTAATAAAATATGGTCTCAATATGTATAATGAAAGCAAGTTCTAGAATCATTCAACTATGCAGATAACACATATTAAATAATTAAAAAAGCTAAAAATTTATGAATTTTGCTTTTAAGGCTCAAAAGCTCACAAAAAAGACGGTCTTATATGTCCAAATAATATGCAATTTTCATTCAAATTGACTATTTAAATGATTACTAATAATATAACATATATAAAATCAAGTTTATTCTAACTATCATCCTTTTTACATACTAATTCAAATCAATATTTAATAATGAAATAAATTATTAGTGGACATATTTCATCTAATTCAAGATATCAGTTAATAAAATCTAACAACAAAGATTATAATAAGCTTAAGAAAATTGAAATCCCCTGCCCCATACTTAAAATTGTTCATAATATAATCACAACAAAATAGAAAGTAAAAGAAAGTGTAAGAAATTTGGTACTTCCCTGAGTAATAAGATTTTCATAATTATGATATTAATAAGGGATTTGGGACTTTCCATCCTATATTAGTTACAACATCCTTGCAAAATATGAGTAAAAAGGGATAAAAAGATAAAAGAAAATAAAAATAATAATAAAGAAACAAAATACTCTTCAGAATCCCAAAGACTGCTTGTAATCCATCACAGACTTACACAGCCTATTACACAAGTGTGTGACTAATAATGTAAGTCTACTTAGGCATGTCAAGTGAGCATGTAACTCTATTTAAATGTGTGGAACATAAAAAATCGTTGAGCAAACTTAACATACCCTAACATAGTGATTATGCATAATCTCTTCAGGATGCTTAATGTCTTAACCTAAAACAAATCAAAACTCAATGAAATCCTATTCTCACATCATAAATAGAAACAAAATAAAATAGATACTAAAAATAAAACCTAAACTAATTCATGGGTTACCTTCTATGTAACTCTTGTTTAACCTCTTTAGCTCAACATATCCTACAGTTTATTGTCATCCAGGATCTATGATCAGTTGCTTACTTCCACTTATTTCTCCACATAGAGAATTTGTAGCCTTTAAGTAAGCCACATGTTGCAAGATGATAAGAAACGCATAATTTATTAAATTAATAACTCCTATGTGCTGCATTAAAGCTCCTTTTAATGAAAAACTATTAATAAAATCAGGGATAACAAAACTCCCTAAATCGTTAATCGACACATGTAGTTTGTCCTAGAGGAAGTGGGAATCCTTCATACTCAAGGTTATTACCAATGACGTATCAGTAGTTTCCTTATTTGGTTCCTCTGTAAGTCCTTCCTCAACTAGCTCTGTCCACTCTTCTTCTTCCTAAAGAAAGGTTTCTAGCTCTTGTTTTTCTTAAATTATCTCTTATGACTTCTCTATTTCCTCTTATTGGAAAGATGCTTCTTCTTCTTCTTCTTCCTCTGCCACCTCTATCATCTATTCATTATCCTTACCTACAATAGTAGTTACCTCCTCGCCTTCTTGATATGTAACTTAATTCATGAAATTGACCTTCCTCTCTTCTTCATTATAAGACATTAGTAAGTGTATATAGTATAAGGTCTTATGCTTGATATATTTAATTGAAGAAAATCTCTTTTCGAATTCACATTAGCAAACTTCACTTCAAGTAAAGCATTCTATTATTTTATCTATAATACTTTTTGCTTGCTAATATTGTTATGAATATTGAGTTGGAGCATAGTCATTGAAGTAAATCACTTGTTAATATAAAAATCTAATATGATATGAAAACTACACAAGAAGGGGGGTTGAATTGTGTAATCTTTTTGAAAATATTAATCTTTTAAAACTTCTTCAATTTCTTTACGAAAAATTCAAATGATTACAAAAACACTTTGCTAAAGTTGATAAGCAATGTAATTGAAAGTAATATTAACTACTCGTCTAGCAACAAGAAAATTAAAAGTAAGCATTAGAGAATAGACACTTCAATTTTATATTGGTTCACCCCAAACCTTGGGCTACGTCCAATCCTTAGGGTTAGTTTGAGATTCCACTATACTCTTCAACTTTACAAGTATTCTTTCTACACTTGCAGAGCCTCTTCAAGTCTCTCTCACAAAGTATTCTTTATCAGCTGTATTAGCCTCTCCAGGCTCTAGCCTTCCTTTCTCTCTCTAAGAAAAGTATTTTTGAGCTTTAGGTTACAGATGTATTCGCTCACTTCTTTTACACTTTAAATAGAGAATATTTGCTAATGTAAAAGCATTACTTTTTTTTAGTCTTCAACTAGAACTAGTATTTATAGCCTAAGTCTCCAACTGCCTTCTTCAGAACTACTTCTTGAATCTTCTAGCCTAATTAACTATCTGACGTTCTAAAACATCTTCCTTTTGTATCGTCTAGAATAATTCTTTTTCTGTTATTATGTTTTGTCTATTGTTCTGCTTCATTTATTGTTATACTTCATCTGATGTTACGCTTTGTTCTGCTTCGTTTATTGCTATACTTCATCTGATATTACTTACATTTTTCTGCACACTTAACAAGCTTAACAAACTAGTTCATACATTTCTAAAATTATTATTATTTGATTGTCATAAAAATTAATAGAAGTGAAGTACTCTTAACTTAACAATCTTGCCGTTTTTAATGATAACAAATAATCATAATTTTAGAAGATAAAATGATATTGATAGACGAATAGACGAATAGTATTTCGTTGAATAATAAAGCAAAAACATAAGAAAAGAATTGTATACAAAATATATACAATGCTTTTTATCTTCTCTTCTCGTTCTCCTTCTTTTTCTCCTTCTCCCCCAATTTGTTATTAATCAAAAAAAATTGCTTTACCGTAGACGCTTCAGAATTTCAAAAAAACATACGTTGCATGTCAGTGTGGATCGTCTTGAGGTCTTATTCAATAATAATCCGTAGTAGTGCTACTTCCTCATGAAGATCACCCACTGAGTCAGCTAGTTCATGAACTTTAGTATGAACTTCCTTAATTTCTTTTGCTAATGCTTCCTGAATTTCCTTCTAACTGTGACTTGCTTCCGTCTAATTTATGAAATGCTTAAAGAATTCTGGATTATCAGTGGAATCTTGTTGTATTTCAATAAGTGGATGAAGGATTTCAATAGCAGATGGTTCTGAAGGCAAAATGTCTAACTCTATAATTTTGATTAAACGTAAACTGAAGGGTTGTTTCCCTTCTAGGAGATCAAGATCATTAGGTCTAGGTAGTTTCAAAATTGGTTGCCTAAGAAGGTGTAACACATCTTTGACTGAAGGTATGAAACCTAAAGGTCTAAAATGCATGACCAAATGCCCAAAGGTTTCTAAGTTGAAATTGATACCTTTAACCATAATACTTCTGTACTATCCTTCTTTTACTTTGCCAACTATCTTGAAGTTTTCATCTGTGGTTGAAATTCTAAATTTACTTCCTGATGCTTATGAAATGTGATATGAAACATAGATTCCTCCAAGTTGAGCTGCATTACATGCATCATCTATGTTCTTCACAACTACTTGTATCTGCTCTTCTGTAAGATCATCTTTATTTCCCTCAGGAAACATTTTCCTTTTTCCTTTTTCTTCACTTCTCATAAGAGTTGAGCATCTTGGTTGTATATTTGGAACAATTTTTATCAATGTTTTGTTCGTAATCGGATAGATTGTATACCGATCCTTTGAAATCTGCAATAGATATGGTTTTGCCTTCTCATCTCGCAAAATACCATATAATCTTTGTTCTTCATGACTTAGAAGATGTATTGTCTGAGCATTAATTGGTATCGGTTCGACTAGTACCTTGATTAACTTTTTCAAAGGTTCTCTGATAATAATTGAGCTTCTGCTTCGAACAAGTACTGATTCTTCTATAATCTTCATTCTCAAATCCTTTTTGTTGATTAGTTGAGAAGAATTGTCAGGTTTCAATTGGTGTTCAACTATTTCGCCTTCTGTTGAACATCAGATTAAGAAATCTTTTTCTGACTGGGCTTCACCTGCTTTTGTTCTTCTGCCAATTAAATGAAAGTTGTTGTTGAGGCTTCTCCCTCTTAAATACCAACTTCCTCTTAATTTTTGTCTCTCTAAATGATTTTCCTAATTGGCTTTGCAAAATAGAGACAATTGATCTGGTAGGCTGCTGTCTTTTCTCCTTTTTTCATAATCTTCATCAAGAATCAAAGATTTCCTCTTCTTCTGTTCTTGTTGTCGTAACGTCAATAGTCTTGGTAAACTTCTTGACTGTTTGGATCTTTCTGATTAAAGTGTCTTCACCTTTCTCTTTAGTGATGCTTATTGTAATAATTGTTAAACCCGACTTTCCTCTTCCTATGGAATCGTCTTAGATTGTATTGTTGCATCAAACGATTTCTTAGTCTTTCCTTATACAAATGTTCTTCCTATTGATCGAGATTTTGTATTTCTTGTAGACGTACCACATTCACTTCTGCCCCGTCTTACTATTATCTCCCCCTCAGACCTTGCTTTCGGTGTAGAACCTTTATCCACCTCATCATCAAACTTTATCCCTATTCTGTGAATAGTTATGGCGTTAATAATGCTCTCCATATCCATCTTTACCCTGTTACCTCTGTCAAGAAGGATTCTTGATTCTCTAAAAATCCTTGTCAACAGCATTCCATACGATAAAGAGCTAGAATCTCCTTTTTACTTCATCATGTACTTCAAAATCAAATACGAAAGATTAATGAGTTGATGATTTGGTAGGTGATACAGACAATGTTCATCGTTCATTGTCACAACATCCTTCGAGCCTAATTTTGGTAGAACATAGTGAAGAAGCAGTGAGTGTAGAGCCCTAGCCTTCGAAACAAGGGTTGCCGCCTTCTTAACTTCTAGATCACTACTTCCATAGAGTTATCGATTCATATGCATTCTATCTACACGACCATGAGTAATTCATTTTGTATTGCTAAATAGCTTTACTATAATATTATGACACCCACTGAGCCTTTCGATAGTATCTTACATCACAATAACCGACAATCCATTTACCGTTGATACTAAGGTGTTGTCTACCACCTTTGCATTCTTCCAAAATTCATATATTTCATTCAAATAGACATTTTCACGAACCTTGAAGAAGTTTTTCTAGCCAACTGCTTCAACCTCTAGTTCAATGTCCATCTGATTTTCCTTTAATGATTTGAAATCAACATGTCGCCCATAAATAAGTGATTGCTCCATTTGTAATCTGTAACAAATAAAACTAAACACACAAAAGTATTTCGCTAAAAGTAGCGATGTTAGTCTCTAAAAGTAAGAATATGAGATGAAAAGAACTTGAATGTTGGAATAGAATATCAAATCATTTTGGTTGAGAATGCTAAATAAGTCAATTTTAAAGTATTTCAAGAAAATTCTAGAGTAGAAGGTATTTTAGAATCTTGAGAAGATTTCCTTCTAATACCTACTTTTGAAAAG